>VWZX01005691.1:67468-90777 GCA_013399015.1 Galbula dea
GGTTGATGCAGGAGGCTTGGCTGCCAGTAAAGACTGAAACAAAGAATTCGTTGAGTAGCTCAGCTTTCTCCATATCCGTTGTGACTGATTCTCCTTCCTTATTTATCAGAGTGGGAACACTCACCCTGTCTTTCCTTTTCTGATTAATGTATTTGTAGAACCCTTTTTTATTGTTTTTTGCATCCCTTGCCAAGTTCAGCTCCATCTGTGCCTTGGCTGTCCTGATTCCATCCCTACATTTCCTAACCATTTCCCTGTACTCTCCCCAGGCCACTTGACCCTGCTTCCACTGTCTGTGCATTTCATAGAATCATAGAATCATAGAATGGCTGAGGTTGGAAGGGACCTTGAAGATCATCTAGTTCCAACCCACTTGCCATGGCAGGAATGTCACATGCACTAGACCAGGTCATCCAGGGCCCCATCCAGCCTGGCCTTAAACACTGCCAGGGATGGGGCAGACACAACCTCTCTGGGCAACCTTCTTGTTTCCTTCTTGTGCCACAGTTTTAGAATCAGGTCCTTGCTCAGCCACGCCGGTTTCCTTCCTGCCCTGCTCGATTTCTTGCACAGAGGAACGGAAAGCTCCCAAGAACTTCAGCAAAGTTTCATTTAAGGCTCTCGTGCCAAAAGCAAATCAAGAATAAATTTATAGACACAAACTGACATTGAGATCAAGATTGACAAATGTAGAGGGGGAAATCTTGCAGACAGCACCAAAAACTTAGTGGTATAAGCAAGCTGTCTGCTCCACAGCACCTCCTCAGAACAGATGTTCCTCCTTGTACACAATTCACAGACATTGGATATTTCTCATTACACATTTTCAAAGACAAGAAAGGGTCCTGGCTGCCAACAAGGCTGTAAAGACTCCAACTGCCTGTCTTCTCTGACTGTTTTCTTCCACGTTGCACAAACCTCTAGCCTCTGCCACACAGCCAGCATTTTCATGAAGTTCTGGCATGAAACATTTCAAACACTTATGATGCTTACATCATAGAGTGGGGGCACTCTAACAACAAAATAAATAAAGACCCTCTCACACTTCCACCCTTCCCTCCTAGATATTTCCTCACCACTTCTGAATGTCAGAGTACCTGCTCTGATTCTCCCTCAGGGGGGTCCCTGCCCCATTAAAACTGCTCTCTCTGCTTCCTTTGGGGCTCAGCCTGGTTGTACCAATCTGTATTTAAATGCACTGTGTGATCAAGGGATTTCCAAAACTTTTCTACCTATTGTTTCCTTCTGCTGTTCTTTCTCCACTTTTATGTCTCATGTACTTTAGCAGTTTCACCTTTCCTCTCACCTTGTTTATCTACAGGTTCTCACCCAAACTATACCTTCACCCTGCATCATCTGCTCTGCTGCTTGCTTCGATTTTGATCCTTTTTCCACACTTCATTCGTGCTTGCCCTTTTCTGAGAGAATTCTTGATTTTTGCACCATCATGACAGTAGATCAAACAAAGACAGTGCACTTCTAAGAGATTAAAGAATTATCTTGACAGAAAGTTCATTTCTCTGCCTCTCCTTTCCTCTCAGTTGGTTTTGAAATATTTCATCATCATGTTAACAAAAAAAGACCCCACCTCTGGGAACTGGTTGCACTGCATCTCGAAGTGACTGAGATCAGGACACAGCTATAAAATCAGCTCTTGTGTTTCCTAATAGAACATTATTAGATCTAATTATTTTTATTTCAGAAGGGGTTCACAAATCAAACAAGTGACACTTGCTAAAGCAATCTCATAAGGAAGCTATTTGCCAAGCTATTTGTTTCATATTTCTGTTGTTCATATGCCCTTTTATTTAGCTTTTTAAATGCAAGTATTTCTAATGCTTTAAGGAACATGGTATTTGAAATGCTGGGACAAAGCAAGTTCTTGGTGTTTCCTGAACAACTCTCCACCTCCCAAAGAGAAAAAGAGCCACTAAATGATATACTAAATAAAAGCTATCAGAGCACTGCCCAATAAATTGCCCTTACAGTGTTTGCCCTCCACAAAGTTATCATTATTGACCCAGTATAAACATACTTGACAGAAACTACATTTAAAGTGTCCTGTTTATATGTTGTCTAACATGTATACAAGATAAATTCCTGTCTAACACATATACAAAATAAAAACAACACTGGTACTTACAGAGTGAAGCTATGCAGAAAACAAGAAATACTTAATCAAAACCTCTTTTCTCTCTGCTCTCTGTCTCTAAAAGGCAAACAATGAGGGCTTGGGGTTTTATCATGTGTTGTACACCACAGTCTGCTTTGAATCATAAGAATGCAAGTGCTAGACCCCAGGGTCTTCTCAGGGAAGGAGGTGGTTGTGCTTCATGCACCTAATTTGGTATATATGTTTCCAGCTCAGAAGAATCCCTATAGAAATCTAAAGGAAATAATGGAAATACAGAAAGGGAAGTGACCTTTTATGATGTCCAATCATCCACAAATGATCATGCCAAAACTGACACTTCACATTTCAGTGCTTTTCTGCTGTCCTTGAGATGGCACAGGAACCAAATTTTGATTTCAAACCACAAAAACTGGCACTGTCCTTTCCTAATCCCTTCCCCAAGACAAGGAAAAGCATTAAATGGTTACAATTGCCTTTTCTCACACCACTGAAATTCCAGATTTTTCCATCAGCTGGCACCTGAACGAACCAGAGTGGAAGAGATTCAGGCATTTTTACAATAGAATCACAGAGTAGTTTTGGTTGGAAGGAATCTTTAGAGATCATCCACTCCAATCCCCTTGCAGTCAGCAGGGACATCTGCAACTAGAACAGGTTGCTCAGAGCCCCAGCCAGCCTGCCCTGGAATGGTTCCAGGGATGGGACATCTCCCACCTCTCTGGGCAACCTGGGACAGGCTCTCACCACCTTTACTGTAAAAAACCTCTTCTTTGTATCTATCCTAATTCTACCCTTTTTTTGTTCAAAACCATTTCCCTTTGTCCTATCACTACCAGCCCTACTAAATAGTCTGTCTTCTAAGCAACCTTTAAGCACTGGAAGGCTGCTATAAGGTCTCTTCAGAGCTTTCTCTTCTCCAGGCTGAGCAACCCCAACTCTCAGCCTGTCCTCACAGCAGAGATGTTCCACCCCTTGGATCTTTTTATGTCATTTAGACAGTAAGAAGTTCCCACAGTTTTCCTAGTCCATTGTTCAGGGAAGGACCAGATGAGAACAGTGGCTGTTAGCTAGGCTGTAAATGCTGAGAATTCCCTGAGCAAAGACTGACAAGCTTTAAAGATTGGTAACATTTTCCCCTTCCTGGTGAGGATAACAATCTTTCCCTGATAGATGAACTCACCCAACAGTAGCCTTCAGCACTCCAGTGAAACAGCAGTGACACTAAGTTATTCTAAGGACTCCAAGAAGCAAATATTGAGACTTAGCAGGTGATACATGTTCTCCCCAGCAAGATCTCTATGTGGTTTCCCGGGAACAGACAACTCAGTAACAATGTTATCAGTTTTATCCACAAAATACTTCAAAATGGGAGGAAGGACCCAGACCAACAGAACTAAGCCAACTGAAATTCATCACCACCACCCTATCCTGGTCTTTTCAGTTTGTTTTCTTTATTACTAGGGCTTTGAATAAAGACTCAGTTACAACTAATAAAGGTTAGCATTTCATCATCTAGCCTTGAGTCTCCCATGGCATGCAAAACACATCTATTTTCTGTCTGTTTTAAGAGCAGCGTGCAATCAGAGGCAAAAATTAGTGACTTTGTCCAGAGACACTGATAAATTAGAAGGGATGCAGTTTGACTATGTGGTAAGCATTTCTCTGTGAACCTACCCACCCCTGGCCCTCCAACATAAGTGGTAACCTTCCATTATGTCTCCTTCCTATATGCTGAGTATTATTTTTTTTGCCCAACCTGTTGTAATTCTGTTGTACGTTTTTAAATTTCTTCATTTAGAAGATGTTCAACAACATTAGTAAGGATCTAAACTTCAGACAGCACATGTCTGGTCTATGTGGCATGCCAGGAAGTCATATGTCTGTGGGAACTGTACCAACATATGCCAAAAAGCAAGTCTCTTGTGACCAGGTCAAGTACAAAATAAACAGCTTCCTATAGCCAGAGTTCAAACTAAACAAAAGAACAAGGCTTCCTGCATAGTAGAACTATTTCTGTTAATGTCTCTGCTGTACTATTTGACCACTAGAAAGTGCCATGAGACTTCCCAGAGATAGATCATGGCTCAGTGACAGATCTGATAGTCATCATCTGGCAACATCACCTGGAGGTGGGGGGCTGAAGAGAAGCAGACAGTGTCTCTGTTTTCAGGAAGGAAAGCAGAAAAAAATTGATTCCTTTGCAGATGAGACATAGAGGATAAAAAGAGTTAGCAGGGAAGTCAACCCTGATCTGTCCTTTTACCAGGCCATGGCTGCAATCTCACTGCTGGCAACTGTGTCCTGACAGAGTTCAGATACTCAAAACTGAGTTTAAAAGTTGGTGGCACCCAACTTGCTCATCACTGCTGTCAAACAGTAAAGAAAACCTTCCCTCAAAGTGGAAAAAAACCCAAGTCTTCCTGGCTGAAAGTCCATTTTGTCCATGGAAGGGACCTCTTCCTTTAAAACTTCTGTAGCTAGTCACTGGCTCACACTGCACATCTTTGCCTTTTACACTTTGAGCACAAAATGAATAATGTTGTATCATGTAGTAAAGCAGCTCAGGATCTCCAAGTCTGCTGTGGAAAAATTCCAGACCCTAGTTGTTTTGTTTGAATTTAATTACTATGAAAAGGCATTCACCAGGGATGCCTCAAAAACAAATATTGTTTTGCTGAAATGCAACCAAATATTCCAGACCTTTGGAAAAAGAGAGATGAAAGATTTCCTTCTTTCCTTTGTGCATGTGCATGGTTTCCTTCTGCATCATACACACAGCAATACTACATAGGCACTTTTGACATGCGGAAAAACTTGACAACCCAGGAAAAGTTCTAAAGCAGGTTATGTTTATTGCAGCAGGAGAATATCTTGAGCTGCCAGTGTGTGCTTGCAGCCCAGAAGGCCAACCGTATCCTAGGCTGCATCAAGAGAAGCGTGGCCAGCAGGTCAAGGGAGGTGATTCTCCCCCTCTGCTCTGCTCTCCTGAGACCCCACCTGGAATACTGCGTCCAGTTCTGGAGCCCCTATTACAAGAGGGATATGGGGGTGCTGGAGTGAGTCCAGAGAAGGGCCACAAGAATGATCAGAGGACTGGAGCACCTCTCCTACGAGGACAGACTGAGAGAGTTGGGGTTGTTCAGTCTGGAGAAGAGAAGGCTCCCAGGAGACCTTCTTGTGGCCTTCCAGTATCTGAAGGGGGCCTACAAGAAAGCTGGGGAGGGACTTCTCTAGGAAGTCAGGTAGTGATAGGACCAGGGGGAATGGATGCAAGCTAGAGGAGGGTAGATTTAGAATAGACATTAGGAGGAAGTTCTTCACTATGAGGGTGGTGAGACAGTAGAACGGGTTGCCCAGAGAGGCTGTGGAAGCCTCATCCCTGGAAGCTTTTAAGGCCAGCCTTGATGGGGCCCTGGGTAACCTGATCTAGTGGATGGTGTCCCTGCCAGGCAGGGGGGTTGGAACTAGATGATCTTTAAGGTCCCTTCCAACTCTGACGATTCTATGATCTTCACCAAACCGCTCTGCCCAGACAAGTTTCAATCTATGATTTAATGCACTAATCTGTATATATGCAGTGGATTTCGGCAAAATAGGTGGGATTATTAAAATTAGTTCCAGGAACTCTTTATCATAAGTCTCCTCCTCTTGGCGCATGCGCGCTGCCTCCTGGTGCTCATGGGCTGGGGGCTTTGTGCTGAAGGCTCGAAGTCTTCTTCATGGTGAACTTCTCAACTTTGTCTGATTTTGCCGAGTTGGCAGCTGCCATGGTCACAAAACTGGTTCTGTCTGGTAGTCCTGCAGCTGGGTTCCCATTATCTCGTAGTGGGGCCCCTTAGTCCTGGTGTCTTATCTTTGCAGACCTACTCTATTCCTCCCTTAGCTCTATTTTCCTGCACTGTGTATTTTAGGCCAAATGTCCTATCCTAGTAACCCTTTACTAACTCCGTTTCACTGAAGGATCTAACATTCAGAAATGGTAGGAGGTGGTACAAGCTGTGAACTTCATCTCTGTGCAAAAAAATTAATTGCCAGAGACAGCACTGCTGTTTCAGGTCCCTCAGCAAGTCTGCAGCATGGGAAATGTCCATATGGAGGGTCCCTAGTCAAACAATTTAGAAATCAAAGTATTAAGGGAATTTTTAGGGTTACTCAACTTCAGCCACTTCCTCATAAAAAAAAATAAAACAAAAAATTAAAAAAGGTAATAGTACCAAAAAAGTAAAAGTAAAAACAATAAAAGATAAAAATAATAAATAAAAGGTAAAAATAATAAATAAAAGGTAAAAATAAAAATCAGTGTCAGGTACATTCTTCTTGCACTCATCCTTCTCCAGAGACTACTTCTAGACTGGGTATTAAGCATTTGAAATGCCTTTTCAAAAATCCACCTCTAAATAGTGCAAACATGATTTTATCATTTTAGTCTTAAAAGTAAGCCCACACTTGTTTATTCCTCTCCAACAAGAAAGAAACCCAAAGAAGGTAACTTCATTCTGAGGGTTGGTTTTTCTCCAACTAGTTACATTCCTGTTACCAGAGAATGTCTGAACTGCCACTTCAGATGTGCTTTGGAGTCACAGGAAACACCAAAGCAAATAAAAAATATAAATAACACTCATGTCAACAAAAGCTAAGCACTTCAACTAGGAGATGTAAAAACTGTACAAATGGTGAAGGTGAGATCATGGGAATAAACATTCCTAGAATATTTTTACAGCTGTTGCCTCTAGTTAAATTTTGTCAACACTGCAGAGGCAACACATGTGAAAGAGAAAAGTGATAAGAATAATTATCATCTGAGCTCTGAACTGAGGAAATCTTCACTGCTGTTTGCATTGCAGAGCAAGCATTTGACAACAGGCAGAAAAATCATGTCTTCCCTTGGACTTTTAGACAAATTGTGAAAATCAACCAGGAATAATAATAAGTGCACTCTTCACAGACACTGCAACAACAACAGCTATGAATTAGGGTAACTGTACACACTGAAAATCATAAGAAAAAGAGTAGTTAAACAGCATGTTTCATAGGTGGCATTACATTTTACTAGGTTCATCTTGGGTAAGAACACCTATTCCCAGAAAACAGTCTAAGCTGAGACCTCCATCTGATTTTAACAGCTGGGGACAAACCACAATTATTAAACCCAGCATCCAATATTAGTCAAAGCCATGCTGAATACCTCCCAGATCATAGAGATAGTATACTAATTTTTCTCTGGCTTCTACTTCTAACAATAAATCAATTTACATTTTTTTGCCATTTTCACAGGGTAGTACTTGCGTGGTCAGTGAAATTACCAGAAACCCTATCTGCAGCAGGAAAATGTGACAGATTGATTGGCATCAGGTTTTCATGGTCAGCTGCCAGGAGAGAATTGAGAAAATAATCATGTCTTCCCTTAAAAATAAGAGCAAATTTGTCAGTCATTCTTTCCAAGTCAACCTCTCCCAGTCTCTCTCCAAATATAGATTAAAGTGCCATCCCACAGAAACTGCTTTGAAATGGTCCTGATCAGTAACTGGCCATTAAACTGCTCTGAAACTTGTGTGAGGTCTTGGCAGAAGAGGTGACCTGGACTCCTCCTTAGTCACAGTGATCTTAAACTTCATGAAGTTTTCTTTTTTTCTTTTATTTTATTTCTTACAGACTTACAGAGCAAAGAGTAATTCATTCAGGCTGACATCATGCCACAGCAAGACCAGTCAAAGCTTTCTGCTTGCAGGCTGTATAAACATGCTTGCTTGTTGATGTATCAACCTTGGCAACTAAACCAACATGTGTTTAGTCACAAATCTAAAACCAGAACTGCTAAAGGTGTCAGCTGTAATTGCACCACAGAGCTCCAAGAGCTCATCTGTCAGGTAGAGTTATCCTCTCTCTTCCATTCACCCATTGCTCCCAATACAGCCCAGATGCATTGAAGGTCATGGCAGTTACCAAAAAGACCAATTCGCCCCTTGGCCCCAGCCTTCAAATTAAGGCTTTGTAGGGTGTTTTAGCAGAGAAAGGCCTCAGATCTATTGCAAACACCAGTATCTTTATTGACCCCTTGCTCACCTGGTTAGTGTTCCACTTTCCACTTACCAGAGGTGACCTGCTACCTCTGCCTTTCCTGGCATTCATCTGTTTTTCAGCTCTTCCTACCCTATGCTTTTCCATTCTCCTTAGTCATTTCAGAATTCAAATAATTTAAGGGTTTACATTCTTACAGACCTTTCTGCAGGCTGTGCTGGAGTAAACATCCCTGTAAAATCTCATGGAATTGTCATTTTTTACCTTCCCTAACACTGTGAAACACTGCAGTCCTTTCTCTCAGGTAGCTGATAACCTTAATTCACAGAGGAACAAACAAAAATACACAAGTAGGGTTTGCTTCTGTCACGACACCTGGTTAAGACATTTGCACTAGATTTATAAACCCAAATTTCAATAACAGCAAGAGAAATGGCAACACTTTCCAAAAAGGAAAGCAAGTAACACCTTCCAGCCTCTTTATCTCGTTAGATATCCTCAGTGATCATTTCCACTCACATTCAAGCCCTTAGGACACCAAGCAGCAACATCATTTCAGTAGGTGTTCTCAGTCAAATGAGAAGGATCTCTCAGCTGTCCTTGTCTCCACTCCTACTCAACACTGACCCAAACAAACATGGATAATAAGTTGACTATTATTTCCCAGGACATGCTGGGTCCCATTTTACAGAAGCATTTCCTTGTTAGTGCTTTCCCAGAAATCCTCCCCACCTCCTACCAAGTGTCTGTAGATTCCGTCCATTCCGTCCCTACCTGTTGAAACAAGGAGGGCTTAAGACAACCCAACAAGAAGGAAAAGTGTCTTTCATGCTTATGTTACACAGTGCTCCTGAATACTTCTAGAAGAATAAAAACAAACAAAAAAAATCACTACATATTTAAGAGCACTTACCCAAAAGTGACAGAACTGCAGGTCAGCCAGAGGCAAACTGATTTGCAATTACCTGTCCTCTTCCCTTAATGAACCTTGCCAAGAGCCCAGAAGCATTACAATTTCTCAGACTGGAAATACCAAACTAGAACATGATGACCCTTCAGAAACCAGGGTACTCATCCTTTGGGTGAAACAGTAAAATAAAGTGTTAGAAACTAATACCACCCTTGCTCATTGTGCTCCTGGTTTCGCCCCCATCACCTTCCTCCCTAGAGTCCCACCTCACCAGGTGCACATTAGCCACAGCAATACCAATGAGAACCCTTTGTTTTACACTGCTCTGCCACCCCTCTGTAACAAAACAAACTGCACAACATGCTTCCACTGTGCTGCCAGCAGACCCCTAACTGTCCTACCCCTTGCGGATGGGGAGTAGAAGAGCTTGCCCATAAAGTAATCACAGAATCACAGAACGTTAGGAGTTGGAAGGGACCTCGAAAGATCATCTAGTCCACCCCCCCTGCCACAGCAGGATTCCCTAGACCAGGTCACACAGAAGCGCATCCAGATGGGTTTTGAATATCTCCAGAGAAGGAGACTCCACAGTCTCTCTGGACAGTCTGTGCCAGGGCTCTGGCACCTCAACTGGGCAAACATTTCTACGTGTGTTCACACGGAATCTCCTATGCTTCAGCTTACGGCCATTGCCCCTTGTCCTGTCACTGGGCTTCACTAAGAAGAGCCTGACCCCATCCTTCTGACACACACCCTTCACATATTTAAAAGCCTAGATGAGGTCACCCCCTAGTCTCCTCTTCTCCAAGCTAAAGAGACCCATCTCCCTCAGCCTTTCCTCATCAGGAAGATGTTCCAGCCCCTTCAGCATCTTGGTGGCTCTGTGCTGTACTCTTTCAAGCAGTTCCCTATCCGTCTTAAACTGAGGGGCCCAGAACTGGACACAGTATTCCAGATGTGGCCTCACCAGGGTAGAGTAAAGGGGGAGAAGAACCTCTCTTGACCTACTAACCACACCCCTTCTAATCCACCCCAGAATCCCATTGGTCCTCCTGGCCACAAGAGCACACTGCTGCCTCATGGTCATCCTTCTCTCCACCAGGACCCCCAGATCCCTTTCCCCTTCACTGCTCTCCAACAGGTCAGTCCCCAACCTATACTGATGATAGATTGGCTTGGTTCCCAGATATGTTTGTAATTTAAAGGGAAATAGGATGTGACCGAGATATCATCTGTTTGGACTGTTTCTCCTTGGTCTCTCACAGTGGGCCTCCTCCTGTGGTCTGTGACCACACAGCTGGTGGGTTTGGCACAGAGCTCAGAGGGGTGTACCCTTCATATAACAGATGTGCTACTAACAGAGAAATTTTCCCTCAGCAGATCAGATTCTGCCTCTTCCATCAGCTACTTGCTCTTGCTTTTCTGCCAGAGGTTTTCATCCCTTCAGCTCAACCATCCCCACAGAGCACACCATTGGAGTGGCTGAGACTGGAAAAAACCTCCAGCAAGGAACAGAAACAAAATATCAGACAATGTCAGGAGAGACAGACCACTTAGTGTGCCACAAATATCACAAAGCTGTTACTTGTGAAGTAATCCCTAAGCTAGCTGCTATTTAACAATCCTTTCCAAGACTTCAGCTCCATTCAGTGCAGCTGCAAAGCATTTGCAGTGGAGAGGCAGTAGCTGCAGTCACTCATCAGGTTGAGGAGATGGCCACGTTCTGGCCACAAACTGTAAGTTGATGTGGAACCAGGACCACCCTTCACCTGGTGGTGGTGATGTCTCTGTACCTACCTCAGATGGCAGGAGTTGCTCTTTCAGCAAATAGATGTGCAAGCAGCAAGTGAATCCTGAGTGCTCCTAAGCTATTCAAATACATGACTGCAAGGTGCAATATCTCTCAGCCAAAAGAGATTACACTGAGTAGTGTCCCAGCTTCCCAGCCTGCTTTGTGGTTACAAAACTGTCTTGCTCAAGTACAGTTCATCCTTCTTCCAGAAAATAACCTCATGCAACCATTAAGCCTGCTTATCAGCAGTGCTGCAGGCACAAGTGGTGAGAGTTGGGAAGAAGCAGGAGTTTTCTCTGGGTACTGTTAAGCTCACTGAAGGACAGTAAAAGAACAGAAGCTGTGAGAGAGCCACGTAGTTTCTGCCCATCTCTGCTTGTCGAAGAAGTACAGATAATTAATCTTATAATTAATAATATATAACTGTATAATATTAATCAGCTAATTAAATTGCCTCAACAACTTCTATCTACTATGTAAAAGTCAACACTCACCAGCAGTAGCCAAGTAAAGAAGCCTGATTTTGAGCTGTGACATTGCTCTGTGGATATTAATCTACTGTCTTTTTGGGAACCTCATCTCAAAGGCAAGGAGTCACCAGGTCCAGAGACCAGGTAACCCCAGTATCTGTCATGGTCTCCCCAATACAAAACTGAGGGCAGAGGAAAACATTGTCAGGGAGGTTTAAGTTGGATAATAGGGAAAAATTCCTTCACAGAAAGCTGTTAAGCATTGGCCCAGGCTGCCCAGGGCAGTGGTGGAGTCACCATCCCTGGAGGGGTTCAAAAAACATCTAGATGTGGCACTCAGTGACATGGTTTAGTGGCAAGGTCACGATAGGTTAACAGTTGGACTTGATGATCTCAGAGCTCTTTTTCAACCTTAATGATTCTACAACAGCTTTCCAAGTCCAGACTCTGGGATTCAAACTTCTGACCTTAGCTTATGCCACAAGAAAAGTCCTTCCCAAAGGAAAGTGGGGCAGAACATGCAATGAATACTCTCACCCTAAGGAAATGTACAATCTTTGCAAGACATATAACAGATATTGTCACCCTTTAGAAAGCAAACAGAATATAGAGAGAGCTTTTCTAAAGATGAGAACAGATGGTAGCTCTGAAGCTTGAAAGAAACCTCATTAGATAATCAGCATCTCCATTAATTGTCCTCTTTCAAATACTAGCATCTAACTGTGATCTGAATGAAGAGGCAGATCCACACCTGCCTGCAGAAACCAAATACCACTTTAAAAGCTAACACTTACTAATTAGGTAGGAGCAAATGGGAAACAGAGAGAAACCAGACATGCACATCCTAGAAAGGTAACACCACCAGCCTACTCAAAGACAACTCTATTTCAAGTGGTTTTTTGGAAGTATTTGCAGCCTCTATTCTTTATAAACACTGATTAACCTCAGTCTGCTTCACAGTGTTTATATGCTGCTCTCCCAAGTTATATTCAGTTGCTGTAAGTGTCTTTAAAAACCTTATTTTCAAAAAGAAAAACCTCACAATAAATCTGTTCACACATAATAGCTCTTCAGGTCCATAGCATTATTTATGATCAGTTTATTTTGGTTGGAGAACTGCAGTGGCAGGACAGAGAAAGGTACTTCAGGCTATAAAGTTATGTTTGAAGAGCTAAAATCTTGACCATCCTACAATGCTTTAAGCATTTCCCACTACAACATTCCTGATTGTGTTTGTCAGTCACATGTAAAATGGAGAAAAAACAACCTAAGTCTGAAAATATTCATACTACACTGCTTTAACTTGTGAATGCTCAGACCCTTTTTAATGACATCATTCTTTCAAAAGATCAAGCACAATTTCATAAAAGTAGATGAAATGTTAACAGACAAATGTGTGTTAAATCCTATCTAAAACAAGTTATTTTAAAAGAATACATCAATCAGAGAACAGATTGTGGCCCATTCAATAGTTTATTGGGCAGACAGAGATTTGTTAAAGTGTCTCAAAGCCACTGTTTTATTCCTCAAAGAGTTCAATTAAACTACCATTAAACTACAGGCTCTTGTGCGCTTACCCATCCTTCAAAGCAACTCCCTCTCTGTCTAAAACTATGCAAATGATAAAGGGCTTCTAGAGGAGAGAATCATTCAGCACATTAAAATACCCTTTTTCTAAGACTTTGTAACTATTTTGAGCTAAAAAACCCAAATATCTTAGAAATGACATCTTCAAACCTATTTATGATATTACATATCCAAAAAGAAGCTGCTATAATTCAAACCTGTCAGATCTACAGATTTTGCTGAGAATCTATAAATATTTACATTTGCACATGTATCTATATAAATTATCTATAATTACTTATGTATAGAACCAACATAACACATTTTTTCCTCCAGATCCATCATCACTATGCTATTCAGTCTTCTCTGAGGGGAGGCTCCTTCTGTCCCCAAAAGCATTGTACTCAACATTATTTCATCCCCACAGTACATAACAAATACTAGTTTGTTAGCACAAACCAGAATATATTCTTTCTGAAACAGTTCCATGATTCTAAAATATCTATTTTCCTCTCTTATACCCTTAATTCTAGAGATACAAAAGCACACATGCATCCTTCTATTTTACTTTAACAAGCCACAAAGGAAGCAGGAACAATAAATACTAAAAGCTATGAAAAAAAAAATGTTTCTTGCATGGAAATTTGGATCCCAAACTATAAAATGGCAAGGAGGATATGATATGCACACCTGCAGGGAGTCAAAGTGTTTCTTACCCTAGGAGAAAGTCTGGGCTACAGAGTGGGGGAACCTCTTTCTGCTAACTGGTAATATGTTTGATGGGATATCTGTGTTTAGCCTGTATCTAGGGCTAAACTCTAGCAGGTCACCCCATGACCCCTCCTGAGCACAGAATGAGATCAGGAAAGAGCCATGAGTTGAAATGAAAACAGATTTAATGAAACAACAAAACTGTTACCAGTGTCAATATAAAGGATATAAAGTCATACTCATTCTAATGAGGATGCAACAGTCCAAAAGCAGGAAGAGGAACAGAGTCAAGAGGAGCCCAAACAGGAGGCTCCTTGTCCTCAGCAGACTTTCTTCTTTATACTGAGCATGATGTTCATAATATGGGATACACCTGGAACCAACTCAGGTCAGGTTCTCCAAACTGTTACCAGCACACTATACTCAGCCCAGTGAAGGTACAGCAGTCACTTAGTGGGAAGGTAGTCCTTAGGAGGAGAAGGAAGAGGAGCACGGTCAGAAGGAGCCCGAGCAAAAGCAGGAGCAAGAACAGAAAGCCCAAGCAGGAGGCTCCTGCTTGGCTATTTCATTAAATCCATTTCAACCCACAGCTGTTCTCAGGTTTTCTTTTCCCCATCCACTTCTCTGCTGAGGAGAGGTCATAGGGTGAGAGAACAACTGCTGGAGTTTAGCCCCAGATACAGGCTAAACATAGAAATGCTGGTCTCTAAAGGTGGCTATGTGGTCACAGAATCACAGAACGTTAGGAGTTGGAAGGGACCTCGAAAGATCATCTAGTCCAACCCCCCTGCCACAGCAGGATTCCCTACACCAGGTCACACAGAAGCACGTCCAGATGGGTTTTGAATCTCTCCATAGAAGGAGACTCCCCAACCTCTCTGGGCAGTCTGTGCCAGGGCTCTGGCACCTCAACTGGGAAAACATTTCTACATATATTCACAAGGAACCTACTGTGCTTCAGGTTACAGCCATTGCCCCTTTTCTTGTCACTGGGCTTCACTGAGAAGAGCCTGACCCCATCCTCCTGACACCCACCCTTCGCATATGTAAAAGCATAAATGAGGTCATAGAATCATAGAATGACAGAATGTTAGGGGTTGGAAGAGACCTAGAAAGATCATCAAGTCCAACCCCCCTGCCAAAGCAGGACACCTTAGATAAGGTTACACAGGAATGAGTCCAGGCAGGTCTTGGATGTCTCCAGGGCAGGAGACTCCACAACCCCCCTGGGCAGCCTGTGCCAGTGTTCCCTCACGCTTACTGTGAAAAAGTTCTTCCTCACATTAACACAGACCACACCTGCTCAGTTTAGCTGCAAGGATGCCGTGGGAGACAGTGTCAAATACTTTACTGAAATCAAGATAAACCATACCCTCATCTCTCCACCTGGTTATGTCTTCATCAAAGGCTATCAGGTTGGTCAAACATGACTTCCCCTTGGTAAACCCATGCTGACTGCTCCCAATGACCCCCTTCTCCCTGATATGCCTAGAGACAGAGTGGATGATGCAGTGTTCCCTCACCTTCCCAGGGATGGAGGTGAGGCTGTGACCGCTCTAGTTACCCGGCTCCTCCTTCTTGCCCTTTTTGAAGACTGGAGTGACATTTGCCTTCCTCCAATCTCCAGGCACCTCTCCTGTTCCCCAGGACTTAGAAAAGATGATGGAGAGTGCTAACAAGTGCTTTCATACCTGTAGAGGGGGAAAAAAATACGGGGGGGGGAGAAGTGGACTGTAGTACCTAGTGGCTGAAGAGAGAATTCTGTCTGTAAGCATTCACTGGTCTTGTGAATCCTGTGCCCAAGAACGTCTGGGCTTTGTGGATGGGAAGGAAGGCTGTGGGAGAGGAGGGGACAAGTGCAAGCAGTTTCAGCCTATAAAGTGGTTGATCAGGTTTGTTGCTCAAGCTGATCATCACAGAAAAACCTACTCAGCTGTGTGAGAGGAGGTGTAAGGGCATATTTTTTTGTAGAACTTGATCTTTCATTAGGCAAAACTACATAAAATAAGCTGGTTTAACTTATAGTATTACTTGGTTTGTGTTTCTGCAACTGCTCTTACTATTAGGGGGTATATCTTATGTAAAATTTAAGAAAATATTTTTAATTCCTTCTCAAATCCTCAGTTATGCAGAATAAGAGGTAATTGTGCAAGTTTAATCATGTGTGACTGATACCTTTCTCCAGATAGAAAGTGTATTTCTCTCCTATAGATAGAAATTTCCACTCTTGAATCAAAGTTGTCACATTAAAGCAGGCAGCTCAGAAATACTCAGTCTGTGACCTCTAACTTAGCAGGGGTCATATGAAGAAGAAACTAGAGAACTCATCTCCCCATAGAACAGAAACCAAATAGCTTACCACAGAAGAAGCTGTTCCTAAACATCTGGAAAAAAATATCTTCAGTATCAGCCATTAAAGGGTTGAGTATGTTTAAAAATTCTCAATGAAATATTGGGTCACCTCTAAGCATTTTCTTCTGCCTGTTTCAGAGACCATTGCTAACAGCTCTTACCCAAGGCCTTAGTTGGTGTTCATTTTCAGTGTTCGGTTTCTTTAACAACAGATGAGTAGCAAATATCAAGACTGTTCAAATAGTGATACAGTAACATTCCTGAGAAATAAAATCAAAGTGGCTGGAGAGTTTAAGATCCAGCTCTTCTTTTAACCCAGACCTTTGAACAGAGAGTGCTATTTAAAGGAGATGTCAATGCAATTTTTGATGAAATTTCACTGATCATGTAGATACACATTAATGTTAATGGGAGATGCTTTCACAAAGCAATATCCAGTCCCATTGTTTTGAGGTAAATATATTCATATAAATAGTTGTATTTAAAATATATAGCACACACTTTTTTCTTCTTCTAATATTTGAAGATTAAATAAAACCAGTGCCTGGGGGTTTTTTTCCTATTCCCAGCCTCTGTGCTTTCAGAGATAACCTATTGCACACAGTCTTGTCCTTTTGCCAGAAAATCCAACCCTGTGATAACAACAAAGCCAGGCTTTCTTAACCAGAGATACTAGCATACATTACTAATAGTTGGGATGGTGGTTCCCATAACCCTGAAATAGAAATCTGAAAACAGTAGTGCTATTTGTTTTTTCCTTGAGGCTAGACAAAAATCAGGAATTAACACAGACTCCAGATCTTGCAAGTGACACTGATAGGGCACTTTTACCATACATGTTTGGGAAAAGAAAAACTCCAAGAGAAACTGATAATGAAGCTGTCATCTCTGCAACATGAAGTGCTTCACAACACCTAGCACCTTCCTGTTCCCATTCCCTACAAACTTTGACTCCTTGAGCTGATTTGTTCTCACCTCACTCCCCTTCACCCATTACCCTCTCCCACCCTCTTATTATCTCCATCTACTTTTTCCTTGTCCATGTGCTCCTATTTTTTATTTGTTCATTCCCCAACCCTATCTCTCCCTTCCAACATACCAATATTTAGTCTTTCCCTTCTCCTTTCTGAACTTGCCATGATTCCCAAGCTTTGAACATCTAGAGGCTCCTTCTCACTAAGACTGATTACAGGGTCCCACTGCCCAGTCCAAACAAGGCAGTAGATTGTAGGATCACAGAACATTTTGGGTTGGAAAGGCCTTGTGCCCCTGGAGGGCTTCTGGAGACCCTTCAGTGTCTTCCCCACAGAGTTGCTCCCCAAGCAGGCAGTCTCCACCCACATAGCATTGAAAGGGTTTAATGCATACCAGGGGAAGGATTTGCCATCTGTACCTGTTGCCTTTCACTAAGGTCCTGTCCACCCACCCTCTGGCCTATCCATATGGTGGTGCAAGGCCATGCTGGGGTGGACACATAACAGAAGGAGCAAGAGAAAACACCAGTGGAACACAGTAAGACCTTCAGGGTAAGCATGGCAGCAGCCTGCCTAGAGGTCGAGCTCCACATCCAGTCCACTGTCTGAAGGATACAGAAAGGTCCAGAAAGCCAATTTTTTTCTTGTAGACCCCTACCAATCAAAGATTGAAACTCAAGAGACAAAGTCCTAATAGCACTGCTCAGACAGATGAGATGACAGCAGGGCTGTTGAGCACTGGCCACATTCAGACCTCCAGAAGATATGGGAGTCAACCAGTACCATTCCACAGGAAATCTACACACTCTCTGGGAAAACATAGATAAAGCCAAGCAAGCAGGGCAGATTTAGGACCCTGAGATCAAAGGGATGCTGGGAACATTCAAAGCCTTATGCAAATATCCAAATCTTTAACTAATTTGAAATAGTCACTTGGAGAAAACATCTGGAAACTAACATCCATGCCCTGTTCCAAATAAATGATTAACTAGGCAGAAAAGAAATAAAAATCCAGGGATATTTTTGAATGTGTGCTGTAAAAGCAGCAGTGGCAGGTTTTTGGGAGATGTTTTGGAAGAAGGGAGGAGTTCCTCACCCATTCAGAGCCAGAACCTTTGTTAGAACAGCTGTCTTGGTTGTGCTTTTCCTCTCTATGCAGAGTTTCATCCTTTTCCAGATACAATAATGATTTGTTTGTACTTTTATTTATTTTGTAATCATAGATGTCTGACTACATACCATAGAAATGAGCAAGTCTTGTAAACATCCCTCCATGCTCAGAAATGAAAACATGAAAATAAACCAAATGCAAACAATAGGATATAATCCTTCATGTCTTCCATAACAATGTCAAGGACAATCTCATCTGCTCACGTCAAGAGAAGTTTAATTTGAGCTGATGACCAATTTGATCAGAGCTTCATGTCCCAATCTGTTTGTGTGCATGTTTAGATTTGTAGTCATCTGATTTCCATGCTTTGTTCATGGCATTGCACTTGGCTTTATTCAGTAATTGACTAGTATTGTTAGTCCATTGGTCATTTAGTGAAGGAAACAGAGAAAAATGGCTGTGAAAGACCTGATACTTAATTATTTTAGAGTTCATTTGTGTTATATTTTATCACTTCTTCGGTATGTTTGTGTATTTAATAAATATATTTTGTGGCTATAAAATATAATTATTGTATGCATTCTTCCCCCAAGAGGGTTATCAGGCATTGGCACAGGCTGCCTAGGGAGATGGTGGAATCACCTTCCTTGGAGGAGTTCAAAAAAGGTGTAGATGTGGTGGTGAGCATGGTAGTGTTGGGTGGACAGTTTTATTCTTCCTGACCTGATTTGGAATGGGAACCCAAAATCTCAATAGGAAAAAATATAATCATCATGATATCATTATCAATATAAGGGTGACATAATTCTTAATTGTTCTGATCTGTTTCTATTTTGGAAAAAAAAAAATCAGTAAAAATCTGCTGAATGTTGAAACCAAAATTTCAGTTCAGAGTTATCTGCATGTTCTTTTCCTGTATTTGAACATGAAATAGTTGTTGAAACTAATATTTTCCTACAGGAAACTGAGTTCAACAGATGAGCAGTTCCAAAGGAAAAAAAGCTTTGCCCAGCTCTGACTCAGGTCATCATTTAAATCTCCTTTTTCTTTCTTGGAGGTACATTGCTAGAGAGAAGCAGAGATTAAATGACATCAGGGGACAGTGTCACCATGGCTCCCACTAGCCTGGAAGGGCCTATGAAGTCTGAGCTCTTAAGTAAAATGCATTCAAAATTAATTGAAATAAGGTTTGCCACAATATAAACAATGCAACTTTCCTCAAAGACTTTCAGCACCACTTCTAGTTACACAGCTAACAAAAATAAACTGCAGAAGTCATTGTCAATCTAACTGTGAAGGATGTGGAAAGTAATCAGAGGAGGCAAAGCTGTTGAAATGTTTAACGATCTGGAGAAATCTTAGCTCCTGGAAACAGAGCAAGAAGCTTTGCCACCCAGAACAGGATATGAGGTTGACATTTTCTCTCTTTGCCCTGCTATCACAGAAGGCCACATTAAAGTATCTAAACTACAAGTTCCCAGTGTGATATTGGTGTTAAAAACCCAAAATGTGATATTTGATATGCACAGGGAAAACAGTAGGGACAGAGAGCTTCTGATGACTTTATGACTGCTAAAAAAAGAATTAATTAGCACTACAAAATCATGTTGATGAACTGGAAGTGACTTTGAAGAGAGACAAGAAGGCTTGCAGGTTGAGGAAACCTACATCTTGAAGAAAGACATTGAGTGAACAAGCAAAGCACATTGAAAAATAGCATGATCCCAGCAAAGGGAACATGAATTTGACAGCATGAAGCTCTAGCTGGATGCTTGACAAGTTCAAGACTTATTTCTTTTTCCAAGAGTATAATTAACTAGGAAAGCAGTCTACCAGGGTCTATTCTGTGTTATCCATCAATGAATAGTTTAACATTAAACCTAGGCCTTTGTCTAAAATATGCCACAGTTAAAAAAGGAATTAATGCCACAAATCCTATAAGCAAGGGTAGAGCTGTGTAAAGGAAAATACCTACAGCTGCAAATCAAAACCAAAACTAAAATATGGGAACTAGACACCCTGACTTTCTCTCTTCATCAAAACCCCATCAGGGTCAATATTTCTCCACAGAAAAGCAGAAGCCATATCTTTTGAAACCAGCCCTCAGTATGCTCAGGAGAGCCTCTACAAATTGCTGAACATCATCTTGAAGCAAAGCTCCTCAGCTAGTGACACAAATTGCATTATAAAATCCCAAGAACAGTCAAACACTGAAAAACCACAGGCCAATCAGTTCAGGAGATTCTCACACTGAAATCAGCAGAGATCACCCTGTCTTTGGTCTTTCCTCATTTTTATTTAGCGTTCTCTAACAGCAAGTGTGGTAATTCCCAGCAGTTTCAAGGGAAGGAGGCAGATGGAAAGGGAAGTGCACAAGAGAGCATTTTGTTTGCTGATGGGCATTCCTGTCAGGCACATTCCAACAAGCAAGAAGCAACACCAATGTGTTTTTGAGTTATGTGGCCAATTGCCTTTTTTTGTCTGTCTGCATATAACACCTTTTATGCCAAATGAATAACAATTTTTGGCCTATATTCTAATCTTTAAAAGGCCAATGCTGTTCTGCTCAGTTACACACAGAAGTAGTTCTCTGCCTCTCTTTTAGAAAGACATTACAAAATTATACTGTTTCAAAATTATACTGTTTCACACTTATTTCAGGTGTGCTACACATCTCCCCAAGGTACCTTGGATCAAACAGCCTCCTGCAAAGCTCTTTTCCAGTACCTTTCATTCAAAGGGAACAAAACATTGTACAAACATTATTTCAACCCCATGATTTGGACAGTTATGAACAACATCCAACATTTAAATCTGCAGAATCTGATACAGAACCACTTCCTTCTAAAGCCTATGACTGTTACTGATGGCTCACCCTCACTTTGAGGAAGGAAATAAGTGTTTAATTGGCAATGCCATGTGACTCAGAGATTTTACACTCTCCTGCACAAAGTAAACTGAGAATGTCAGCTGAGATGTCTTCCCACAGGCAATGCTATCTTTCCTCCTTTTCAGGGCAAGGACTGGGAGTTGTGTTGGGACTTAGTCCTTTGCCTTGTCCATGGGTAATGTGACTTTCTAAATAACATGCCTCTGTGGGGGTTGGAGGAAAGAGAGTCAGTTCTCATGCATGGAAACGTATTCAGTAAAGATAACAGACCTATTCCTGGGGCACAAAAGAAACTAGGAAAAGCTATTGCTTCTTACACAGGCTAGGAGATAGGCATCAAAGAACCTTCCAACTGGACATAAAAGGAAGGATAACCTGGGGAGGTGTGAAAGGAACACAAAGGGGTGAACTGGCATCTATTTAAGGATGGACATAGAAAAAGTGATCTCACATCCTAGGAAAGAAGGGAAGAGTGAGCCCAACAGCAATGCTCCTGCCCTTCTTCCTATCTTGCCTTTCCAAGCCACACAGTTTTGTTTAGCATAGCTTTTCTTTTTCCTTTCTTTCCCATCCGCTCCTTGCAGGTTGATCCTCAGTGCTTCCCATGGAAATTTTCATCCTAGCCCTCTTGTCCTCAGCTCCCCTGCCTCACTTCTTTTCTGCATTGCTTCCCACAAACACTCAGCCCTGCAGATTTGCAGCAGCCCTGCAGAACTGGGAGATGCCCTGGGTTTGGGTGGTCTCACACCCTCTGGAGTAGATTGCCTTTAGGCAAGAATAACCCTGCAGGAGCCTTGTGTAGTGACAAGTGGCTTTTAAGCCTTGCCTCTCCCAAGTCATTCCCACAGGTTTATTTGGAAGCATTTCCTAACTCATAGTTTTTATTTCCCCAGTCCCTTCCTTCAGAGATTTTTTTTCTGGTCATATTAACACCATAAAATACCTTAAGACCTTTAACTCACGGTACTGCCAGTGTTGCCTTATTGTACCTGTACCTGTTAGCTGGAAAGCAGGACACAGAGGCATACACACAGCTCATACACTGATCAGCTCTTATTACACCTAACCTTTGGTGAGGCTTCTATGACTGTACTGACTCCACAGGGAGGGAGCCAGTGGCTTCAGGAACCCAGATGTTCATGGCATACCTTAAGGTCTTCAAAATATAGAAATAACAGAGACAAGGCTTAACATGCAATGTAAGTACATCCTCCACTCTTGCAATAGTTACTCTGCTTCTTTGTCCCCAGAGCTCTGTCATCTCCATAAAAAATTTGCAGTGGATTCCAAGTCTGACTGTCCACTTTATCCACTCATATGAAATGAACCTTTTTACTTCTGTATTCAAAATGCTTACATCACTTTCCTTCGAAAGCACCTCACCTAAAGGGATTTCACCAACTTTAAAAAGACAGGATTTTTTAAAAGAAAGATTTGTGAGCTTTAGAAACTGTGTGCTTTTCAATGCTTTAGAAAAGCATTTTCAGTATTCTGTCATCAAGATTTAAAATATTACAAGCAAAACCTTAAATGTGACTGACAGATGAATTTTATTTTTAAATCATTCTCATTTGCCTGCTTCTGAGATCATAGGCTAAAGCAAGACCAAACAGGAAAGCTTTTTCTTTAAAGCAGCAGTAGAAAGGGTTAGAGTCTCTTTCTAACGACTGTGAGGTTCTCCTAGGTTCACATAAGACCAGTATATCATTAATTTAGCTATACAAAAAAACACAATACTCAACAACTGAAAACTCTGTCCTTTCCTGTTACTGAACATGTTTTTCCTCTCCTTGTATGTGGAGGACCCAATAAACCAAGAGGTGACTTTCATCATTCTAGGAAAGGCATTTTCTCAGCTATATTTAGACAGCTTGAATGCACAAAGAATCCCATCCCCCTTGAAAGACCACAGTGCTGTATGTAGTTTTGTCTTGATTTCAGGAAAGCATTTGACACTGTCTCCCACAGCATCCTTGCAGCTAAACTGAGAAAGTGTAGTCTGGCTGATTGGGTAGTGAGGTGGATTGGGAAGTGGTTGAAGGACAGAAGTCAAAGAGTTGTGGTCAATGGGGTGGAGTCTAGTTGGAGGCCTGTGTCTAGTGGAATCCCTCAGGGGTTAGGTACTGGGACCAGTACTTTTCAATCCATTCATTAATGACCTGGCTGAGGGAACAGAGTGCACTGTCAGCAAGTTTGCTGCTGACACTAAACTGGGTGCAGTGGCTGACACACCAGAGGGTTGTGCTGCCATTCAGAGTGACTTAGACAGGCTGGAGAGTTGGGCAGGGAGACATTGACTGAGATTCAATAAGGCCAAGTGTTGAGTTTTGCACCTGGGAAAGACCAACCCCAAGTATGAGTATAGGTTGGGGACTAACCTG
>VWZX01005691.1:96581-138671 GCA_013399015.1 Galbula dea
TCTGCCCATCTATCCAGCCTGTCTAGGTCCCTCTGCAGAGCCTGCCTACCCTCAAGCAGATCAACACTCCCACCCAGCTTAGTGTCATCTGCAAACTTACTAAGGGTGCACTCTATCCCCTCATCCAAGTCATCAAGAAAGACGTTGAACAGGAAAGGCCCCAACACTGACCCCTGAGGGACACCACTCGTGACTGGCTGCCAACCGGACTTGACTCCATTGAGCACAACCCTCTGGACTTGGCCATCCTACCAATTTTTTATCCAGCCAAGGGTGTGCTCATCCAAGCCACGAGCAGCCAGCTTCTCAAGGAGAATGCTGTGGGAAACTGTGTCAAACGCCTTGCTAAAGTCAAGGTAGACAACATCCACAGCCCTTCCTTCTTCTAATAAGCGGGTTACCCCATCATAGAAGGGAGATCATGTTAGTCAGACAGGACCTGCCTTTCGTGAAGCCATGTTGAGTGGACCCGATCCCCTGGCCGCTCCGCAAGTGCTGCAGAAGGCGTACTCAGGATGATCTGCTCCATCAGCTTTCCTGACACGGAAGTCAGCTTGTTCCAGAACGTAATTTAATTTGGGGTTTTTTGTATAGTCTTTGCTGGTCACCTCCTACAAAATGAGCACAGCACAAAGGTAAAGCCCCACATCTCCAGTTCGCATTTTCTTTCACTAGTTCTCCCAACACATTTTCACTTCTGTTTTGCAAGAAACTTTACTCTGTATTCAGAGAAACAGAGATGCACAGGATACATATTTGCATGGCATTGCTTTGCTTCCAGCAGTAAAACCAGCTATAATTTACTGTTATACATTAAAACAGGAAAATAGTAATTTCATTATTCTGTATCCAGTGATGCCTGATTAAGAATTATTTCATCCAATTTATGATTCCAACACAGATTTATCTCAGAAGACTTTGTTCTTGTTCACATGTTTGTTGAAAGAGAACGTCAGTGTGGCAAACACTTATCTTTGCAGTATTTCTTGAAGAAAAAATAGCCCTGCAGGTAATGTCTTGTCTACCAACCTTTGTTAGATTGCAGGGAGCAATAAAAAAGAAAGTAGTTGTTTGAGTCTGATGAAGAAGATTGTGTATTGAGGGTAGGCAGGCTCTGCAGAGGGACCTNGGACATTGAGCTACTAGAGAGGGTGCAGAGAAGGGCAACTAAGTTAGTCAGGGGTCTGGAAAACAGGCCTTATGAGGAGAGGCTCAGGGAGCTGGGGTTGTTTAGCCTGCAGAAGAGGAGGCTGAGGGGAGACCTTATTGCTCTCTTCAGCTACTTGAAAGGCCATTCTAGGGAGGCGGGTGTTGGCCTCTTCTCCCTTGTGACTAGTGACAGGTCTAGAGGGAATGGGCTTAAGGTGAGCCAGGGTAGGTTTAGATTGGATATTAGGAAGAATTTCTTTACTGAAAGAGTGGTGAGATGTTGGAATAGGCTGCCCAGGGAGGTGGTGGAGTCACCATCCCTGGAGGTTTTTAAGAAGAGGATAGATGAGTTTCTTCAGGGGATGATTTAGGGGCAAGAGTAGTGTAGGGCTATCAGTTGGACTAGATAATCTTGAGGCTCCTTTCCAACCGTAATGATTCTGTGATTCTGTGAAATAAGGATTCCTTCTTTTCCTTACCTCCCTGCTAACTCAATTAGGACATAAACTTCCCATTTATGATAAGCTAGCATAAGCTTCTGTGGGTAGCCCAGTGCCAACTGCAAGTCTGGCTTTGAGGAGACCACACCATCAGAAGAACTGATTATTTCAGATGGGATTTAATCAAATGGCATGTAGCTATCCTCATCTGTAGCAGCACTATAGTTAATACAGTGAATAAAGCAGGAAAGTTTTGCCACACATTTAATCCTTTTAGAATTCCTTTTCAGACTGAGATAGGTGCCTTGTTTCTTTGTGCTAAAAGAAAACAAGTCTCTTAAGTATTGATTTTCTTTCCTTTATGACATATTTCCTTACAACCAGAGCTGTCCTTGCCCTTTCAAGGAAACCCACTGGAAATATTATCATGGCAATGCCATTGTACCATTACACATAAGAGTTTTTTTCGTGCTTTTGTTCTGAACTTCCTGGGATTTATATGTCAGCTATAAACATTTGTGGCACAACACTCACATTCCCTGAAGTGACTCAGTAAATATGGGAAACTCAGTGTGCATGTGCTGGGTTTAAGTGCCTTCAGAAAACCTGGAAGTATCACAATGGACACATGAGTATGTTTCCTTTATGGAACAGAAATAAACCACGCAAGTTCAGATGGATCCAAGCTCATCGCTTCTCATCTACTTATCCAGAACCACCTATTAACCATGCAATAGAGACCAAGAAAAGTATTCAGTCGTTTAAAACCACTTTTGTCTGTCAGGTTAGAGGGCTAAAGCAGAATTTGTTCTGTCCAGATTCACATATTTTGAGGCTTTGGTATAATCTGCCTGCAAGCTCCTGAGCCAAGCTGTTACTTCATTTACATTGCAAGCTTCTAGAAATGGCTGTATTCCCTCTTTTCTCTGTAATATCTTTTTCCATTGCTTTTCCATTGTTGCCATATATTCTCACAGTCCATCCCAGCAATCCAGGCTGTTCTCCTTGAATGCATCAATGACAACTTCCTCCTCCAAATGGTACAGGAACCAACTAGGAAAGGTGCTGTGCTGGACCTTGTTCTTACCAACAGGGAAGAGCTGGTGACAACGTAAGGCTGAGGAACAACCTTGGCTGTAGTGACCATGAAGCACTCAAACTCAAGGTCCTCAGGGCTCCTAAGAGGATATGTTCTAGGTTCACGACCCTGGACTTTGGACATGCAGACTTTGATCACTTCAGGGATCTGATGGACAGAGTACTGTGGGACGAAGCCCTTGAGGGAAGGGGGGTCCAGGACAGCTGGTCAGTTTTCAAGGATCACCTTCTCCATGGCCAGGAGCTATGTATCCTGACAAAGAGAAAGGCAGGAAAGAATGCTAGGAGACCTGCCTGGATGAACAAGACTCTCCTGGACATGCTGTCTCGTAAAAAGAGTCTATATAAGGAGTAGAAGAAGGGTATGTGGGGCATACAAGGAAGCTGTCAAGAGAGCAAGGCAATTGGTTAGGAAAACTAAAGCTCAGTGGGAGTTAAATCTAACCAGGGAGATCAAGGGGAATAGTAAACATTTCTACAAATATATCAATGGAAAAAAGGAAGACTAGGGAAGGTATGGGCCCCCTCAGGAAAGAAATGGGAGAACTGGTGATGGATGACATGGAGAAGGCTGAAGTTCTCAACAGCTTATTCACTTCAGTCTTCACTGGTAAAGGCTCCCGCCACACCCCTGAAGTCATAGAAGATAATGGCAAGGGCTGGAAGATAAAACTGCCCATGGAGTGGGTCTCATTAGCTTGGAGAAGAGGAGACTAAGGGGTGACCAAATTTATGCTTTTTAATATGTGAAGGGTTGGTGTCAGGAGGATGGGGTTAGGCTCTTCTCAATGAAGCCCAGTGACAAGACAAGGGGCAATGGCTGTAAGCTGAAGCATAGGAGGTTCCATGTGAATAGAAGGAAAAAGAATGTTTTCTCAGTTCAGATGCCAGAGCCCTGGCACAGACTGTCCAGAGAGGTTGTGGAGTCTCCTTCTCTGGAGAGATTTGAGGCCTGTCTGGACACATTCCTGTGTGACCTGGTCTAGGGAATCCTGCTGTGGCAGGGGGGTTGGACTAGATGATCTTTTGAGGTCCCTTCCAACTCCTAACATTCTGTGATTTTTAAGATTGATCTTGCTCTAACTGTGCACTGTGACTCCTACATTCAACCTTTGTCTGCCAATTCAAAAATGAAAGTAACTCAGTGTACAAAGAAAGATTCCCCCCCCCCATTTCTGGAAACTCAGGATGCAATTAATAAAAATGCAGTATTTCTTCTCCCCACACAATTGCTAAGAATTACACTCAGGCTCTTCAATTCCATGTTCCAAAGCCATACATTGTGCTTGCATCCACTGAAAAGCTTTCCAGGCCATAACACTCAAAGACACGTGTTGTACCTTCCAGCCTCTGGCAGAATCACAGTGGATCTGTATTGCAGTTTTCCTATCCCCATGCAGCAGTCTGAGTACAAGTTTTAAAGCTTAGTTTTTACAGCTACTTCTGATCAACTATGAACTGATAAATGAGAGGTTTTGTAGTATTTTCCAAAAAGAGAACTGCTTCCAAAGCACAGATACCATAAACTCCCTAAAACCAGGGAAATGTAGTCAGATTACATTTGGATCCAGCCTTTCCATTACAAATCCCACAGGAAATTATAATTTGCAGATGGGAAGTAAATGTCTCAATGAGATATGAGCTAAGTGGTTCAGCAAGAGGATTTTATTAAAAGAGCAACTAAAAAAAACCCTCACAAAACCAACAACAAAACAACCACCCAAACATTTTATTGCTTCTCTTCATTCCTGTTTCTCAAATAAAAAGTCAGGCTGTAACTCATCAAGTGACTATTACTTTACAAGGATGTTTTTAAGTACTGTTGTATAGAGAAATTCTTTTTTATTATCATGATATACTCTGGCCATACTAAATAATAAGTTTGTTAATCATTTAATGAACCAAAATCCAGATACAGATCTGATCTTTTCAAAGATGTCTCTCCTGCTGTCTTCACAGATTCAGAGAAGTAGAAGTCCCTTGTGCACACCCATATGCCTAACAGTCAGACAAGTCATATGCTAGAACTCCTAGTATTGAGAAGCTGTTAAACACATCAAAAATGCCTCAGGATTCTTGTAAGTAGAAGACCTCAGACTCCTGCAGAGAACTACTTTATTCAAAGTCTTTTAAATGCTCTTGCTCATGAATATCCTGACTACCTTTGGTTCGGTATCACCAGTGGTAAGATTAGCAGCAACAGCTTCTCCTTCCTCATCTATACTCTCCAACTTCCTAACTCCTCAAACCAGGAGCTCAGCTTCAGCAGTAAACTCTTGTATTGCATCTCCAAACTTTCCAAACAAGGACTCTAACCCCATGCCCTCACCTACTGTCTTTACTCCCTACCACAGACAGCAATTCCAAAGGGCTGAATGTCAACCCATTCCCTATATGCCTTTGGTGGCCCATCTCACTACCACATGCACAGCTAAAAAGTGTTCTTCTAGGATCCTTTTAAGTCAGTAACTCTACATGAGAATCACAGAAGATACATGCTGTTGCTCAGGCCAAAGGCCCATCTGCCAATAGATTGACAAAGTCCCCAGGAAAGTAGCAGAAGTAAGGTAAATCTAGAACATAGCTCTACAAGCACCTCACACAACCCAGCAATCACTGCCTCGGTGACAATCAGAAGTTCTGCATCAGACTAGAGAATTTAATAACCTTTGGTGAAATTCTTTTCTAAAACTTTGTCTGTTTGCTTCTTTGTTCTTCAGTTTCTCCTGAGTAATTCAGGCCCTAAAGTGATGATATGCAATTCAGATATGTGATTCAGATTCAAGCCATAAGGTGATTATATGTAGTAAGTCAGAGCTAGCAAATTTAAGTGGCTAATCCGAGGTGACTCAGTTTTGCACCAACTAAGCTACTGATTGATCTTCTGTGCCTCTGCTAAATCAACATCCAACAAGTTGATGAACTACTTCCCTGTCTTTGAAAATCACTTCACTTGACTGTTGCAGCAACTTCTTGCAGATTAAATAAGCACAAAAGAGTACTGGAAGCCAGGGTAGGTTTAGATTAGATATTAGGAAGAATTTCTTTACTGAAAGAGTAGTGAGATGTTGGAATAGGCTGCCCAGGGAGGTGGTGGAGTCACCATCCCTGGAGGTTTTCAAGAAGAGGATAGATGTGTTTCTTCAGGGGATGATTTAGGGGTAAGAGTAGTGTAGGGCTATCAGTTGGACTAGATGATCTTGAGGCTCCTTTCCAACCGTAATGGTTCTCTGATTCTGTGATATGTGTCATCCATATAATTACTCAAGGTTATAATTCAAGCATCACCCTAGATATGAAACAGACACATTCATGATCTAAGGAATAAAATAAGATCAGGCAGATAAAGAATGAATCTCAGAAGCTATGCAAGACCTGACACAGAAAAAAACAACAACGAAAACATTGTCGTTTTGATGCAAGGGGAAAAAAGCATATGGAAAACTATAACATGGAGTAATCCATCTGTTAATAGCCTACTGAATACTATGCAGGATTTATTTGATGCAGGAAGAAGTCCTAACCTGTGTCAAGCAAAATAAATTGTTCCAAAGTCCAAATAAATTTTGAATTATATGATGTAGAAGCTGATGATGTCTTTGCACTCATCAGGAAACAGTCTGCATCCTGGAACTCTTCCTCCCAGGAAAAAGCTATAGTTAAGTCCTGCAGCAGATCCCAAACTGAATACCAGAATTCTGGACCACACACAGGTCTAAAAAGTTGAAGACAGATTCCTCCAGAGGCAGCTAATACACTGTGAAGAACTGGCACATGAACAAACCTATAAAAACCTTCAGCACACAACAGAAGGAAGCATATTTTAGCCTAAAGCCCAGTACAAAAATAGGATGCATGTCCTTCAAAGATTTCCACTTTAATTTGACAGAACTGACCAATATTCTTCCCCCTGTAACAGTTTTTGCAACTTAAATATGGATACTAGCAGTCCCATGGATAGCAGTCAAAAATATCCATTAAAGTGCCCATCAGTCATTGTTACTGTTATCTGGATGTAAGACTTAGTTATTTAGCACTATTAGCTTAAGCTGTCATATCCTTACCAATTTCCTGAAGACTCCACTTGCAAAGACATCTCAGAGGGGTTTCTCATACATTGCAATTAAGAAACCATTTCATTGAAGCTATTTGACATTTGATCCCAGTTAAATATTACCTTTTCTTAAGGTCATTAAGTCTATATCACCAATTATGATCAGTCCAGGGGAAATTTTATGTTCTTTACACAACTGTCTGAATCCATAGAGCTAACCAGCTAAACAACTGTTGTCACTTGGTGGACCACCTCAGCAGTATGGTCTCTGTGGAAGCAAAACAGAAGCCTAAATTGCCTGAATTTTATTCACAAAATTAAAAACTAACTAACAAGAGGAAGCTGAATTAGAACACAAAGAACATGTCTGTGTTCAAGATGGAATGAAAAGCATTGAAAGTGCTAGAACAGGGGAAAAACATTGCAGAGTTGGTTGGAATGTGCAATAAGCACTGAGAGAAGGTGACCCTGGGAAGTGGGCACCAAAGCTAGGCTCAGGAGGCCTTCAGGGACCATCAGCCTTAAATGACCTCAGTTTTAGGAAGCACTGATTATCCAGATTCTTAGAAGCTGGTCAGCTGGAGGTATAGGAACTCACAAACCACAGTGGTTGTCTCTGGAAGGTTCCTCTTTGCTTATGGGAACAAACTATACTCAAGTTACAGTTTTGAATTCATTTAATTAAAAGCACTTCCCTAGCTCTGCTTCATGTGCCTCTTTCCCTAGAGTATATTCATTTATTTCCAAAAAGGTCCTCAGAAAAGCAAGAACATTAACAGCAGCTCTACAAAGCAAATAGTTCTCTGAGCTAGCCAAATCCAACCCTCTACATGCTAATACTTTTATCTGCTGCCAAGTTGGCATGTTTAATACTCAGAAATTTGTTTCTCTTCACAGCTACTCTGGGAGGAGCAAGCATTATTTACTAATAACTTAAGATATTCAGAATGAAAAAAACCCAACAAAATCCACCACCACTAAGCTTTACTTCATGGTTGCTCAGCTGAAACAGTAGCATTAGAGCAGGGTAAAATTGGGGTGACTCCAGGAGGAATCAAACTCCCAGGCTCTGCAAATTTCAGGTGACTTGTGAAAGTGTAACAAAAATCACTATAGCAATCCATTTTTTTGATCTTGGCTTTCCCTTGTGATTTACAATATGAAGGGATCAATAAAGATCACAAGGAAATTTAGGAAAGCATAAATTTAATGTGAACTGAGGATGATGTAGGTTAGGTCATGTAAACAAGCCTGTGATTAGGAAATAAATTATTCTCCCAATCCATAATGGAAAAAATAAAATTAATGTCAGGTTTTACTGAGAAGTTTTAAGCTTTTTTTTCCCCACTATTTTCCAAAGGGAAGTCAGTGCCTGATCCACAGTCATACAGGCCTTGTAGTTTTGTAAATTTATGTTACCTTTCTAAATACTATTTCACAGGAAATGTTAGCATAAATGTTCTGGGGAACTTGGGGGCCTCTTTAAGTCAACACAGTCCAGCAAAACGAATATTAAATCATCAGAACTTTTGGCAACAAAAAAAGTTATTTTTTGTTTTAAATTGAAAAAGTTAAGTCAGAGAAGTCATAGAAACAGAACGGTTTTGGGTTGGAAGAAACCACCAAAAATCCATCTAGTCCAACTCTCCTGCCCTGTGAAGGGATGTCTTGTGCTAGGTTTGGTTGCTCAAAGCCCTGTCCAACTTGACTTTGAACACTTCCAAAATGAGGCAACCACAATTTCTCTGGGAAACCTGTTCCAGGGTCCCACCACTATAAAAAAATTAAAACAATAAAATTTCTTCCTTTTATTCCTTTCAGTTTAGAACTGTAGCCACTTGTCCTCTCACTACAAGCCTCAGCAAAGTCCTTCCTACAAGCCCTCTTCAGATAACAAAGGGCTGCAATCAGATCTCCCCTCTCCTCTTGTTCAGGCTGAAGCCCAACTATCTCAGCCTTCCTGACCCTCCATCCTACTCCCTGTGGACAAGGTGGTGCATAGGGAACCTGGCTTGCACTTCAACACCAGTGGAAAGAGCCCAAAGCAAGGCAAAGGCTATTTCCATTAAACACCATAGCTGAGCCTAAACTCTAGCAGTTGCTCTATCACTCCCCAAGCTCTCCCCAGCAAAGGAATGGATCAGGAAGAGTCATGGGTTGAAATGAAAACAGATTTAATAAAACAACAAAATCCATACCAACATAAAGCATATAAAATCATACCCACCCCAGGGAGGGCACAGCACTCACCCTAAACAGGGAGACAAGGTCAGAAGCCCAAGCAGGAAACTCCCCTACATTCCATAATCCTTCCCCTTTATGCTGAGCCTGAGCATGGTAACTCCTTTCTGGGAGCCACCTGGAGCTAACTCAGCTCAGCTGCCCTGGCTGATTCCAAACTGCTAACACCTGCAGCCCATGGCTGGCCTGGGAGTCTGCCCCAGCAACACCAGAAGTAAACAACCTCAAAAAAAAGGCCTAGGCTAGCATATGGTCTGGGATTCTGCAGTTTCTTTGGAACTGCATAAAATTACAGGATAGTTGAAATAAAAATGACCTAACTTTCCTATTAATTACATTATAAGCCAGCTGAAGCCCTAAATTGGTTTGTATTATTGACCATCTTTTACCTGCATCTTCAATACCACTCTTCCTCCTTTGACCTTCCTCCTTAGTATTTTTCTGGAAAGACATGGCAGCCCTCTCAGCCTTTCTCTTGCTCCTGCTAGTCATCATCTTCTTCTGGCTGAAGCTCTTTCACCCCATGAAAATGCACTTTCCCAGTCGGTCCTGAATGCAAAAGAATCCCACCCCACACAGCAATGAAGCAATGTCAGCTAGATGCTCAGCAAGCCTAGCACCTCTCTTCTGGCCTAAGCATTCCAATTCAAATAAGGATTCTGAAGCAGTTTTTTTCTTTCTTCTGTTTGAATCTCTGCCTATTTTCCTCTGATATAACATACAATTAATTTGCAATTACAAAAGGAGCCATGTTTTTGGTCCCAGATGTTATTTGCTTGGCAATGGAAATAGGCTTTGAGGGGAAGGTAGCAAGCTCCAGGCAGGAGAAAGTAACCATTAACTCTTCTCTGTGAAGCTGACATCACAGAACACAAGTGATGTCAGAAGATCCAACAGGCACCAGGCTGGTTCCCTATTAACATACAGAGCTGTTAAGGACTGGACACTCAGTTCCATTTTTCCTTAAAACACTATAAATGTTACCCCAGATTTAACCCCTGAGGTTGCATTAACCTAGCAGTGGCATTTCAACCTCTCTGCTCTTCCATCAACTATATCAAAAAAAAAGCAAAGATCACAGTTTGGGTGGGGAAGACACACAAGAAAAAGAGCAAAATTCCACATCCAAAGCACACAGCAGGGACTGAGTCCTTCTTCCTCCTTAACAGCACCTGAAGAAAAAGCCACTATGTTTTATCTTTATGGGTGAAGATTGGCTTGAGAGCAGCCTGAGGAAAGAGACTTGGGGGTGATGGTGGATGAGAAGCTCAACATGAGTTGCCAGTGTGCGCTTGCAGTCCAGAGGGACAACCGTATCCTGGGCTGCAGCAAGAGAAGTGTGGCCAGCAGGTGGAGGGAGGTGATTCTCCTCCTCTGCTCTGCTCTCCTGAGACCCCACCTGGAATATTGCATCCAGTTCTGGAGCCCCTATTCCAAGAGGGATATGGGGGTGCTGGAGCGAGTCCAGAGAAGGACCAGGAGAATGATCAGAGGACTGGAGCACCTCTCCCACGAGGACAGGCTGAGAGAGTTGGGGTTGTTCTGTCTGCAGAGGAGAAGGCTCCCAGGAGACCTTCTTGTGGCCTTCCAGTATCTGAAGGGGGCCTACAAGAAAGCTGGGGAGGGACTTTTTAGGTCAGATAGTGATAGAACCAGGGGAAATGGATGCAACCTAGGGGAGGGTAGATTTAGATTAGACATTAGGAGGAAGTTCTTCACTATGAGGGTGGTGAGACAGTGGAACGGGTTGCTCAGAGAGGTTGTGGAAGCCTCATCCCTGGAAGCTTTTAAAACAAGGCTGGATGGGACCCTGGGCAACCTGATCCAGTGGAAGGTGTCCCTGCCAGGCAGGGGGGTTGGAACTAGATGATCTTTAAGGTCCCTTCCAACTCTGACAATTCTAAGATTCTATTCTTTGAATCTTAAGACTCTGAAAATTTCACACTAGATTTATTTTCAAATGAAACAAACCCCATCTAAACATGGCATTTCCTTAAAGAACACAATATACAGGTAGCAGTATGATGTCATCAAGGTGACAACTTCTTCTCCATCTAGCACCCAAGCCTGTTTGGTTTCTTCTGAATGAAGCTGGCTGATATCCCTCAAGTAACATGTTGATCAGGTGAACACAGTTTCAAAAGAAGCAGAACTGGTCAAGAATTTGCATCAAATACAGCAAACAGCTTGAAAGAAACAGAGTTTTGAAAAAGTCCAAACAGTTGCTATGTGATTTCTAAACTCAAAATTTGGAAACTTGCTTTGAAGCTTGTTGAAATTTAAAGTAAAATGAAGATTAAAATGAACCTCCATGCAGAAAATTGTTTTGTTTGTTTGTTTTGGCCACATAAAATCCTTAATTGATCTCTTAGATCAAATTAATTGGTTGGGTTTTTAACTTCACCACTAGTTTTAATTAAACATTTAATTAATTTTAATTAAACATTTTAATGCAGAAAACAATAGTTCAATAGAAAACTGAACCAAACTCCTTAGTACATATTGTCATTCTTTTGCAAAGAGAAATCTTCTGCTGGCATCTAAAGGCAGAAAAGGTATTTTTGGAGGAAACACCTTAAAAAATGAGCCATTCTAACATTAGGGTAATTAATAATATCTTGTGGAAGGATGTGAAAACAAACCAGTACAGCTAGAGGTGTCCTTTACCTAGCTACACACAAACAATTGTAATAAAGAGGACACTTGGATTATGATTCAAGCCTGGAAACACTTCTCACACACAGAGCCCTAAATCTCAAACACTTGGCCACAGTCTGAAAGGAGAAAATCTAACCAGAAGAGATCTGGAACATCATTACTCAGCCATTCAACCTGCATTTATTGGTGTGGAATAATGAAGAGTCCATTCCAATAGCTATTGCTTTCTTACTGAAGAGCGTTCACCTGAAAGGCATTTTGTGAAATGACAGAAAAGAAAGGTTCCCCCACAAACAGAGAACTTGTTTTATTTTGGGCATATGAGTTTTATTTAAACTGTTACTTAGGAATAGCTTCATAGAATAAGTTTTCTGAGCAGAATTTGTTTCGCTTCCCTCTTATGTCAGTTCCAAGCTTTGATGTTCAGACCTTAGTTCCCACACTCTTCACAGGATGCAGCATTATTTATACAGAGTTGTATTCTGAAAGGCACCTCATTCAACAGGATACCTTTATTTGTAGGAGATCACTGGCACAAGCTGCAGTGAGAGTGGGGAGTGTGCAGCCAACACAAGTTGTCAAGAATAATAATTATAAAAGAGGATAAATAAAGAGTTTGGCATAGGAAAGTTTCTTCTTTACTTCTTGCTATATTTACAATCAATCAACTTCCTCTCCCATTTTCCACCTCTGTATCCTCCCAGAGTTTGTTTTCAAGCCACACAATTCCAAGTAGCCATGCTTAAAGGCATTTTATAAACTAGTTTATAAAGTTGCAGGATCATTTCCATGGAGGGATAGTCACTGGACACAGAAATCATTCCTTTGCCAGGACAACACTTCCAGTTCTCGATGAGGATGTTTTGGACTGGTTTCCACCAGCTTTACCCATGGGAAAGTAACTTTACTCCTGGGGACTCTCCTGTTTCCAGGAGCTGCTTGTGAATTCCATGTGGGACTGATGGAAGTAGAGAGCTTTGCACCAGCAACACCTGATGGCCAAGCTCAGAAGCAGTGAGTCTTGGCAGCAGCAGCAGGCAGCTCTTTGTTCACAGGAGCCTTATCTTTTTCTCAGTATCTCATGGGTTCATTTCAGCAGATCTGAAATCTTGATGTGGAGTTCATCTCTTTGTCCTCCTTTCTTAGTGGTTTTGGAAGAAGGAAACAGAGAAAAAGCAAGCTTGGAGGAACAAGTTACACCAGGATATCACTTCTCTTGCTGCACCATACTACCAGTGTTATCATGGCACATGTCAACGTGACTGGGATCAAGATGAGAGTTATGAGGATTTCATCTGGTGGATCCTCCCAGTGAACCTTCTCTGAAGTACAGTTTGAAAAGAACTGTTTATGAATGTCAGTGATGAAGCCCTCTGCAAGGGGGTTTGGCCAAAAGCAACTTGCTTTGTTGGCTTCGTGCTCCGTGCACTGGGTAAAGTTGTCATAATACCTGGAAGAAGAAAAGAAGTTTAAATAAAAGGAAGGCAAATATTGCAATTAGAGAAAGCTACCCAAGCTGCCATACAGAATCTGTAGGAGTGGGTCCATCATCTAGGTACTCTGCTGAAGGACCTTACTTGGAAGCTGAGGGTACCAACCTCTGCACAATGAGCCAGAAGGAGAACTGAACTCATACAGCTGAGATACTTCATGTGAAATCCTGAGATCCTGGATGGACAGGCTGCCAGGGAGGGGGTGGAACCACTATCCCTGGAAGACTTCAAAATAGGTGTAGCTGTCCTGCTTAGGGCCATGGTTCAGTGGTGACCATGGTAGTGTTGGGTGGATGGTAGGATTCGATGATCTCCCAACCATAATGATTCTATTGACAGTGGTCAAACTCCTGTCTTTTGGGTGCTGTTACTAGAGCCAGGACCTCCTAATGCCACTGAAGTAGAATTAGAACCCACTCCTAGACACATCTACAGTATCTTTCAAAACTAAATGGGATGAGAACAGGACATTCTGAGAAAAATATGGATAATTCATGCCTCATCTGCCATTGGACATGATGATGTGGTGACAATGAGGATATGATGTTGGGACTGAGCCACAACAAGAATCACTGTCCAAGCTGTATAAGAAGTTCAGTTCTGTTGTACCCTCAGGCAGTGAGAAGATAATGGGAAAATAAACACACAGAAGGTTAGCTTTGCACAACCTCTATCTTCTTCCCAACTCCAGAAAATGCCCTGCAGGGAAAAAAAAAAAAAAAGAGGAAAAAAAAAACCAAATAATTCCTAATTACACATCTCCACAATGCTCATGAAAGACTGGGAAGCCCTTGCAAGGCCTAACACCTGAGTGCTGTGCAGCATCTGCTGAAATTTTCCTTCTCTAGGGATAACTTAGATATTTCTGAGAATTGGCTACCCCTCAGGAAAAAACAAAAGGAAACAATAAGCTTAAATGAGTAATCAGATGGATTTTGTGGTGTTATCATAAGCCAAAGAAATTCAGGAAGCACCCTGAGTATGGGGGAGGAGAGTGAGAATCCAGAAGATGAAGGGTGTCTGGTCAGAACAGGAATAGGGCCAGAAAGAAGGAAGTTCAATTATTGCCTTGCATTTTTAAATATCTCTTTCTGACTCAATAAGCTCACTTCAAAGGAAAATGAAAAATAGAGAGTGCAAGAAAGCAGAGGATACCTCCAGGGATAGTATCCTGTACTGGTATCTGGAGGTTCTACCCTCCCTTTCAGTTTGTACAACACAGCAGCTCTGGATATATGACTTATTCTGACACTAAGGACCACAGGGGACTGATGCTGACTCAACCTTCTGCTGTGAAGTAGTGGAGGAGAGACATGCAGTGTTTGGGTCATCTGAAGTCCACTGCTAGAAGCATACAGGTTGAGAATCCAGGCTGCAGAGCTCCTCCATTCTCAGGGCTGTTCACAGAAGAAGAAAAAGCCTGGCAGAAAGGTCCTACCACAACATTCTCATAGTTCTCATTTTCAGGGAGTTGGAGCAGATCCCACTTTACTCAGAAGCAAAGCCACTGGAGGACCTGCCAAGTCCCCACCCAGAAGCTCTAGCTCACAGATGTATATATGTACAAAGTATCTATATTTTAAGGAAAGCAACCAGAAAGGAAACTTTTGTGAGGACGTCAGCAGCTGCAGGGAAACAACAGGATACAGGCTAAAAATAAAATAAAAATATTAGCTATTTCTTATTTTCATAGTGTCATTCTTCCATGCGACCTGGGAGCATCCATTCTTGATGTCCTTGGACTAAATTAGAAGCTGAGGATGTCTAGCTGAGTGTGGCAGAGACAGTCCCAGAGGACCTGAAGAATAATGCATCTAAAAGCATGCCTACAAGGTAGGACAGACAATGCAGAGATGGCAGAGCTAGCATCCAGGTGCCCAGACAGGTCAAGGCTCCTGTCTAGCACAGACACCAGGCAGGGCTTCAGAGAGCATCAGGCTCTGCTCCAGCTCTGCTCTGATGACTGAGGTTCACAGAATCACAGAATGTTAGGAGTTGGAAGGGACCTGGAAAGATCATCTAGTCCAACCCCCCTACCACAGCAAGATTCCCTAGAGGTTGTCCCACCTCAATTTGTCCACCTGTTCACAAAGAGTAACAAACACAATGATCAAACCTGGTGACCTGAGCAGACTTCATGTACAAATACCATATGCTGAAAGATTTAATGATACGAAACCTTTCTTGTCTTTTTGTTTTCCCTGTGTAAAACCCCACAAAATTTCACTGTTCTTCCAAGAATTGTGGGCATTTTTTTTCCACAAGTGTTAGATGGTGTAAACAAAACCATTTCCTAGTGATTTTGCATTTCAAGTCCAACACAGATAGGAAAACCTGGTTAAATGTTGCCAAAAGGGCAGTGAAAAATAAGGAGGGAGTTATATTGTCTTGGAAAGATGGAATCCCTAAAAGCTGAAACAGAAGAAAAATGTTATCATAAGAGCTTGAATTCCTGACAATCTTCTTTTAATACCCTCTCTCCAAAAAATAAAAGAAAAAGCTACCTGTACTGCAACTAGGGTTTCTTTCACACAACTGGGATAATGTAGAGAAGAAAAACATCTGAACTATTTGAGAATTACAGCTCAGCTCAAGTCACTTCAATACTTTTGTCATTTAGTCCCTTAGAGACTGCAGCAGATAGTTCCTGCTAAAAACCAAAAAGTCCTCTCTGAGATACTGTAGCAGTTGCCTCAGAAAGGAGCAGCTGAATCCTCATTCCCATGGCATTGTAATGATGGAATTGATCAACAAATTGGCATTTGATTAATTGGTTTGCCAGCTGTTGGGTTATTTTCAGAGGGAGGTAGCAGTTAAGAGGTGTTTCATTCCAATTGGATTCTCCCATACTTAACTGTCTTATGCTTTAGGTAATTCTCTTTATTCAAATGGGAAAGGCTGGAGTAGAAAATTTAAATAGAGATCTGGATGTATTACATCTGATCCATCTCAGGGTACCCAGTTGCCTACCACTCAGGGCACTGCTCAGTCCAAGTGGGGGCTTGAATCCCACAATCTCATCCATAGTTCCAGGGAGAAAAGTGCTAAATTCTTGCTCTTTCTTCCTTAGCCTCACTGCCCAGAAAAGCTGCAGGGATTCTTGGTTTCCAAACACACAAAACACACAACTCCCTCCTCCACATTTTCATGAAGCCAAGAAAACAAACAGATTGTGTCAGTAAGAGCTCCAACAAATGAGAACTTCCCAAAGGAAAGCTGCTCTTTCAAACAATCCAAAACACTTCTCCAAAAGCACTGTGTCATAGATCATAAAAAAGCAGCACATCTACACCTTGTTTGAACCCCTCCAGGGATGGTGACTCCACCACCTCCCTGGGCAGCCTGGGCCAATGCCTGAGAACCTTCTCAGGGAAGAAATTCTTCCTAATATCTAATAATGTTACTAAGACCAACCTCTGAAGGCACTCACTGGCTCCAGCCACTAGATCCATGGCAGTTCCAGTCATTTTGCCCCCTCTCCAGCCATACTGGATAGACTGGGACCAGAGCCCCTCTGCACACACCCAGTCAGGGATGATATGCCTTTGCTTAATCAGATGGGTCAGGAATTGAAAACCAAAACAGTAACTGCCACTTTCACCAGCCTAATTTACAGAAATCAGCTTCATGGTTAGTGATGCAATGATGGAAGGGTACAGCAGGGCATGTACACGATGAGTTCAGCTTTGTTCTTTTGAATCCACTAAGTGTTCAGAAAACACAGGGAAGGTTCTCTTTAGGATCAATCAGCTGTGATGTAAATCAGGTAACAGATCCTCCAGGGACACTCACTCCTTCTGCTACCCCACAATCCTGGACAGAGGCACCATTCCAGGATGCTACAAATTAGGGGGTGTATAATAAAGATGTTTGCAAACTCTTCCCCCAAGATGGTCCAATCAAGAAACTTCTTTATACATATATATATATATTAATTATGTAATATTAATAATAAGTATTTTTATATGTTTCTATTAATTAGACTTCAAAGTGAATTATCATCCCTGTAATCTCCACCCAGTGTGGAATAAGAACTGCTGAAATAATTATTACCAATAGCATGGTGAGAAAGGCTCTTCCAGCAGCATTTCCAGATGAAGTGGAGGCAAGAAGCACCAAACAAGCTCCCAGAAATGTAGTTTATTCTTGTGTGATATGCAGCCAGCTTTTACAGAATGTAAGGGTGTAGCAGCCTGGATGAATTTCAAATAAGGATTCAAACCTTAAGATGATGACCTCCTGAGGTTTCCCAGCCATGTTAGAAGGAAAGCAGTTATGAGCCCACAAACACAGTGGAGTATTTCTGAGCTTTTTTCATTCCCCATCTCTCCAAACAGAGTTGTGGCTGCATCTCACCATTCCTTTAACCACATATCTTCTGCCAAGAGGAGTATTCTCACAGGCACACTTCTACATCCCTAAGCAGATCAGATCTGCTCTTGTGTATCTCCACTACAGAATTCAGCCAGATGAAAATAATGCAGTACAAAACACAAGGAAGGAAATGAATGAGGGAGGTGGGCAAAAAACCCCTTGCTGGCTTAATGATAACAATATAAAGCATAGTTTACCCTCAAGCCAGTAAATAAAGGGCATTGGGACACATTGACTCACTTGGGTTGAAAATACTAAATACATTCTAGTGTCAACTCTCTTGAATATCTAAGTCTCACCAGCAAGACAAAGGCACACAGGACCACAAAGACACCTTCCCCAACACTGCAGTTCTCAGCAAAACTCCTGCTGATTTCCCAAAACCCCAGAAGATATGTTTCTTTCCATCAAACTCTGCAGCAATGAACTATCCCCAACCTTTGAGAATTAATTCTGCTCTCAAAACAAACATATTATTCCTACTGTTATTAATCTATTTCAAAATGTAGATGAAAAGCTAGATGAGCATGGATGTTAGCAGAACATTGCTGCAGCTCAGCAGTGACCACTCCCACCGTAGTTTGCCAGTAAAGGAGTTAGACTGAGGTCTAATTTCATGTAGAGGTCCCACTGGAATAAAGTTCCTTCCCAGCCAACTCACTGAACACACTGAAAAACCCCAACCCTCCTCCAGTTCAGCAACAGGAAACCCAAAATTACAGCTAAACCACAGACCTAGAATGGAATTCCTCAACAGTAATGTTTTATTGCTCTTTAAATCATCACTTCCAGGCCCAGATAAAGGAGGTGGTGTTCTAGTGGGAACAGCAGGAAGAAAGCTTCCTTGTAAACAGCCTACATCATGTTGTCATAAAACTCCTACCTTCAGTACCATGAAGTGGCAAGGACCTGGACTCTATTAATTTGGCCAAGCAGCAGGATAATCATTTCTCACTCATCATTCCCTGGAAGGAACTTAGGTAACTCTAATACAGCAACTTTCTCTGTAATTATCATAATACACTATTATTATGAACTAATGTTCATAAACTTTAGTCTCATTTGCAGAGCTGTAGCCAGCAGTGAACATCACAACTTAGTAGTAAATATATTTTTATGCTTCTGCAAAGTGAGTTGTGTTTTCAGCACTACTTGGAAATGAAGAACAGCAAGACCTACATCACCTAGACAAAGGGTAAGTATCCTTGTTGCTCAAGTCCTATCCCATTTATATTCAAAGCAGTATTGCTGGAAATCTAAGGAATGCCATAGCAACACCTGTACAATTGTTCCAGGATTTCTATAGCCCCCCACCACCTTCTGTCAAGAAAAACAAAGTTAAATGTAAATGCACAACCTAACAATGGAGGAAAAGGGAGCTTGACAAGTTCCTTCATATCTGAAAGTAAGCAGAGTCAGAGATAACAAAATTAAAGGACCCTGAATAACATCTGTGAAGGCTAAGTTTTGAGTACTTACTGTTACAAAAGAGCTGTTTTCCTTCCTAGAGCATTCTGGCTGCACAAAGCACAATCTGTGTGTAGAAACCTCAGTTGCACACTGCACCCCTCAAATACCATCACCCAACCACAAATGAACTCCTACATTTGTCACTTACTTCCTGCTCTTTACCTCTCAGCTGGCTACAGACCTTCCAGGCACAAACAGGTGTTTGCTTGTAAATAGTCAGGAGAGAAAAATAAAAACTAACTTAACTGCTGAAAGGAGAAGTTGTACAAAAGCATAACATCAGGATGGCATCAAGTTGGCTGGAAAGGTTGATCTGCTTGATGGTAGGCAAGCTCTACAGTGGGATCTGGCCAGGCTAGATCAATGGGCTAAGGTCAATGGGATGAGGATCAACAACGCCAAGTGCTTGGTCCTGCACTTTGGCAAAAACAACCCTATGCAATGCTCCAGGCTTGGGGCAGAGTGGCTGGAAAGCTGCCTGGGGGAAAAGGACCTGGGGGTGCTGGTTGACAGATGAGGCAGCAGTGTGCCCAGGTGGGCAAGAAGGCCAACAGCATCCTGGCTTGGATCAGCACTAGTGTGGCAGCAGGACGAGGGCAGGGATTGTCCTCCTGGACTGGGCACCGGTGAGGCCACAGCTCCAATCCTGGGGTCAGTTTTGGGCTCCTCACCACAAAAAGAACATAGAGCTACTGGAGCATGTCCAAAGAAGGGCAACAAAGCTGATGAAGGGTCTAGATGAAAATGGTGGACCTGAAGGGCCCTACTCCTTCTCCACAACTGTTTTTGGAAGACTTGAGTGTTGCAATACACACTGGAGTTGCTCAAGGACAAGCCAGCAGCCTCCTAAGCAGGTGCAAAAAGTACTATGGCAGGATTTTGGATGCCATACAGTAAGACTGGCTGTAGATCAGAAGCAGGGGGACCCAGCATCTTGAGAGGGAGCCAGTTCTCAGCTTCTGGCTCTGCTGAGGTTACATAGCTTCTTGGGTCCTGCTGAGCTCTACTTCAACTTGAGAAAGAACAGGGTAATGGGGCACATCTCCTGGGAGAGATTACAAACCCTTGCTATTATGGGGTCTGTTAATTTTTAAGTAGGCTTTTACTTTTTGAGTCTTTACCTAATTCTTCTTTGAATGATGAAAAGTGCCTTATTTCCACACTGAGAGCAAAAAACCTATTTTTTCCCATGCCCAGCAACAGTCAAAGGCAGAAATAATCTTACATTCTGGACCTATTTTTTTTGTAAGTAGCAACACTAACACCTCACAACTCTATAGCACTCCTCAGCCTAGATATCTATCAGGCATATATACTCCCCAGTTGTAAGATGCAAAAATCCAGGAGAGATCACAGTGCAACTGATAAATTATACATAACACAGACTATCATAAGATCATTCTTAACCCACCTTCCTGTAGAGTAAAACTAGACTCAGGGCCTCAGTGGTAACTCCTAGTCCCACATGCTCAATAATGGAGGCAGACAACAGAACCCAGCTCTAGATGCCAGAACACCAATTTGAACATTTCCCCTCTCAAAACCTATCTATGTTATGAACTGATACTTACCTGGCAACAAAAGAGTACATTTTAGCATTCATTAAAATCTGTGAAGGATATTTCTATAGCTAACAGAAATGTAAAACATCACCTTCCTGAGAACTGAAAGGAAGAATCATAGAATTATAGAATGGCCAGGTTGGAAGGGACCTTAAAGATCATCTAGTTCCAACCCCCCTGCCATGGGCAGGGATGCCACACACTAGACCAGGTTGCCCAGGGCCACATCCAGCCTGGTCTTAAACACTGCCAGGGATGAGGCATTCACAACCTCTCTGGGCAACCTGTTCCAGTGCCTCACCACCCTCTGGGTAAAGAACCTCCTTCTAATCTCCAGTCTAAATCTCCCCTCCTTCAGCTTGTATCCATTCCCCCTTGTCCTTCTGCAATCTGACCAGCTGAAAAGTCTCTCCCCTTCTATCTTGCAATCCCCCTTTAGGTGCTGAAAGACTGCTATAAGATCCCCTCTAAGCCTCCTCTTAAACAAGAGAAGTACTGCAGCTTTGTTTTCCTAAGTACCACAGTCATTTCACACATTGCCACCAAGCTTATCAACATAAACACATTTACCAACATACATATATATATGTTTTCCCTTTGCAAATTACACAAGAGGCTGAAGAAGGTGACAAATATCTTTGGGAGTGCAGAACACTCCATTATTGTCATGGACATACTTTCCAACATTGAATGACATACTGCTTTGCAAGGGTAAATAGAAATATGGGAGCCTTTTCAATTATCCATGCAAAATACTTTTCTTAAGTACCATTCTAAGATAAACTTCTGTAAGAGAAACAAGACCCTGAATCCAGAACAAATGGGTAGGATTCACTCAGACCTCATCATGCTGTCAGCAGTTCACCACATGACTAATACCAAATGTAGATTCAAGCAAGAAAATCTCTGTTGTTGCCTCTGCTGAGTTAATCTGGGTTATTCTATGTCCATGGCTGATCTGTTTAGAAAACAAAAATGTAGAAACTGTCTTCCAAACCAAAACAGAAGAACCACAAAAGTTTTTATTAAGTATTCAGTTTCATAACCCATTTATCTCCTTTTGGCATCTTCACTGCTTCTAAAAATATACTGTCCATGATGTTTGCACTGTGTAATTGATACCAGTCTGTCAGTTATGCTTCATTATTTTACCACCAAGTAACTTTAGGCAGAAAACTTCTGTATTGCTTATTTTGAAACACAGTCTCTAAGAACAAGCTCCATGAAGACTGTTTTCTAGGACTGATCTTGCCAACAGTACAATTCCAAAAGGTCATGAGAGGTGTGGAAGGGGCATCTTAGCTGCCAGCCAGGAGATTTAACAGCAGAGTGCTTTCTAACATCACCTCTAAATTACTGACATTATTAACACCAGTCTGGTTTTGCCACTGCTGCCATGACCTCCAGGAGTTTTGGGAAGCATTTTTGCAATACAAAATTCCTGTAAGTTTTGGTATTTGAAGAGGTTAAAGAAGGGATGAAATATCAGCATTATTGGCAATGAGAGAAAAAAAGCAGCAACTCTATCTGTATGGAAAGCCCAAAGGAAGATCAACCTAGTAGAAAATGCCACCATCTACCACAGCAGTCCCTATTCTTCTATACTGCATCAAACATAGAATGATAAACAAATTGTGCTGACAGGATGCCACATAAAGTGCAGGTTCCTTCAGCCTTTCTTCACAGAGATGCTAAGCTGACAAAGATTATTTACTTCCACAAAATCCAGGCTGAGAAATCTGGGAGAGCTTACACTAGACTAAATAAGGAATTTTGGTTCCCTTCCACAGTAAAAAAAAAAAAGAAAATTACTCCTCAGACATACACAAAGCATTACTCAAAAGCACTGCAGAAGATAACCTGGAGAGCAGGCAATAACACAGTGAGTTTGCTTGTGCAAGCACATTCTCAGGCATGACTTTGCCCAAGCTAAAGCATAACCAATGTCTGTCTACTGGGATATAGATAAATCCTAAGACAGAGAGACACACCCCTACGTGGCACAGCTGAGGAAGAAGAGGTTCCCTTTAATCAGTACTACTCTGGATCTAATACCATATGAGTACTGCACTCCAAAGTTCAGCTCCAGACAGCCTCAGTTTGTCTTTCATGAGAGTAAACCATATGCAAAAATCCAGAGTTGAGGCCTTTCTGATAATGTTAAGAAAAAATGAGCCAAAGGTGTCCACTGCCTAACTGTGGGAACGGATTACCTCACACCAATCAGTGCCTTCCCAAAACCCAGAGGTTCATCTGAGATGTTCACATTCTTATTCCTCTTCTGCAGATGTTGTGATGTTAGCAGCTGGATGCAATCACCCATCAGCATCTAGCTCAGACTTCCTGCTGCAGGGAGATGAAAAAAAACTGATAGAATCAACCAAGAAAACGACTCAGTTTGGAAGGTTCTCACACAGCCACTCAGCCAGCAGGAGCTCCTGGATCCAAGCTTTAAGAACTGGGGACATGTAATTTAGTCTTGGATTGCACATGTTTCTTCCACAGTTTGTATACCCATTGGTCTCCATGTCATCTGGCTTTCTTTCCTTTAATATTTTACTGTTTCTTTGAAATCTAAGCACTTTTATGATTAGTTTAGTTTAGTTGGGCCAAATGGTAACAGGCAAAACTCCCATTGACTTTAAAATTGAGTAACAGCTTTAGGATTTTTTTCCAGGAGATTAGATCAAATTTGGCTCTAGTCATGCACATCTTTTTGTCCTTAATTCCTTTTTCAAATCTTCAACATCTGTACAGAACATGGGTGGACCTCTTTCATCATTCCCAATGGGATTGAAGCCTGTTGCTTCTGTTTATAGGATTCATTTTTGTATCTAAAGAACTCTGGTAAAACTACACTGGGATGTTGTTCAGCATGGAGAAAGACCTTGGACCATGCTCACAGCAGCACAGGGAACTCCAGAGACACACAAATGTGCAATGGATCAGCTTTAGGCATGCAGTTGAAAGACAAATTTTGCCCTCTTCTGTTCTGCTAAGGATTACAATATAAAACTTCAGAAAAATTGGAATTGGAACATCTTCCAAGTGTCCTAGAGCAATGCCACACAGCCACTGACTCACAGCAACAGGGCTGCATTTTTTAGTGGCATCTGCTGCCCACTGCCCCACACAGCCAAGGTGCAGCTTCTGCCTCAGACAGGATCCTTCTAGCAACCATGTAAACTAAGCATCAACTCTTAACATTTCAATCAAAGAAAAGAGATGGCCTGTGACAAATTATCTACATCAGGGGGAACTTTACACTTCCTTCACAACATCCAACTAGGGTCTCCCCTAAGCCTCTTCTTCTCCAGGCTAAACAACCCTAGTTCCCTCAGCTCCTCCTCACAAGACTTGTGCTCTAGACCCTTCACCAGCTTCATTGTCCTTCTTTGGACACACTCCAGCATCTCAATCACAGAATCACACAGAATCCCAGAATGTTAGAAGTTGGAAGGGACCTTGAAAGATCATCTAGTCCAACCTCCCTGCCACAGCAGGATTCCCTAGACCAGGTCACACAGAAGCATGTCCAGACAGGTTTGGAATACCTTCAGAGAAGGAGACTCCACATATCCCTCCTTTAGTAAGAAAATGACTTAAAATCATGTGTAGCTTTTAGAGCATATGCTCTAGGTAACTAGGAGTGTTAATGCAACACACAAACACTTTGGGAGAAGAAAAATGCTGAATTCTCAATAGGATTGAAGGAAAAAATTGGGAATGTGTACCTAATTCTAAACAAACTACTGCTTGGTGAAATGTTCAACTGTAGACTAGCACCCACTCTCCAAAGGAACAGCTGCCAAACTTGCAAAGGGTTCAAGAAGTCTGAAATACATACATTGGCACGACAGGCTTTAAAGGTTTGCTTTAAACTTACCAAAAAATAAAAGGGATTGAGAGGTGATGTAAAAGTGATCTGTTGGTATTTAATGTGGAAAAAAGGATTTCTGACAACAGAAGGAATTTTACTGGATCAGAAAAATATGTAAGAAGGTGTAATCACTGGGAAGTGGAACCAGGCAAACTGATGAGAAATAAGACACTTTTTCCTCTGAGTGTGAAGAGTGAACTCTGTGGAACAACCTGTCTAGAGATGTAACGGATTCATACTTATTGGATACCGATGGCTTCAGGTTGCACCAGGGGAGGGTCAGACTGGACATTAGGAAGAACTTCTTCACTGAGAAGGTTATCAGGCATTGGCACAGGCTGCCCAGGGAGATGGTGGAATCACCATCCCTAGAAGAGCTCAAAAAAGGTGTAGAATGTGGTGCCTAGGGCCATGGTGAGCACTGTAGTGTTGGGTGGATGGTTGGACTTGATGACCTCAGAGGTCTTTTCCAACCATAATGATTTTGTGATTCTTTCAAATTCCTTTAAGACACTCACTCTTAGAAGGCTTAAAATAGTGACTGCTAGGCAGACTGTGTCTCCAGATGGCCCTAATAACCATCTCTCTGGCCTCAAAATCACTGAAATGCCAGTAAGTACACTGAGAAGCATCTGGAAAGGGGGGATGCAGAAGAGAGAGGAGACAGCAGTGCTCGGGAGCAGGCCAAGAGCTTAGCAAACCACCGAGAACCAGCATGAGCACTTTTCAGCCTCATACTTCCACAGGGGTTAGGGCTGGAAGAGACACAGATATTGTTTAGAGACTGTTTGTTCTAGCTATAATAGTTTCCAGGATCTGGTCAGAAGTCTGTAGAAAGCCTTTTCATTAGCTAAGAATAGAAAGTCATCAAGGCTGCTGCAAGAAGCAGCATTTTTTCAGCTTCACATAAGACAGCTCTGGGGCCTCCCAGCCTCATCTGGCCTCTTGCTTAAGGATTGAACCATACCTGGCCCCTCAGCTACTGTCCCACTGTAGCCAGGCCAAAGCATGGAGCTTCACATGGAGCATGGTGAACAAAACTCTTGACTGTTAATAAGGAGCTTAGGTTTGTGGATAGTAGTAGATTTTAAATGTTCAGCTGCTGTTGCTAAATATTAAGAATATAAGAGAGAAATATATGTTATTACATATTATGTATGATTTATTCTTTATTACGTATTATTCATGTATTGTGTATTGTTTCTATCATATATAAGACACATGGTATGTGTGTATCATGTCTATTTTATACAAAAACTAAATAAATATATGTTAGTGTCTAAAAATATAAATAACAGAAACACTACCTAGTAAGAATGAAAAGCTTTCTGCAATTTCCAGTCTTGTGGTGAACAAAAAGTCTATTTGCTTTTGTTAACTCTGCACATAGCTTCCTCCCTTGCCATGCACCATAATTTCCTGTCATTTAAACCACTCAGTCACCTTTTCATCTTCAGGGCTCCCTCTAAATAGCCCAAAAGCATGGGCAAAATTTAACATCCTCTTCTGTCAATGAATGCCTCCAGCTGTTTTGTGAAGATTTTACCTTTCTTAGAAGGTATTTCTAGTTGTCCTTCATATTCTGTGTCCAGTCATCAACTGCTTAAACCTGTGACATCTAAATGACTTTAAATACTTTGAAATCCCACTTGGATCCTTCAACAAATGTAAGCTTTTAAATACCTTTGGACAATCTCACCCAGAGGATGTGTGTCCCAATTTCTGTAGGAATCCCAACAGGAAAAGGTGAAAACTAACAGGGAAACTTTCTCCTTTCTTCTGTAAAACTTTACCTGACATGTTCTGGTTTAGATGTGCTGGTTATATATTTCCAGCAGGATCAAGATTGGCTGTGGAGGCTAAAACTCTTACACCAGTTTCCAGTACCACAGGAGCCTCATTTGTTTAAAATCACACAAAAGGCTCCTTTGGAAAGAACAAAAGTTTAAGAATGAAGTTCAGAGATAAGTAATGGAGCTGTCAGAAAACCTCCCAGTATAATGGAGTTACAAGGCACTGACATCTCTTTCACAACTGTTTGGCCAAAGAGTGAAGCAATGCAGATATCTGCTATTTACAAGGACAGCCATTTACCATGGAGAGCTAAAAATCTCCCATAAATCAAGGAGCTGAGACACAAAGCAAACTTCCAGAAATAATCACATCTTGATAAAAAGCCAAACTTTGCAAGGTGAAAAGTGAAAAGCACTATGCAGAAATGGATGAAGAAACAGTTTCCTTCCTACAAAACTCAGTTTTATCCTACTAGCTGATCCAGCTTGACTCATTTTTGCTGCTGGAAGCTAGATGTAAAAGCAGGGTCATCTAATGCTACCCAGCTTAAATAGCTGGATTTTAAGTGACTATGGCTATAAATAGCAATTTTGTTCATTAATTTGTCAGAATACTCCAAATAAAGAAGTGTTACAGTCCTATCCATCAGGGAGGGAAGAAATAAGACTATATACATGATGTCAAATCACAATGTCTGCTGCCCAAAGAGGAAAGTTCTTCAAGGTGGATGTAAATGTGTTGTTTCTTCAGTGCAATGAGCCCTTCAGATAACTTTGGAATTGGATTGGTAATGTTTAATACTTGATTTGGGAAATAATTTCCAAAGCAAATTCTTCCCTCTCCTCTCTCCTAAGCTAGAACTTGAAATGTAAGCAACAGAAGCTTTATAAAACTGTGTATTATGTAAATACTGAGAAGATTTTTCTTTGGAAGAGGCTGGAATTCTGCTGGTACTGAATATGGGGGAAAATGAGCAAAGACCCAGACTAAACTATTTCTTCAGACACAGCAATCCCCATAGACAGGCAGGAATTTCCTTGTACAGGGAATGACAGTGACACTAAAGGGGAAGGGCAATTGGAAAGGTGGATTCTTAACTCTGATTGAAAGCCAGGAGAACTGAGACTTCAATCACCTCCAAACCTCAGAAAAACCTTGCATTAAAAGATGTAAACTCCAGGAAAAAAAAATCAGTATGAGGCTTGTGAAGCTGCCAGCTTCTTCACCTGCATTAATAAAGGCAGAGCTCCTGTAGGTACCCTGCTCTGCTGCAAGCAGCCTCACTAGTTGAGGGCACCTATCAATATCAAGAAGATGTTAGCAAAGAACTCAGTTTTGTGATTACCATACACCTGTAACAAAGATCAAATGGAGCACAATTACACTGCTTCCTTTCAAATGAGTAAAAGACCTTGTACCTAGAGGAGTTGCAAAATGAAAATGATTGCCCCATAATGGACAGGTACTTGTAAAATAAATTTTGTGGTACCTGCATTGCAGGGATTTGCTTTGCCTTTGTCTATGCACTTTTCTGGGTCAGATCTGGATGCAATTTCTGCCAGCTGGATGAGAAGGGTATACCTCCTCTTGCTCCTCCCCACAGCTGGAGAATGCTTCACCAATGCATCCTTCACTCCAGTGCCATCAGTTTTAATAATCAACCTTTTAAAAGCCTGTGAAGTCTTCTAGGGTGCAGAAATAAGTACTAAGAAGGAACAGCATCTAAGTTGTTAATATGCTATCAGACAATGAAACTATCTCAACATCTCAGTGTGGGTGTCAGGGGTGAGAGAAACTGCAGTTCAACATTTCATTATCCATCACTTTCTAGTGCCCATCAGCTAATTAAAAACTTGCATAAGGTGACTGCAAAACCTTGCATCACATGAAGTGACACTAAACAGGAGACGAGACCAAAGATGACATGAAACAAGAACATACATGGGGCTAAAAGATGCTGTGGTGGCAGCTAGCTTGCAACTACCCCACCAGCCCCTGAAACAGCATCAGGGCAGTTTCAAATCCAGGAGGATGTTCTGCTTCAGTCTGGCTGACACCACACTGGAGCTAATTCACTTGAGTCTCATTTTCTGAAGGGCTGAACACCTGCAGTTTCATCTGATTTCAGCTGGTGCAGAGGGTGCTCAGTGCTTTTGAAAGCCAAGCACTACACACGAGCAGACAGGCTCTGAAGAAGCAGATGCTCCACAAAGGCAAAAATGCCACCAGTGACACAAGCCCTGTGAGTTTCCCTCAGGGCAGAGTTTGAAGAGAGATGTTTAAATACCTCCAGTAACTACAGGCCAGAAATAAAAAAGAAATACTGCCAGTCTTGCAGCATTTTGGTCATCCAAACAAAATGGGTGATGCCCAATCTCTCCCTGCTATCTAGCAGACAAAGAAACAAGCTGCAGCAGTTTCAATAGCACAAATCATGTTACATGTGCACAAGATGATTTTACACAAGAGGTGGATTCCTGAAACTGTATCTGAGGAAATGTTTCTGTTGTCTTACTGAAGAAATCTGAGGAGGGAAGTGCATTGCTACCTCCAGAGAAAACAGAGGAAGGTGATTTTAAAAGCACATTGCTTTAGTGGTTTCACAGAAAAAAAACCCCAACCTTATTTGAGTAACATTAGCCTAAAATGCCCAAAACACAGATTAAATATAAACAGCACTGTCTGAGGTAAAAGCAAGAGCAGCTAGTATGAATGAGCCCAGTGGTTAGTTTTTATTCAAGTGCTCTGTTCTGTGCACTCTTCAAGTTAAGAGCTGGGTCTCTGTGTTCCTGTGGTCACACTGCAGGGACTCAAGAGCCACATCTTAGCCCTCTGCAGCTGGCAACCAAATACAGAAGGATTTCCATTTATCTGGAACACCAACATTTTGCATGCATTAGGAATATATCAGGGATGTAGGCATTAAAGCATTCTTGGGTTCCAAAGGGGTTCTCTTCATGAAAGGACAAACACCATCATAAGGAGAGAACTCTCAAACCCCAAACTAACTCTTACATGATGAATTCTGTCAGGTTGCACCATTTTTTATAGTCCACCTTCTTCATCATCTCTTCAAAGGATTTTCCACAGGCAGGCAACTTTTCTAGCATGAGAGATTCATTGCAGAGATTGCTCTGTCGATAGGCACCTAGGTAAAACCAGAAAGCACCTTCAATCTCTCACACTGGCACAGAAAAGCACAAACACATCACTCCCAAACTCCTTTCCATGATTCTGCTTGCTGCTTACACTGGGTAAACCTAACAATCAACTTCCTAAACAATTTTAGAGAACAGGCAAAATACATCTTTATGTAAATGTATTTAAAGGGTAACTTAGTACAACAGGCAACCATATCTAGCATCATCTTTTAGACCCAGCAAAGAGGAACCCACCTGGTCACCTTCCTACTCTTAGCTTATACCAACTTACTACTGCCCATTTGCATTTTCAGTTAAAAGCTAACTGGAATTACTGATCAGTGTGGAAAGCACTTCTGAAGCTTACACAGATGAATCTTCTTCAACTAACTATATGACTGTAAATGGATTTCAACATCAGAAGCATTTGCATATCTTCTAAGCTAAAGGACTTGAATTCCCAGTCACAATTAAGCTTTCTCTTTAGCATATCCACCAAAGGAATTCTCTACCATTACCAGATCTTGATGTTACTTTGCTTTTGAATCAAAGGTTTATCTCATCCAGCCCATACCTGCATTTGATATTTCTTATAAAATTAAAAGTCTGAAAAAAATTCTAGTCAGACTAACTTCATCCTTTGATTTTGATAAGGCTGAAACACTTTGTTGTGATTAATTACTTAAATATGTCTAGCTTTACCTTTAGAGTTGCCACTATTTTGACAGTTCCTCTACATACAAAATGCATCCATTTTTGAGAACATTTAAAATTATCTTTAAGTATATATATGTCAACAAATTTCATACAAAAGCCAAAATTAAACTAGTCACAAAACAGCAGTGTGATTTCTTCTCTCCTCAGCAGCACAAATCTGAGAAAAGGTTTTACCTGAACAAAGCTACAACTCTATCCTGTGTGCCAGGCACCAGCTTTTTGAAAGAACAAAGCTAAGAACAGATCACACTTGCCCTTTTTCATCAGAAAAAAAGGAAGTCTAAGCAGAAGCAGGTCTTGCATCTTTTCCTTCTCAACTGTCATTTTCACTAAGACCCTATCTACACCAGGGAGGTGATTCTTCTCCTTCTCTTAGTAACTCTGTGAGCAGGATCCCATCATTGCTGAGAAGAACCACTGAATAGTTCTGCTTGTGTGTGGTGACAGCCGAAGAGGCTAAGAGGTGATGTTAGGTCAAAGGCCTTCACTTGCTGAGAAGCCAAGCACAGCTCTCACTCTCAACAGGGCACTGTTTCTTTCTTACCATTCAGTCCAAAAAACCAAGGCAAGATAGCTGCTTTCAGGCTTCACATAGCCTAGGAAGTGTTCCACTCAGGAAGGAGGTGGCTCCTCAGAACCTGGGCAGGAGCACCCTGCAATTTAACTCTTGCTATTGCAGCCAACTCCTTACCTGGGGAAGACTCCATGATGCCAGGTGCCAAACAAGAGACAGACTTTGCTTTCACATACCTCCCAAGAGCAGCAGGCCCAGAACTGGAGCCTAGGCCACCTCTGAGACCCTAATCCTTCTGTTTCATACAGACCACAAACCTCTCCAGGCATACAGCTGCCTCTCTAAGACCATGGAATCATTAAGGATGGAGAAGACCAAGTGCAACCATCAACCCAGCACCTCCATGCCACTAAACCATGGCACAAAGTGCCACTTCTACATGGTTTTGAACCCCTCCAGGGATGGTGACTCCACCACTGCACTGGGCAGCCTGGGCCAATGCCTAACAGCTCTTGCAGTAAATATTTCTTTCCTGAACCTCCTCTGGCACAACTTAAGGCCCCTCTCTCTTGTCCTATTGCTAGTTACCTGACTAACTAAGCTTGCAAAAGGGCAACCAAAAAGGCTGGTCTTCCAAAAACTATCTCAGTGTTTAGCTTGATGTTATTCTAACCTACATTATGCACTCTGAATCTGAAACACCCTGAAAAAATTTCATCCATCTTTAGTCAGAAAATACTCTCTAGTAGGGATCCAGTGTCTGATTGTCAGAGCTCTTAGGGCTGACACTAAGCCTCCATCCATGTCAGAAAAACAAATCAGAACTACAGTCAATCACCACTGATAGAAATGGTGAAAGCTACCAAAAAGGGGCAGAGTAGTTTTGTCCTTGGGAAGTTAACATGACAGCATGGATTCTGCCTATCTATGCATCCCCACCCAACTCATTCAGCAGCTGTAAGTTATACTTTCCACAGCTAGATCTACAGATGAACACTAAAAGCTGCACAGAAGTCAAAACCAGATCTCAACATTGCAGAGCTGGCAACTTAACTCCTGCACTGATGCTTTCAAGAAGCTAAGCAAAGGTGCCTTCCCTGGCAGGGTGTTCTGAACAGCAGCTAGCATTTGATTTCTAGCCCTCTACATCTAACAGAATACAAGCTTCTCCTCCATCACATCATGTACACTGACAATTTACTCCAGTCCCTTCCCAGCAGGGTGTTTATATGGATTTTCCACAGCCTTGGTAGTTTTGGTTGGCTCTCTTCAGAACTTCAATATTTTGCAGGGTTATAGAAAAAGTTGTGATAGAGTCAACAATCTGATGACACAAGAGTTTCTGTCTAAATCCCTGGACAAAGGCATTCAAAATGATGCAGCAATTCCACAATGTTTCCATCACTATTGAGACTGGCCTTTAAAAAACAACTCCAACCCTCCTGTTCATATAGCTGATGGACAAGACCAGTTGTAAAACATGCATGAGAGCTGGCTAGTTGAAATGGGACAGGATGGAAGCACTTCTTACATGGCTGCACCACCAAAACAGAAACAGAAGTCTGAATGTTAGAATTAAAGCTCACCTGCAAATCCAAGTGTCATCAGACCATTAACTAGAGGGGGGAAAAAAGGAGAGAGATGAGTTAGACATCAAAGAATTAGAGCAGATACAAGCAGACTTGAGCATAATTCAGGTTCCTAAAAAACACTCAAAATATTTCTTCAAACCTTAGTTTCAGTTTTATTAAAGTGTGTCTGAACAGGGAAAAAAAAAGACCATTTGGAGAATGTTATGCTTTTAAATTCCTTTTTATCTATCCTTTAAATGGCTTGTGACAGGTCTGTCCACACCATGCTTTCCTGTAGCTTCCAACATGAAGGATAAGGGACAAAGAAATTTTTTCCTTTAAGCTTCTTGAGGGTGAAAAAGTTGGAGATGGTAACAGATTTGCTCCAAATGTAGGTGCACTGCACTCATTTAGAAACACAATGCTGTGTTTCATGGGCTCCACCTTCTGCACAGTGAAGTCACACGGCTTGAAAAGCAACCTTCAGAAACCGTAAGCTCCTCAGGTGGACCTTAGGCTAAAACAGGTATGTCAGAGGAGCATCCAAATGGAAGCCTATTCCAACAGAAGGAGTCTTCTGATGAGTGCTTGGCAGTCCATCCAGCTGGATTACAGTAAGAAAAGCTCACCCAGCTCCAGCCACACTTAGGATTTTGCAAGTAGAGCTGAAAGGGACGTGGCTTCAATTATTTGTGATGTCCCACCAAAAAATGTGTTGCTGACAAATCTTTAGAGAGTTAACCTTGCAGCAGAAATGAAATGAAGAATCTCACACAGATGGATGCCTCCTGCAACTTGTTTATACTTTACACATCACTCCAGGAAAATGAATCAAGATATACATAGCATATATCAGTCCCAACCATAGTGATCAGGGCTGTGTGTTCACTGAGATATGCTAAGCTCTCAGCTGAGCTAATTGCAATTTGTTGCACACCTACATCTGAGAAGAATTTAGATCCTTCTAAGGAACACATTTTTCTTCCAGAAAGGCATTAATCTCTGTCTTAGTTACTAATGAGCCAGAATGTACTGTAACTGTGAAGAGCAGGAATCCATGTAGCAGAGAATTCTGCTGCATCCAAACTCCCAGAGCTGAGACTCCATTACACACTCATCTCTTGCACAAAGAAAGCACTCAAACTTTCCAGCCTAAGAGCTGTTCTACTATCCTTCAGTTCCTGGCTAAATTTCTCTTTAATCCTCACTTGATAAAGTTCCTTATCAACTGCACAAAAAAGATCCTGTTAAAAGCACACTTTATGAGAAAGCCAAAGCTGAAAGAACAGTCTAGACACACATAAGTGCCCTAGATGTCCCCTTTGAGGACCACAGACTGCACCTCCAGCTATTATTATTCATAGTATCATAATATTGTCTGAGCTGGAAGGGACCCAATAGCATCATTGAGTCCAGCTCTTAAACTCATGTCTGCTTTATATGTGAGATGAGTGAATTCTCTCTGGATCCTTCATAGCTGTTGCTGCAGTGACCCTCAGGAAACCATGGTGAGGCAAATAAAATAGGATTGACAAGAGGCTGAGTGACTACCCTAGTGTCAGGCTGAGAACAGTGATAAACCAAGCACTGAACAAAGGCTCACAGCTTTGTGCCCATAAATCCTCCTGCTCACAAGAAAACATGCTTTTGGCATTTTCTCATCTCCTCAGAACAAACTAAGAGAGGATGTTTTGCACCTAGCCTCAACCAAAAGACTCCTCATACCTTCATGAAGAGCAACTACCCAGAGCCCCATGCCCACACCTCTTTGGTTCACCTTTGCTCCCAGATATTCAACTCATAACAAAGATTTCAGCAGCAGACTACAGCCTCTTGGCCAGGATAGTTTACAGAAAAATGATGAGATTTTCAGCAGTTCTTTTAAGAAGGCACAAGTTCAGCTTATTTCTTGAAAGGCTGAGGCTGTCACAGCTCATTAGAAGATGTGAGGAGGAAGCAAAGAAGGTCACAGTGTTGGAAGATGTTTGTATGATCCCAAACCAAACAGCTGCCCATCCACTTCCTACTGAAGCAAGGTTTAAGGGAGGGAAAAGAAGGTTCAGTGGAACTGTACCAGTTGCCTGCAGCTTAAATCATGATAACAATGGACCACAGCAATGGCCTTTAACCTTTCTTTTCCCCATACACTGTAGCAGCTCCTAGCATTAGTGCAATCAGATGGGAAGAGACCAACTAGCTTGGAGGCAGAGCAAGAGGTGAAGGATCTCACCATCAAATGACAGATGGGGAAAATAGGTTTGAAGAGCCTTTAGGAAGAAAAAGAAAAGATAAGCAAATAGGATAAAGTAATAGAAAATAAGAAAACAAAGAAAAAAACCCAAATTTTTATTAACAACCCACTTCAAAATCTTGCCTCTGAAAAAAAAAATCTCATCCTAGAGCCTCACTGCAGCCTCTCATTATCTACTCTTCAGCCTCCTTTTGTAAACAGACATTCTTCTGCCATTAAACCAGGAATTAAGAGCAGTATGCAAACTCAATATTGGGATAAAAGAGAGGGAACTGCCTTATCATTTTTTCAAGGATATCAACTTCTGGTTTTCTGTGAAATGGATAAATATTTCTTAATGTTAATTTTTCTGCTATAATATTATTATTCACTGCCATTTTTTTCCAGAGCCTTCAAAGTTGCACTGAAAGTCTTTGTAGTGTAACTACTTCACAAACCTGAGGCAGGGTATGAATTGCTCTGTGTGTTCTTCCTACTGCAGGTTCCTCTGACCCTCTGTCAGAATAATTCTGAAAACCCTGGGTAAGTATATGAGGGAAATGGTAGAATATTCTTTTCCCTTCCCTGAACATTTTCTACTGTGATTACTAACAGGATAGTGAGATTTTTGAGCAGCTCCAACACTTTCTCAGAACACAGGTATCAGTAATTCTTGCTCTACCTGGTAGCTGCAGGCAGTTTTCCAGCAGCAATTACAGCAGTGCAATCCTATGCACATCCTTTGAAATTCCTGATGTCTGATCTCAAACCCAATTTTTATCAATCACAGTTTCCATAAGAAAAACAAGAACATGTCATGACCTCAAGTTAAATCTCATGTCAAAGACTCTGCTGCTTCTGTACCTTTTTTTAAAGGCAATGCTGCCAATCACCATCACCTGATCTTTAACTACATGTCAAGACATCAGACTCAAGTGGGAAGTTCTGCACTAAACAAACACCTGCCTCTGCAGAATGGGAAGTTTTCTGGACAGCAGCACAAAACTGTGCAAGAACTGCTCCAACACACAGCTCATGAAAGCAATTACAACCACACTTGCAAATGGCAACTGCTGCTCTGCAGGCATGCACCTATCATCTGTTGGTAAACACAGGAGAGGGATTAACACACTGTTCATATCATTTTGTCACACTGGTCAAATCTCATCAGCCACATCTCTTCTATAAATCTGCTTTTAAATACTGAACAAATCAGTCCTACATGATTCAAAAACTGGCCCAGCTGGATACCAGACAGTGAAATGTATCCCTGTATTTAAGGGGGAAATGAAGCCTATCTTGTCAGGTGGCCCTCAGAGAGAAAGCTAACATCAATGACCATGTTGTTTCAACTCTAGAAGCTGTTGGGAAAGTACAGCAGAGAAAAATGACATTAGTGCTACAGAAACTAAAGCCCCACCTGCACATCTTTAAATAACCCTCACTACAATATGTATGGCTCAGAAGGTCATCTTTTGTCCTCAGCTGCTACCCTGCCCTTTGACACTTCTCTTTACAAGAGGAGGTGAGGACAGGATGCAAGAACATCATCACATAGCGTGGCAGCAGCCAAGGAAATGAGGCACCTGAAGTTCATGGAGCTGGGCAGTGACAGGAACCCAACACAAAGGAAGGATGCCAGGAATAAACAGAAGATTGCCATAAATACAGTACTTGAAAGAAGTGTCACACTGGCATTCAAAGCTGGCCCAGAAAAAACATGCCTCAGCAGCTGGAGAGGCAGGAGCTAGGGAACCCTGTTGGCAGGGTGGATTGATCTGTCCCTACATCCAAGAAGTTATCTAGAGAGCTAGCATAACACAGAAGTCAGCTTTGCTTATCCACTGCTTTGATGTTAAACCCTTCTCAATGCTTTCTTTTTTCCTCTTCTTGTGTCAACTACATGGAAGTTGTGTATTAGCCATGGAAATGGAATATTCCAAACCAAAAGCACCATTCAGTGCTCTATGTTAGCACAGTTTGAAGCATGACACTATTTTTTTTAAGGTAATTTCCAACAGTTACCAATTTGGGACACTTAAAGAGTCTTCTTCCTGCAGAGCAAGAAAAGCATGAAAGGAAGCAATTTAAGCTTTTTTCATGTCATCAGTGCAAATAGACAGGGAGCATTACTGAGGGCATCAACTGCTCAGTCTCATGTTGGTTCAGAGCTCCCCAGCTTTCCAGTGACTACAAAGAAATGTGACGATTACTCTGAACTGATATTTCAACGGGGTATTTTTCAGAGCAGGAATCACAGAATCACAGAACGTTAGGAGTTGGAAGGGACCTCAAAAGATCATCTAGTCCAACCCCCCTGCCACAGCAGGATTCCCTAGACCAGGTCACACAGAAGCACATCCAGACTGGTTTGGAATATCTCCAGAGAAGGAGACTCTACAGCCTCTCTGGGCAGTCTGTGCCAGGGCTCTGCCACCCTCAACTGGGAAAACATTTCTACGTGTATTCACACAGAACCTCCTATGCTTCAGCTTACAACCACTGCCCCTTGTCCTGTCACTGGGCTTCACTGAGAAGAGCCTGACCCCATCCTCCTGACACCTACCCTTCACATATTTAAAAGCAGAGATGAGGTCACCCCTTAGTCTCCTCCAAGATAAAGAGACACAGCTCTCTCAGCCTTTCCTCATCAGGAAGATGTTCCAGCCCCTTCATCATCTTGGTGGCTCTGTACTAGACTCATTCAAGCAGTTCCCTATCCTTCTTCAACTGAGGGGCCCAGAACTGGACACAATAGTCCAGATGCAGCCTCACCAGGGTAGAGTAATACAAATGAATGTCCTCTACTTTCCTTTGTGAAGTTCTTAAATCACTGCTGGCAGCATACAAATAATACTTCACGATTTCTGAACAGCCCGAGTCTACTTCCAGAGGTTTTGGAATGGGTTTTCTGCTACTTTGTTTGAAACCAGTATGTTTTATTTAAAGAAATATATAATCCAGAATGTCCTATTTAAATATTCATTTATTCTATGTTAATTATTTATGAACTATTTCACTTAACCAGACCAGCTCAGTGACATACTCAGGGAGGGGATTACTTGGCGATCAACTGAACGCTTGAGCTCTGCATGGTAACAGAAACTGCAATTCAGGCATATCACATTTTCTTCCCCTCTTTTCTGTCCTATCATATTTTTGATGAAGCACTGTGTCCCTCAAATATAAAATGGTCCTTGACAGCCTCTGACTTTCAGTGGATCGACTGAATGTTTCCACAGCTGAATCGAGTGTTTGAAGCAAACTCCCTTCACGCTCTTTTAGAAGAGGGGTAGAAACAAATGTGCTCCCTGAAGGAAATTCCAAACCCAGGTCCTTCCACAGAGTAGCTCTGTTTGGAGAGCAGAAGGAAATGTGTGCCATTAGCAACTGCTGAAAGATGACACTCCACAGCACTGCAGGGACCACAGTCTGATTTAAGGATTTAAGGAAGAGAGTTCCAGAGGACTCTATTCCTCAGGAGGTGCTAGAGCCTACAGCCAGCAAAACCAAGCAGAACAGCTCTCCTAACAAACCCAAAGCATCTCTGGCTGAATTTATTTCTGGGTGTGGTCCCCAGGATGTTAGGAAAAACTTGTTATTTGAGATGTATCTGCAGGCCTTCCAAAAGCTTTGTGCTCCTTGTTGGCATCTAACTCCTGCCTGGGGGACATGATCTTCTCATTCTTGGGTTACAGTGGTCATCACACTGACATGCAGTCTCTAAACCAAATAGATCATAGCTCTTATTCTAAGATTACAGATAAATAAGCTTCTAGCAAGAGGTGAACATCTTTTTTTTTGCCCTTTAAACATCAGCTCTTCTTCAGGTTCATTGTAGCCCAGTGACATATTTCTACTGCAGTCTCCTTTTTACATCAACTACAGAAATAAAGACACAACCAGTAAGAACGTTATCTAAGCTGACAAGTAGAATCCACAGCCACACTGAGTACAGTATGACCCTGGTAGCAGTCCTATGTCCAGACCTCCATCTCATGACTACCTCCTCCTCCCAGAAAATGTTACCAAAGCAAGTGAGGAAGATGCTGAACTCTCTCTGCCTGAAAGGTCACTGTGCAATGTGTCTGCTGTGTAAGTCATGGGAAAGGTACACCACAAACTGCAGCTTGCAATTACTGCAGAGAGATGCAGAGCCCCAGCATGTATGTGAACTGTGATAGCCACCAAAGCTGGCCATCAACATCCAGGCCCTCAGGCTGACACTGTGTGCCACCTCACCATGTGGAAGCAGATCTCTAAGCTAATGGGTGCTCACTACTGTAAGCCAGCTGTCTGTCATTAGTGGGAAAGGCAGGAAAACAAAGAAAATGTGATGTGACAGAAGGTTTCCCCCTCATAAGGAAACATAAGGTCATCACAATACTGACTTTATACCTAGCCACCTGTGAATGACTGTAAAAATACAGTCCTTCAAGGCAAATAAGGACTTTAATCTGCTCCTGTGGAGTAGCCTGATAGAGAAACCAAGCAACTTTTTTCTTCTTTCAAAAAACCTTGGGAAGGGGAAATGACCCATGCAGTTTTCATAGACAAGGGTCATGGCACACTCCCTCCTGAGGAAGCATTTAAAACCATGGGATACTTGAACACATGAAAAGTTTCTCCTTCCCTTGACAGGCAGAACATTTATATCAAGCCACTGCCATCATAGAAGGCCTGGGAAAATGCTTTTTGAATTTTTCTGATCAGACAACAAAACACTCCCCCTGTACATCCACCTTCTCTTGATGCTACATCTAGTCCTCTCACAGACTCCCAATGCTGTTAGGTACCATGTCAAGTCATTACATCAACCTCATTTCAGTGGAGACATGCTTTCTGTGAACTCTGCATCTCCCATGGAATAAGAAATTGGCCTGATTGTTCCAATGTGGGCCATTTTTCTCCAGCAGCCCAGCTTTCCTACAGTGCTCCAGAGCTCTGTATACTCGACTACAGGATCATAGAATACTTTCACAGAATCATAGAATCATCAGAGTTGGAAGGGACTTTAAAGATCATCTAGTTCCAACCCCCCTGCCTGGCAGGGACACCTTCCACTGGATCAGGTTGCCCAGGGTCCCATCCAGCCTTGTTTTAAAAGCTTCCAGGGATGAGGCTTCCACAACCTCTCTGAGCAACCCGTCTCACCACCCTCATAGTGAAGAACTTCCTCCTAATGTCTAATCTAAATCTACCATCCTCTAGCTTACACCCATTTCCCCTGGTTCTATCAGTGTCTGACCTCCTAAAAAGTCCCTCCCCAGCTTTCTTGCAGGCCCCCTTCAGATACTGGAAGGCCACAAGAAGGTCCCCTGGGAGCCTTCTCCTCTGCAGACTGAACAACCCCAACTCTCTCAGTCTGCCCTCGTAATATCCTTCCAGTGCTGTAATGCATATGCTATCTGTTCTGTTCTGCCCCACCAGAAAGGTAGTAAAAAGAGGATTTGGCACCTACTTTTAATTAAAGCTCACTGAAAACATCAAGGATAAACACCAAAACCAGAACCTTGCCAGCCTGGCACAGCAGCACAGTCCATGCCCACCATCATAATGGATATCCACACAGAAAACTCTGCACGGCAGCAGACTGCCCCAGGAAATTACCAAGGCTAACCATGGAGTAAACAATCCCTCTCAGTGGACCTGAGGAGCAGAAGTGGACCCCAGAGAAGCACAAATTCCCAGGTACCCCTCCCAAAGCACCTTGCCTAGCCAGCAAGGCAAGGGCACACCTGGCTGCTGAGGCAGAAGCCAGTGCTTCTGGGTTTGCATTTCTGTCTTGTCTTTCATTTCATGTTTTTCCACACAGTTCTTTGTCTTTGTTTTTCAAATGGCATGTGCCACTAAAGGAATAAGAGAATATGACAGTGACAGGTTTAAACTTCTCTTCTTCCCACCATTAACAATCTTCATAGAGTAACACTGAAAATTGATTACAATTATTCCTGAGTAATAGAAAAAAGGATTTACTAGTAAGTGTTCCATAAAAAACCCTTACAGTAAAAAACGTATACATGAAGTAACAAGGCAGGAAACCCTTGGTATTAGTTTTCTTCACAGCCATTAATAATCTCGGTCCTGGTTTTCTTTCATGTCAGTATTTTATTAAGAAAAAATTAAAGAGGGTAGGATGTCTGACCTTGTTTTCTCAACCAGCCCAAGACCAAAAACCATCTTAGCAAAAGCAGACCAGGAGTGCTTACATCTACGTGGGAAGATGAAGTCACTGCCAGGAGTATGACAGTTAACAAGAGTGGAAAACCAAAACATTAAAGGAAAGACTGGATGGAAAAATGTCAAACCATCTTTGTTCTTGAGCTGAGAGAATTGCTAGGGAGGGCAGAAGAAATCATTCATTACTATTTGTGCAGCCAGGCTGAAACAGTCAATGTCACCAACCCTGAAGAGCAGGGTCCTAAGAAGATCTTCTGAGCCACAGGTTTCTGCAAAGCCACTCTCCTGTGGTCACTATCCAAACCTTGTCTGCAGAGGCTTTTTCTCCAGCTTTCACCCTATAAATAATAAAAAAGCCTTCAAGAACTTCAGAATAAAGCAAAAGCTCCTTTTGGGAGTTCCAGAAATAACTGCATAAAGGCAGCTGCAACAATATTGATGTCCCACTGTACAAAAACAGCTCCAGAGCTAATGTATTATTGTGTGACTGCCTCTTCAGCTAACATTTCTCATTTGACTTGACTTAGTGGCACTAGAGCTGGCTGCTCAGTTTTGCTGCATTGCTTTGGAAGCCTTTTTATAAGTCCCTACTCATGCCTTGAGGAGAAACTGATGTGCTTTAACTCATCCTGGCTTAAAGAAAAGAGCACTTGGTGCACCTCCAACCACTTAATTGTGCATCCAGATCTTCCAGCCTAAAAGCCAGGTGCTAAAATGCAAGCCTAGACCTAATCTGACCAACACTGGTTATCCTCTATTGAACATAAGTGCCAGGCACCACCAGTGAAGCTGCAGAACAATTTGTCTAAGCCTGGCTGCTTTCATGCTCTCAGAGATGGGTCTTCTTGGGCTGAAATTGTCCATGGTTTTGCTCCCCTACTGGGGGAAACTTCTGTAACACGAGGGTAAAGAAAGTCTTCCAATACTTTCTGCACAAAGCACTCCTGGCTGCTCAATGACAGGATCTTCTACATAAACATTTCCAGGGTAGATTGCAAGGTTACAAGTGCTGGAGGATCCTTACATTTTGGAGCAAGGCTGCCCTGGCGTGTACACCTGCTTAAGGATCACGGCGGGGAGACAGTGCTGAGCTCCGGAGGTACAAGAGAGAGCTTCGGAGGTACAAGAGAGAGCTTCGGAGGTACAAGAGACAGCAAGGCAGGAGGCAAAGAGAGGCTGCTACAGCCCAGCTACCCCCTCCCACGGGAGTGGCTTGCGAAGAGGCCCTAGCTCTGACTCACCGGGCGGGGCCAGCATTGAAGGCGGACACACCCTCTCCTATATTAGCCGGCCCTGGGAGCGTAGGGACCCGGAGCGGGCAAACAGGTGCAGGGCAGTTCGTGCAGGCAGGGCGTGAAGGGAGGAAGTGCAGGGGCACTACGATAGCAATCTTAACTTTGCCTGCCCACGTATCTGGCCCAGAAATGGTCTCTACAAGAAAGCAAGCCATTGCTGCCGCTGCCACTAGGAGCGTGATGGTTCAAACTGAACCCCACAACAAGGATGCAGCAGTCCAGATTAATGG
>VWZX01005692.1:14986-34240 GCA_013399015.1 Galbula dea
CTCATCCCATTGGCCTCTGCCCATCGATCCAGCCTATCTAGGTCCCTCTGCAGAACCTGCCTACCCTCAAGCAGATTGACACTCCCACCCAGCTTAGTCTCGTAAGCATTATCCACTGAGCGCTCATTTCTCCTCAAGCTGTGAGGGATGAGCTGCCTCCGGGTGTTTTTGGCTGGAAGACAGTCTTTGGCAAGCCTAGGTCCAGCAAGAAGAGCCCTGGGCATCTGCTCTGCCCATGTGGTGCCCTGATGTCTGTTGTAGGTGCTGCCACCCACATGGCCACCATAGAATCACAGAATCATTAGGGTTGAAAAAGACCTCTAAGATCATCAAGTCCTACCATCACCCCGACACCACCATGCCACTAAACCAGATTGTGATGTGCCATGTCTACATGTTTTTTGAACACCTCCAGGGATGGTAACTCCACCACTTCCCTGGCCTGCCTATTCCAATGCCTAGAAACTCCTTTAGTGAAGACATTCTTCTGAGTATTGAACCTAAATCTCCCCTGCTGTAATTTGGAGCCATTTCCTCTTGTCCTATTGCTAGTTACCTGGAAGAAGAGACCAAACCTTGACTTTGCTACAACCTCCATTCAGGTAGTTGTCGAGAGTGAGAAGGTCTCCCCTGAGTCTCCCTTTCTAAACAACTAAACGACTCCAGTTCCCTCAGCTGCTTCTCACCAGGATTCTTTGAGCCAAAGCTCCATACACAAAAAGGTGTTTCCGTTAAAAATGGAAGTAATAATCACAAACACTATTGTAGGCAGTGAAACATCCACATGTGGCAGTGCATGATAGAAGTACCTGTACAAAGAACATTTGCCAGAGGGTGTTTTCTACAGGTATGTTGGTGACTTGGTTCCCTTTACCCCAGTGGGCTTCTCCAGGACACTGCCCTACTTGAGTCAACATAGACTTTTTGCAAGGCTTAGGCTCTGTATTTGCTGTTAGTTGACAGAAACAGTGTTTTCAGATGAGCAGACATTTTCTGGCAAGGTGGATTCATCTGTCTGCATTCAGACACCTCTTCCCTAGTTGCCCATGCTGCCTTTACCATTGATGGAGAGCAGTAAGCACAATTTCAGTCTTGTGGTTTCTCCTAAGGTAGATACTGATGCCGAAAAAGCTGAGATTAGCCAGATCTTGCTGTAGCTTCTCTCCTTTGCTCATGAACTCTAGCTATCTAGCATTTTTCTGCAGGTCTGTGAGGGGTCTCTGACCCTGGCATCTCCTTCCAACCATGCGTTACTGTATCTTGACATTAAAACTGAATGGCTGGAAAGAGAACTACCCCCAAAAGGCAGTGTGGCTTTTGGACGCCCAATGTCACATGCTCTAATGTTCCACCGTGTCCAGGCTCTGTGGTGGTACTACAGGTCCTGAAGCAAGATGGTCAGATATCTTATCTCCCTCTACACCTTCAGAAGGGATAGGGCCACCCTGGCCTGCCCACCTGACAGGTTGGTGTTACTAAAGAAAGCTGTAGCTCTATTTTTTGAATGACAAAGAGGCCAGTCTGTAATTTTATCTTTACCAGGTCACCTCAGATGCTCAGACTGGACTAAAAAGAGAGCATTTCATAGTTTTCTCCTTTCCTTTACTGCAGCCAGGGTTCACCCTCATTTCTGTCTGACAGCAGGGCAGTGTTTTTGCTTGCCTTTATTAAGCCTGCTTAAAAAAGGTTCTGACACCTTCCTGATTCACTAATATGTTTGATGACATCAAAGACTCTTGAGAACATGTGAAGGAAATGGGCAGAGTCCTCTAGGAAGAGTCTGGGGTCACCCAGGCATGAAAGGAGATATGACATCAGCTCTTCCCCAGGCTTAGGCTCATTTGTTGAAGCTGAATCACAGCAAAGATGTGTTATGAGGTTTGGTTTTCAGATATGCCAAAAGGATGAAAAAAACTGATTGCAGAAGTCTGAGGCATTTTAAAGTAATATTTGATAGGGATTTATTGAAGAGGCTGTGGTATAGCCTGCTGCAGCATCTGCCTTCCAGATTAAGAGAGGGCTTGCAAATGGCACTTTGGAAGCAACCTCCACGATTATTTGAAAAGTAGAGAGCAAATTCCATTTAGTGAATGATTCATGGCATGGGTTTGCATACCAGTTTTTCCTTCTTCTTTCTTTGTCAAATTTATTCTCTTCAGTGATATTATGCAAGAGTGTCGAGGGTCAAGGCATTTCAACGAAAAAGTAAAATCACTGAACAGAATTAGTTCTGTTCTAACCCAAACCAGGACAAAGAGGCACACAAACATTGGAACTATCCTGGAAGTGTTTCTGTGCCAGGACTGTGCCACTCATCGCAGCTGGGGCCTGAGAGTGCTAAGCAGGAAGTCATCCTCATCTGATGCAAATTTTTTTTGGAGCTGTTGAGACTTGGACCAGGAGCTGGAGGTGGGATGCTGTGGAAGATAAAAATATGAACTTGATGCCTACTCTTCTGTTACAGTCAGTGGATGCTTGGTCAGTGGAGTCTGAAGGACATTTCACACCCTAAAATTGGTACTGATGTTTGAGCAATAAAATGTCTTTCCAAACACCCTAAATCAGGCTGACTGCATCCCCATGGACAGCAATAAGAGCTGGGGCAGCTAGCACATGTGTAGGTCATGATTCAGCTGCTAGACATAGTATCTAGTTTTACTCTAAGACATGTTGCTTAGTCCTCAGCTCTGAATTGAAAGACATGCATGTCTAGGGTCATATCTAGCAAAGCTATGCACAGGTGTTGGATAGCTTAAGGAATCTAACGTGGTGATGGGAACCTGTCTGCAAGCAACTAAATCCAGGATTTACATCACAGAATCACAGAATCACAGAATCATTACAGTTGGAAAGGACCCTCAAGATCANTGTGGGCAGCCCAACTAAGATGCCTTAATCTGGAGCTGAATCTTACCTAGCATGACAGGGACTGATATAGATTTATTAGGCTGTCCAAGGATCACCACATGGTATGGACTCAGGGAAGGGCATGCCCATTTTCTGTGCTGCTGGCTGTCCAGGACCGTACTGTGCTTCAGATGAGATAAACCTGAGCTCCTGGCTGGTCAGGCCTAGTGCATGGATAGACTTTTGGGGGTATGCTCCATGGGCAGTATTGTTCTGTTGATCATAGTGCTATCCTGAGTGTAGACACTACAGGGAAGGGCTATTTCTTCCTGTGGGGTTAACTTCAAGAACAGGACAAGTATGTCCTAACACCAGGCTTCTTGGGAATGGTCCTTCCCAGCTATTTAGCTCCCCCTAGCCAGGGGATGGAGAGGTCACTGTGCTAGAGAGAGGCAGAAGGTCACTTTCTAGAGACATGTGGTGGGAGGAACAGACTCACAAGTAAGCTGATGTGGCATGTTAGTGATGTATTCAAGAAGAGTAATTAGAAACCTCAGTGTCATATCCAGGAGGGTGTGTTCGATTCTAGAAACCATCCTAAGAAGCTAAGTGGGACCTTGTGGCTGAGGGGAAAGCAATGGGCAAGGTTCTTTGCTTTGTAGATTTTCAACCCACATGTGCTTTGGGAATGGGAGAATGAAGCCTGAGCAGCTCTCAGCAATGCCCATCCTGTTTTGGAAAATGCTGCAAGGACACCAAAGCATGCTCCCCAGCTCCCAGTTAGCTGACTCAGAGGGTGGACCATGAGTGCAGTTGTTCACAGCCACTGTTCTTCAGACCCCTCTTCATGGCAATGGGTTAATGAACCTGTAGTTCAGATGCAGCCTTTGCTTAGCCCAAAAATTCCCATTTATAGCCTCATCCCATGAGGATTCTCCTGAGTCTCAAACAGTGATTTCTTTAGGTGTTGCATCGCAATCTGTGTGTCCCTGAGTTCCCCTTGCCTTGGGGAGAAGCTGCAATGCAGGACTGTGCCTGCAGACAGAAGGAGACAACTTTAAGTAGAAGTTAAAGCTGAAGCCCAATGTTGCTTAAGGGAAATGCTGCCCTGATGCTGTGAGGAGGTTGTGCATCAACCTCAGCAGAGCTGATGAACTCTGGCATGAATCCAGGACTCTGGATTTTTTGCAGCCTTCCCTGGGAATTTTGCCCAAAATAAAGATAATAGTGCTCACCCATGTGGGCTTCCTGACAGGGGGCTGCATTAAGATCTTTGCTCCCTTGCTGATCACTTTTGGCTGCTGAGGAGCAAATGAGCCATTAGTCCTCGGTGGTGATGGTTACTTGTTAGCTAATGATCTGAACTAGGGATGGGGCTGAGGAAGGAGGTCGCACTTAAGTGCACAAGGTCAGTGCAGCTGGATGCTCTCGAAAGCAGATGGACTCATTAGCTGCAGAGAACTCCCCTTTTGGGGGCTAATCATGGCCCTGGAGCTTGGCCAGCTTGCATGGCTGCAGTCACTGAATTGGTGTGCAACCACTGTGTCCTCTGCCTGTGCTGCATGCATTGCTTACTGCCTAAATCACAGAATCACACAGAGTCACAGAATGTTAAGAGTTGGAAGGGACCTCGAAAGATCATCTAGTCCAACCCCCCTGCCCCAGCAGAATTCCCTAGACCAGGTCACACAGAAGCACGTCCAGACGGGTTTTGAATACCTCCATAGTAAATGTCCTCATACTGATGATGGTAGACCCACAGAAAGAAGAAATACAGGCCATCACAAAGGTTGCCCTTTATGGATTTTCTCTTTTCTTTGAGTGTGCTATCTTACTAGTTTAACAAAACTAATTGCATGGTCAGAGCCTCTTGGTTCCTAGGTCCCAAGATAGTAATCCAGGTGTCAACCCGACTTGAAAAATGTTATTGGCACTTTCCCTTGAGAAAGAGTCCCATAAATCATAGAATCATAGAATGTTTTGTCTTGGAAGGGACCTGTGTAGGTCATCTAGTCCAACCCCCAGTAAGACTGAGGCCTCCATCTAAAAGAAGGGAGAGGGTGAGAAAGAGTTCTGTTGTTTGCCTATGTCACAGGCAGTAGGAATTAGTGCTGGTGGACCCTGCCCCAGTAAACAAAGTGTCTCCTTGCCTTTGTTTCAACATTCTCATGTAAAATCTAGTGAATGGGAAGGTACTGCATTGGCTCTGCCCATGTCCAATGCACCAAATTCAAAGACTACAGAACTTAGCCACCCCTTTCTTGCCAGGGGAGCTCTGGACCCTGCTAATATGACGGCCGCCTCCTAGTGGGAGTTTCACACCTTGATGTTGTGCTGAAGCAGCCAGGACCCCCAAAGCATTCTCATACTGATCTCCTTCATCAGCCCTCTGAGTCATGTCCACCCCCATCCTCCCTGCTGGCCACTTTGCCCCTCACCAGCCATCCTATAGCCTGTGTTAGTGGCCATCAGTATGTTTCATTATCCTCTCTAGCATATGCTGGTGACAGTCGTACTCACCTAACAACCTCCTGCATGGAGGTGTCAGCTTCCTATTCAGAAATGCCAGCTTGCTGTCTCCATCATTTGCAAGTGCAAAGTGATAGCCAGGAGCTTCTGTATTTTTCCAAAGTTTTTTTAGATTTAGGAGGGGCAGAGAACCTCTACAGGCAGAGTTGGGAGGATGCTGGCCATATGGTTTCCCTGTCTGCACCTCATCATCTGCAGGACGTGTATTTGTTGCAGGTGCCACTGCATGTACCACCAAGCTACCACTGACAACTGAGCTACGTGTAGTAAGGTACCCAGGAACCTGATAATCCCAAAAGGACTGAAGGATAACATTTAACTGGGGGGTGGGATGGGTGAAGAAGCCAATGCTTCTTTGGTGGGATCCCTTTCCACACTGTTTATCTCCCAGCTGTCACAGAAGATGTGATACAGGAGGAAGATGGGTTGGGTTTGCACCTCCACAGCATAGTGTTGCTAGGTGGTTTTGTGATACAGGCATGAGGGAAGGGTGATGAACAGAGAAATAGCTAAACTGACCGTGGAAACACGGGTGGTAGGAGACCACCCTGGTTCAGTTGTTTCCTATCATCCCAGCAGTAGATTTCGCCAGAGCTAGCCCTTCCTAACCAGCAGCTCAGTCCTGGATCTGATGAAGGATTTTGTTGGGTTTTTTGGACTCCATTATGCCTTAGGAAATGACCAGAGGAGCAAAGGGAGCTTTGCTGGAGTTTTGAAACAAAAAAAAAAAGGGTACCACTAAGTACATGTTTGAGTGTGCTGAGCTGGTGGCTTTGCGGAGAGAGCTGGTGGCTCCTTGCAAGCAGGAAACAAGTTGAGGAGTATGAAGTGGCTATGCATATGTATTTCTAGGGTCCTGGGGGTCTGATCTTGTCCTTCAGTTATTGGGGACTCCTGTGGGAGAGAAGGGAGTTTGTCACGTTGATGGTTCAGAACAAACCAGCTTTACCGTGACCACAATTCTCTGCTATTGTCAACGACCAAATTGCTAATTGCTCTTTCTCTAAATCTGTAGAAGGTGCTCTCATAAATATGTGTGCTGCAGTGCTGGAAAGAGCAGACAGCAGATATGCTGGCAACTGCATGGGAGTGTGATGAGCAACGATATTTGTTAATGCTTGGAATACTTTTGGCTCTTGTTGTGCCTGGCCCCATTGCAGACCCAGTCATGGGGCTGTGATCTTGGTGATATTTGAAGGTCCTCTCTAGATCTGTTTTCTGCTGCTATCATGCAGGAGGCTCTGCCTTGGGTGATTGCATAGACGTCTTGAACAGGAAGAAAGAAGCATCCTTTTTTTATCATCTATGCTGGTTCAGATACACCAGAGCCAAAGCCTGAGCCGATGTAGCTGAGATGAGTTATCTTGTATTGCACCAGGTAGGAGGCTGGTCTGTTTACACCATCTTCTCATGAGCAGCTGCCTGGTTTACACTGACCACATTCTTAGCAGAGTCATGCTGTGAGTCACCACAGCATGGGCGAGTCCCATCACAGACCAAATCTCCACATTCTCCCTGGCCCCCACACTGAACATGCAGTAGAGGATACTGAGGAGCACCTTAGTGCAGGGTTATCACAGACTTGTAGAATCATAGAATGATTTGGATTTGAAGCGACCTTTAAAGGTCATCTAGACTGACCCCCATTACCCAGTAAGCAGGGACATCTTCAACTAGATCAGGTTGCTCAGAGATCTGTCCAACCTGATCTGGAATGTTTCCAGGGAAGGGGCTTGTACTGCTAGTCTGGGCAGTCTGTTCTAGTGTTTCGCCACCCTCACTGGAAAAAATTGCTTCCTTATTTCTATTCTTGTGTCTTTGCAGCAGCCTGGACTTCATGGATATGCAGCAGTGATGGTGGGTGGATCATGGGGAGATGCAGATTTTAAGACTCACTTCAGCTCCTTATAGTGTAGGTATGAGCTTAGATGAAGGGAGAAGGTAACACAGGCAGAAAGGAGAAGGGTCTTTAGGAAAGACTCTTCAGACATTTGACAATATAGGGGCCTTTGAAGTGACTGAGGAGTTTTTAGCCCATGTTACATCTGATCTAGTTTGGGCATCCACTGCAGGATGAGCTAGAAGTCTATCCCTCTCCTCTGATTGCAATAGGAGCCCAGGTGATGGGATGATGTGTCTGCAGGGTCACCTGCTAGCAAGACGGGCAGAGAGGATGCAGAGACCTGGCTTCCACTCATCACCTCACTGAGCAGAAGAGCCTGAGAAGGGATGCTTTGTTCCCAGGGATCTTTGCTGACTCCAAAACAAGTGCTAATCAGAGCTGGCTAATGATGCTGCCTTTCTGCAATCAGCTAGAAACTAAACTCAGCCTGTCTTCCTAGGAGCAGCCTGAAGCTAAGTGCAATCACCAGCCTGGAGGTATTGGACCATACCCCTAACCTGGGGAGCCCTTGTACCCATCCACTCTCAGAATCTAGCTGCATTTCCCCTCCATGCACACCAGTTCCTGCACACCTACAGAGCTGGTGATAACCGTGGGAACCAGAGGGTATCTGAAGCACTGAGTATTTTATAATGCAGCCTTTCCTGATTTACATCAACAGGGGTTTGGTACCCTAAGCTCCAACAATCCCGGTGTGATTCAGTTTGTAAAACATCCATTTGCACTGTCCTTAGCATTTAATAGTTGGCTTCTCAGCATATTTGAGTTGGAGGATATCTAATAATCCTGTGAACTATCCATCAGGCTCCATTATAATTTCTTCACTCCTCAGCCAAGTGCTTTGTATTGACTCTGCCTGGGGTTTACAAATAGATTTAGTTTCACCTGCACTTTTTCTGCTTTTTTCTTTCTTGCTCAAAGGAGCAGTTTTGGGCTCTGTACAATTTGTGCAGAAGATCCTGTCGTCTCTAACAGCATTTTTCTTTTAACTTATGAGTGATGGGTCCCATCCTTGTCCTGTCCCTGCTTCTGCCAGAGTCCCTGTACAAAGCAAAAACACTGATTTGCTACAAAGGAATAGAATTGTTATCTTGATTGAAAGAATTTCCTTTTCCAGCCCACAAGCTGATAAACCATCACATTGTTGGAATTTCCTATCGGCTCAGAGAATTTGTACAACACACAATAATGACCTGTCAGCTCCCCTCCAGCAAACCAGCGCTATACCACTCACAGTAAAGGAAAAAACCCTGTCTGTCTTGATGGTATTTTAATACAGATGCTTAAGAGAGTTCATAAAATACCTCCCAACCACGTGGGTAATATGAGGTCTGAGACTTTCTCACATTATTTTTGGTGCCTGGTGCTGCCACTGTTATATCCGTTATGGGAGAGATGCTCAGCATCTCTGGAAATTAGGCTTTTGCTCACCTCCCTGGGTCTGCAGCATCCTGGAGGAGGCAGGTGGGATAGGAAATTTTATCCCTATGTAGCTTTTAGAGCTAATACTGATGGAATCATGCACACCAGAGCCAGGTGCTGCAGTTGCATTTGTACCTCACTTTACAGACTCTGAAGCTGCTGCTTGATGTTTTGGCAATGTCAAGAAAGACACATCTAGGTTTTACTCATGCAGAATTGCCTTATTCCTTTTCATATAGCTTAAGAAATGGTCTTGTAGTGAAATGTTTGTGTTCTCAAAGCTGTGATGTATGTTTTCACCTGACAAGCTGGGATTGCAGGCATACTGGGGGCACTGGTATAGGCACTAGGGCAGGCAAGGGGAGCCATGTCACTTACAAAAATCTCCCTATAAAGTCTGAACACTCCTTTTCTGACTTGTCCTTGAGACATCTTTAGCTCCTGGGTTGTAAGACATGCAAGGCAAATCCAAGTACCTTCAACCTGTTTACAATCTCTTCAGTCCTTACATCAAATTTTACCCCTGCATTTCAAAATCATTCTTTAAAAAAAATTTCCTAGTTCTGACCTGTCAAGGGGAGATTGATAAGAAGAGATTAATATCCTAAAATAGCACCCCAGTAGTTTTGTATAAACGTGCCAGTGCAATTGTCTAAAGGACAAAACATTTAATTTTCGATCAAAATGTATTTGCTTCGGTAAGGGTAAGTTTCACTTTATGTTCTTGTCCTGTGTCCTGTATATGGGCAGGACCCATGTCTAAACTGGTGAGCTTGCAGTGTAAACAGGAAAAAACAAAGGTGAATTAGCATGGAAGAAGAGCTATTAATTCTAGATAACACATGGAGCAGACTGATGCTGGATGGTATAAAGCGACCCACCAAACTCCACATACCTTCAGCACAGGCAGAGACCTGGTTATCTGAGATGTCTATAGCATCTTAAAGGTTAAAAATTTTACTTCTCCAGAAGGTGCGACAGTGTTCCCATGTAACTCTAAGGCAAAAACCTCGCTGGTTTCTGCACCTGTGCCCTAATGTCATTACTTTCCCTCTTTTGCAGATCCACATAATGACATTCATAGTCACACACGCACAAAAAAATACTTTATATAAAGAAAATGAATCTGGCTTCAGCCGGCTCTCACCTCCTGCTGCAGTTACCTCCAGACCTCAGCTCGCCCAGGGTGAAATGAAAAGGGGAGTTAATGTAGCGGGGTCATTTCTCACTGCTGAATTGGTCAGGCATCTACGGAGCCAATTTCTGCAGCTTTTCAGTGGCGTGGCAGACCCCTGGGTGATATTTGCCTGAATAGAGCCATAAGTGTTTAAGCTGTATTGCTAGGAATGGCTGTTTTATCCTACGCATCTGAGATTTCAACCCACCAGACATGAAGCAGGTCAAGACATTCATGCCATTGTGTGGATTACAGTGAACAGAGCAGAATATGCTTGATAAAAGAGATGACTTGAAAGAAAGGCTTCTTTAGACCTGCAACTTTCAAGTCCCACAATGCATCAAAGACCCCTCATATAGACTTTGAAAGGGGCAAAAGGCATTACCTAATATTTGGAGAAATTAATAATAAAGCATACCAAGTGCCTGGAAACTAATTTAGGAGTGCATGTTGCACTGTATTGCCTCTGTGGGATTTGCTACCCAGAAGAGTTGCTAACAAAAGATTTTTAAAAAAATTACATTTGAAGAGCAACTTTTCTGCCTTGAAATGTCCTCTTTTTTGTAATGTTTTTTGGTAAGAGTTACTTATGAAAAGATAAAATGCAGCCCATGCTGCAAACTCCAGGTCTCAAATGAAGCTCAGGAGCCTGGAAAGTTTCCCACCATTCCCTTCCCCACTGCAGCCTTTTGTTCCTCCATGTTGAAAGCATTGCTTGCAGGATTCTTGCAGGATGCTGAGGCACTACCTGTTCATGGAGCTTAGTGATGTCTTAGGAAAAGAAAAAAAAAAATCAACCTATTTGTGTGGCCTTTGATTTTGTTCCAGCAAAACCACCTCCAGGTAGTATCGGGACTGCTCTGTTGATGAGCTGTTGTGCCTTGCAGCATGAGCTAGGAACCTGGTATCATGCTGAAGGTACCAGTTACGTTTCTGCTGAATGTGCTGTTTGGAACCTGAGATACTTTGCACCATCACTTGATTTCTTAGATGCAGTAGTCCATGGCACTCCTCATGCAGTGGTCTCTACAGCAGGCAAGGCTCCTATGGGACTTGGGAGCTGCAAAGCTTGTGCGGGCTCTACTTCTGCTTTATACTGTGAGATGCAGGGTCAGATCCAAGTGTGACTAAGGGGAGATCCACTGTGTTGTGACTGTTGGGATTGGAGTGACCTGGTAATGCTCTAGGAGCATAGGACTCAACATAGAGGAAAGATTTTCTTCACAGGCATAATCTGCTTCAGAGTAGAGGTTTCCCCTGAGAATCAAGCCCCATGGCATGCCAGGTTTCTCCAAATCCCATGAAGCAATGGGAGATGAGGACAGCTGGGTGTCCATGAGGATATTTAGGCAATAAGGGCTCTGCTGTCCTCCTCACCCTACTTGTGTCCATCCCCACACCCCATGCTTGTCACATCAGGCTCTATTTTTACCATCTGTGAAGATCAGTTAAATTTGAGTGCTTTTTAACATGCTTGACCCCCAGGCCACAATTAATTGAGGCCAGCAGGGCAGGCAGGAGTGCTCTGCCAAGATTTACAAGAAGAAGGAGCAACCTGATCTAGTTGAAGATGCCCCTGCTCACTGCAGGGGGGGATTGGGCTTGATGACCTTTAAAGGTCGTTTCCAACCCAAACCATTCTATGGGGCTATGATTCTATTTAGCATTTCTCTGCTGCATTCTACATAAACAGGGTGTGCTCAGTCACTGGGTCAAGATGCTGATGGTCTCAGCCACAACACCCAGTTAGGAGATGAGGCACAAAAAGTGGCATATGGAGGATGATGCACCAGTTCCCAGCCTTTCCACTGCCTCTTTCCCTAACACCAGAGAACATCGCTTACTGGAGAGCCAGGAGATGAAAGCAATCACAAAAGAGGATAATTTCCTGTGGAAAGGGGATTTGTCAGCACTGCAAGGGGAGGTTCATGCCCTGCCTTAATGATATGTCAGTGTCCAGGGACTTTTTAGTCTTGTGCTTGAGTTTTATGATCCATATTACTTCTCTTTTAATTTTTATTGCTTCACTGTAGTTTTTGATGCAGTTCTGGAAGCACCTTGGTGGGCAGAGATATCTCTGCTAGCACTAGCTGTCACCTTGTGGCTTAACCTACATTGAAGTGAGGGGCAGAGAGGAGCTGGACTCAGTTTTGCCATCCCTTTAGGGTGATGACCGCCCTGCCTGAATCAGCGTTTGTGCAGGCAGGCTTTGCCTGACTGCCCAGTGCTGTGAGCTGAGAAGGTCTTGCTGGTCTTCTGTGCTAATGCAGTGGAGCCAAGGGCATTTATATCTCCCTTAGTGACACCCTAGACAACATATTAAACTTGAGCTTGGACAAGGAGTCACTCTGAAATGTGTGCATAGGCAAAGCTGTGAGGAAAAGCACGGTCTGGGTCTCCTCTTGAGGTGAAGCTATGCAAAGCTGGTACCTGTTGCAGGGATTGCTGCTGACTGGCCCTGGTTTCTCCCTTCCAGAAGATCAGATTATGTTTGCTTCTTCTCTGTGTGTGTCACCTTTGATGTAGTCTTACTACTGGTTTGCTAGCCATTGTAGAAAGAAATAGTCTCCTCTAATGTCACCCTGATATGTAAAGATTGAAAAATGTGGAAAACTATGGGAAACTTTGGCATCTCAGAAACACAGGGGGTCATCCACGCACTCCTGAGCTGTAGCCCTAAGAACCAGTTCCCAAAGGTCCTCTGGTGGTTCTTGTCTCAGAATAGCTCTGCATAAGATGTGCTGTCAGGGGAAGCAAAGAGAAGGGATTTATTTGGCTTGAATGGGAAGCTGGCACTTTCTAAGCTGTATGGTCATGGGGTGACTTCTATTAAGGAGACAGTCAGACTGGACTGGTTGGCATGTCAGTGTGAAGGGACACCTGCCCTGGGTGTCTCCTAGGGCTTCACTTCACACCAGCTGATAACCCATGTCATTTACAGGAGGTTTTGCTCCTTGCTGCTCTGCATTTCTGCCCGGTGCTCTGAGATGGATACAAACCCCTTTGGCATCAGTAGAGCTTTTTCTCTGACTTCAGCTGGCTCCATCCTCCCAGAAAGATGTGACACAACCTTCATGTAATGGTTTATTCCTGGTGACAAGTGCATCTCCCCTGGTGACCTTTCACACTGCTGAACGGAGGGAATGGGATGCTGATCCCCTCCCAGGCAGCCTAAGAGCAGGGCTGTCAGAGCTGGGGAGCTTGCATGCCATCAAGAGAAACCCTTCCTGCAGTACCCAAGGGATCTGAGTACTGGTTCAAAAGGTTGCAAGCACTGTCAACTCCAGTTTGGGACTGCCACGCTAAAGGGAGATCCTGCCAAGAAGGTCATAAGCTGAAGCAGGCTGAATTTGAAGAAATTGTGATTTGAAATGATCTTTCAGGTTTGTCAGCCCTTTCAGAATTTAACTCACATAAGGACAGCCAGGAGCCTGGGTACATCAGGTTGGACAATCAGACAGCCAAGGAAGGGTGTTCTTGCAGGTGACACAGCTGGGCTCCATGCTTTCTCCAGCAAGGTAGGATTCCACTTTATCTGCATCAAAGGAGAAAGTATGAGTGGCCACAGGAAAGGAAGGAACAAGGACATCAGCCTCAGTTTTGTGTTTTGCTATGGTGTGTGCTGAGGTCCTTCAGACGGCAGCAGAGTGTAGGGGATCCATCCATCCATCCATCCATCCATCCATCCATCTATCCATCCATCTATCTACTTAGATAGTTTCCAGACAATGGGTATCCTTCCACATGTGGATAGGTATGTCCCTTTCCCCTCTTCTTTGGGGTTGTTCAGCCTGGAGAAGAGAAACTTCCAGGAAGACCTTATTGAAGGCTTTCATTACTTAAAAGGGGCCTGTAAGAAAGACAACAGCAGTCTTTTTAGCAGGAGCTGTTGCAACAGGACAAGAGGTGATGGTTTTAAACTAGAAGAAGGGAGATTTAGACTAGAAAGAAGAAAGAGGTTTTTTATGAGGAGGAGGTGAAACACTGAAACAGGTTACTCAGAGAGCTGGTAGATAACCCATGCCTGGCAACATTCAACGCCAGGTTGGACAGATCTTTGAGCAACCTGATGTAGTTGAAGTTGTCCCTGCTGGCTGCAGGGAGCTTGGACTAGATGACCCTTAAGGGTCCCTACTTACCCAAAACATCCTGGATATATATTTAGACTGGATATAAGGAAGAAATTTTTCACAATAAGGGTGGTGAGCACTGGAACAGGTTACCCAGAGAGGTAGTGGATGCCCCAGCCCTGGAAACATTCCAGGTCAGGTTAGACATGGTTCTGAGCAACCTTATCTAGTTATAGGTATCCCTGCTTGCAGCAGGGTGGTTGAGCTAGACGACCTCCCTTCCAACTCCAACCTTTGTATGATCATATGATCCTATGCTTCTCTGACTCTATGATCTGATGGTTGCTTATGCCAACAGTAGAGACTCTCATGTCTTCCACAGCACAGGGTGAAGCTTACAGTCGTTGTCTTCCATCAGTATTTGTTTTAAAACATAACCAGCTCATGAATACTGTTGTGCCAGGTTTCTTCACCAAACACCTTGTAAAAATTTTTAGGATAGCTTTTTCCTAGAAGCAGCAGAGCTTGGCAAAAAAAATGTGAATGTTTGTTGGTATGGAAAATTATCCCAAACTAACCAAAAGCCCAGTTTGTTCTGGTGGAGAAGAGACAATCCAACAACCTCCTTTTTGTTTTGCGGTTCTCGTATATTATCTTCTCACCTGAAGTCTTTTACAGAAAATTTAGCATTTCTTCCCCAGGAACTGGTAGATTTGAAGTGGCTTCATCCTTTTTGGTTTGGTGAGAACTGATTACCGCAGAAAAGGTAGCATCAGTGAGTTGGGAACTGCAGCCTGCATTTCATCACCTACCAGGAGCCACATCCATCACTGTGAGCTGAATAGCTCTCCTCTGTTAACAAAATTATTTATTTTGACCTGTCATTAAGGATATTCTTGCAGCAGGGTGAAAGGTGGGAATGATCTGTGTTTTGTGAGTTTTACAACCCCATTTTGTATTTGCCTCAGTGGTAGAGGAGTGGTAAAGAGCTCTGTGCTCACGCCTGTTATGATAAGTGAGTTTTGGAAGAGGTTTTCTGTCTGACAGTCATCTAAAACTGTGGGGAAATGCCATTTTAAAGGCTGTTAAAACACAATTGCTCACTGATTTACACAGTCAAGGAGTGCCTCCTTGGTAGGAGATGTATGCTGAATAAAAGCAGTTCAAGTGGTGCTTTTAATAAATAGATAATGGAATGACATTTTATCTTCTGCTTTAATCTGTTGTATTAGTGTTTGGTAGCATATCCCTCCGAAAGAGATTGAGATAGCAGAAACTGAAAGTCAAACTACTTTCTTTGTATCTCTCTGAAGCCAAACTGCAAACTGGTGAAAGGCACTGGGTTTACAGCACTTCTGGGATTTATTTTTGCCAATGAGTAATGACGGACACGTTCTTTTGTGTCCCACTTAGCTGGTGTGCAGAGCACTGATCAGAGAATCATAAATATCCAAATTATTGCTCTCTACAAGTACCTGAAAGGAGGTTGTAGATGGGGGTCAGTCTCTTCTCTCAAGTAATGAGCAATAGAACAAGAGGAAATAGTCTCAAGCTGCACCAGAGGATGTTTAGATTGGACATTAGGAAACATTCTTTCCCAAAAGGGTTGTCAGGCACTGGAAGAGGCTGCCTAGGGAAGTGGTAGAGTTACCATCTCTGGAGTTATTTAAGAGATGTGTAGATAGGAAGTTGAGGGATATGGTTTAGTGCTGACTTGGCAGTACTGGGTTAATGGTTGGACTTGACGTCTCTTCCAACTAAAACCATTACATGGTTCTAAGTTGGAAGGGGTGCTCCTTGAACTCTAACAGGCTTGGTGCTATGACCATTTCCCTGGAAAGCCTGTTCAGGAGGCTGACCACCCTCCCAGTAAAGAATCTTTTCCTAAAGTCTAGTCTGATCTTCCCCTGATGCAGCTTCATTCCATGATTCTTTGGCTTTCCCCATGGTGCTGTCACCTTGCTGGGTGGCAATGCTCCTGTTTGACATACCCAGCACTATATAGGTTCCCTCCAGCTCCCATATCCCAAGGGATTGGGTGGGAAGAGTACGGAGCTGGAGGGAAGGATGTGGCTCAGCAGGAAGTTCCTCTACAAGCTCTTGGACTTTCCTGGAGATTCCAGGTCACTGGGGCTGAGTGCTGTGAAGCTTAATGAGCAGCTGGCCACTCTCTTAGGAAAGAAACAGAACACTTTGGGTGGCAGGAAAAAGGTCATTTATCCTGTCACTGCTCATCTGCCATAATTCATTGTTTCCATTGAAAACCTGGCACTCAGAAGCGTCATGAATGAACCTAGTGTTTGTGCCTCCAAAACCAACCTGCTCTGGTGAAAAAGAAGAGCTGCTTTCACCTCCTGTCTGGTCTACTGTGCTTTCCCCACCCCCCTCTTTTCTTCCACTCACATCCCTCCTGCCGGAGTGGCAGTCCAGCTTGTTTCTGTGGAGCAGAGCTGAAGCATAGTGTGAAAAAGAGAGACTAGACTGTAAGGTTAAAGCAAGCATTTTATTTGAGCTTCACATACAGTTTTAACTGCAAGGCTTAAGCAAGTGAATAATTTGAACTTCACTCACAGATCTAATATGCCAGTACTGCAGGTTTACACAGATTCAGTGGAAGAATGCACTGTTACAACTTAAAAGCAAGAATATACTATAACAACCTAAAAAGCACACTAAAAATTATACGTATGTTAGCTAATCACCTGAGGTTACAGTCTTACAGCATGCTAAACATTCACTTACCTCTCCAGGCAAGGGCTCTCAATCCCATCAAGGTGACTTCAGACAGTGTCTTGACCAGAGGCAAAGGGTCTCAATACAGGCAAGCTGAAACATTGCAGAGGCAACTTCCCCAACTCCTAACCCACATTCTAGGGTTATTATCCCCTGATTTGCATGACTGTTCACAAAGCTATGTCTGCTCTCCATTTATCCCCAGATTTCCATGACTGTGGACAAGGCTATGCCTGTTGCTGATCTTGTAATTGTCTGGACACCTTAAACAGACAATGAAACCCTCCAGCTTTTCCTTATCTTATTTTCTTGGGCAAGTAGTGGTTTCAATTTTTGGTTGGTGATCTTGAAGGTCCTTTCCAACCATGATGATTCTATGATTCTGTGAATTGAGACTCAGGGTATATTGTTTGTTGAGGGATTTCAAGACTCAGCTCAGGTTTTGGTTCTTTGAATGTTGCAGCAGAGCCCTGTTTGGTCTATGGCTTATGGACAACTTGGGGCTGAACTATCTACACAGCTCCCCATGGGTCATCTCTGGATAGGTAGGGCCTGAAAGCAATCCAAGGCTGGGTCACTTTTACAACCTGCCCCATCACCACCATGCCCCATGAGACACATGCATGCACTAGACATTACCAAAACTTGTTTATGAACTGTGAGTGAGACAATCCACACACCTGGGGGCTGGAATTATAGAAGCATAGAATGGTTTGGATTGGAAGGGACCTTTAAAGGTCATCTAGTCCAACCTCCCCAAGTGAGCTTAGTGCCCTGTCCAACCTAACCTGGAATGTTTCTAGGGATGGGGCTTCTCCCACCTCTCTGGGCAACCTGTGTCAGTGCTTCACCACCCTCAGCATAAAACATTTCAGCTCAGGGGCTCTGCCATGAGTACAGAGGACCCTTTTGTGGGTAAGGTTTGCTGGGCTGGGATCTAAAAGGCTTTCACAAGCCAAAAGAGGATAGGAAAGCTTGAAGGAGAGGTTTGGAGCATTGGAAGTAAGTCAGTTGCACAATGGTAGGAACATTAAAGAGGAGGAAGGGTGGGTAGGGAGATCCAGATAGAACTAGAATTCTTTGGGTGGAGGGCAGTGTGGCTGGAGAGTGACCTGGCTGCTATGATAGGACTGAGAGGTTGCTCAGCTGCAGTAAATGTAAGTAAATGGCCAGGTGTGGAAGGGCAGATAGCATGGAGGAGTAGTCTCTGCTGAGTGGTAGCTAGTCTCCTAATGCAGTTTAGTGGCTGAAATTGAGGAGAGTTGGCATCACATCAATAGTGAGCTCTCCAAGGACCATCTGTGAGTGAAGAGCAATAAGAACAATTACCAGCCAGAGGAAAAAAATCACTGAAAGAGAGGCTGGAATAAGCTGAGGAGGAGGTATATTGCCAAACAGAGGCAGAGAAAGGAGGATCTCTAAGCTAAGGAGTGGGCATAGAAAAAAATTAGAGGTTTCTGATCTCCCTATCTCATAACACAGAGTCTGTTTAAGGAAGTAGCTGTGTGCATAAGAAAATGCACTCCCATCAGATCAGGTCTGTGCAACCTGCTGCCACAGGATGCTTCCAAAGCTGAGAACTTAACACTTAGATAAGGTTTTCGTGTTGTTTGGGAACTGCAGAAATAACAAGAGCAGTAAGTTAGCAGGAAGACATGAGATTTGGAAGAGGGATTAGACCTAAATGGATAGAAATAAATTGGTGGGTAAACCCGTCACATTTATTCAGGGTTTAAAACAATCTTGACCTGGTTGGGATTGAAAAAACGCCTTCCTGGAGGCACAGCTGGTATTTGGTGCATCATCTTGGTGTTGCACCAGTCAGGGCAACTGGTGGACCCTGGATTTGACCTGCAGCTGTAATACCAGGTTGTCTGGGCTCTTCAGATCATTGCTGACCTTGTCCACAAAGCTTTGCTCCTGGGAGTCTTGACACCAGGGAGAGCAGCTTGGAAGATGGGGAAGAAACCACGAAAAAAGTAGATATTTCCTAAGAGTAATTTGGCTGGTCCTTTTGGTGCTCACAAAAAGGCTAGTGAGATGGCACAGCACTGAGGAAGGCTGTAAAGGAAAGAAATGACATAATCAAAGTAGTATGCGATTAAAACCCCAGTGAAATAGCAGCAAGGATGGTCTCAAGGGAAGGACAAAGTCTGCCAGAAATCCATAGGGGAGGGCTCACAAAGGGAAGCTGGAAGTTTAAACAGGGCAATGATGAAAGTCAAGTATATCTCCAAGGGTTTGGGAACTGGGTGTAATACTAACTCTGAGCTGCAATGGCTGCTGCTTCAGGAAAGGAGGATTGAGAAGGAAATGCTGATTTGTTAAACAGCTAGAAATATATCGGTATATAAACCTGTGACATTTGTTTCCCTAGTCTGAAAGTGAGAGCTGTTGTTGAACCTGGAGAGGTAGATGTTAAGAAAGCTTGCTGAGGTTTTGCAGTTTTTTAAGCTAATCTTCCTTTTGAATAGTCCTGCTTATAAGCTTTCCTTCTCTATAATGCCTCCTTGAGAAATGAAAGATGAACTGGAGGTGGAATCACAGAATCATTACAGTTGGAAAGGACCCTC
>VWZX01005693.1:9355-22217 GCA_013399015.1 Galbula dea
TGGTGGATGGAAGGATGACCATGAGCCAGCAGTGTGCTCTTGTGGCCAGGAGGGCCAATGGGATTCTGGGCTGTATTAGAAGGCGTGTGGCTTATAGGTCAAGAGAGGTTCTCCTCTCCCTTTGCTCTACCCTGGTGAGGCCACATCTGGAATACTGTGTCCAGTTCTGAGGAACTGCTGGAAAGAGTCCAGCACAGAGCCACCAAGATGATGAAGGGGCTGGAACATCTTCCTTATGAGGAAAGGCTGAGGGAGCTGGGTGTCTTTAGCTTGGAGAAGAGGAGGCTAAGGGGTGACCTCATCTCTGCTTTTAAATATGTGAAGGGTGTGTGTCGGGAGGATGGGGTCAGGCTCTTCTCAGTGAAGCCCAGTGACAGGACAAGGGGCAATGGCTGCAAGCTGAAGCATAGGAGATTCTGTGTGAATACAGGTAGAAATGTTTTCCCAGTGAGGGTGCCAGAGCCCTGGCACAGACTGCCCAGAGAGGTTGTGGAGTCTCCTTCTATGGAGATACTCCAAACCAGTCTGGACATACTTCTGTGTGACCTGGTGTAGGGAATCCTGGTGTGGCAGGGGAGTTGGACTAGATGATCTTTTGAGGTCCCTTCCAACTCCTAACATCCTGTGATTCTGTGCAAGTAGAGAATTATATAAAAACATGAACAGCATATTCTTGGCTTAGATCCAGGTTAATCTGTGTGGATGAAATCAAGATGCCCTGTGCATGACTGTAATTACTGTTCCCTGTTGTTCCCTGTTAGCACTATTGTTGAGTTGGTGTTTTTTTTCCAGTAGGAGAAATTGATGACAATTAGGTTGTTTTATGACATTCTGTTTCTTTACAATTCTGTAAAAGTGCCCTGCTTTCCTGAGCACTAACTAAGTTAAACAACAAAGATGCATGCATGTGTTTTCTTTTCAGCATTTCTTGTCCTTTTAACCTTTACACAATTTCTCAGCAACTTAGCTCTGCACTCAGATTAATATGAAAATACTTGCAACTTTTCAGCTGTTTTCTCTTTGCTTCCTTTTCCTGAAACCTGGGTTAAACTTGTACATTCCAGCACATTTTGTCCCAGTTTCTAACCCAGTAATGGTAAGAGTGGTAGCAGACCATCTAGGCATTGGCTTAATGACCTTCATGTCATAGTAGTTCTTAATAATGAAAACAAAACCAAACACCCTGTCCCCATGTGGGAGTGAAGGTTTTTTGAGGGTCTGCAGGTGTAAGGAGGACATGTGGAGGCTCCTTTTACCTTGCAAGGGGAGCAGAAGGGGGAATAGGTCCATACACACTATGTCTTGGCACATGCTTTATGTGTCAGAAAAGGTCCAATTCTTCTCGCCTCATGTCTGCATCATTTTCTTTCCTGTGGATGAGAGCTATGTTGGCACAGGGAAAAGAGAGCAGACCCCTTAGGCTGTAAGAGACACAATTACCTTTCTGACATCAGTGAAATGAAATTTTTCATGCAGAAAAGATGTAACTGAGGGCAGGAGTTTAAGAAAATGTGGGCTGAAAAGCATGTTGTCCAATAAAATCTGGAATCTGCAAGAAGAGTATGCTGAAATTTGTGCATGTGTATGACCACATTCTTTAACATTCATTTTTATAAGTGGCTTCAGTTTAGCCATAGTTAACCTCACTAAGTTTGTTGCTTCTTTAATACTGTCTAAAAGGCATGCTAGCTGTCTTCCAAGGTTCTTCTAAATTGACTCTAGAATACAGGAAATTAATGGAAGATTATTTAGCACTAAAATAGTAAAAATGACTTGTATTATCCAAATCCAACACCAAATATTCATTTATATGATCATTATATCAATTCTTAGCAATATTTTTGATTTGATAGTTAAAGATTTCACATTTCTGTGACTTCAAATTTTTTCATTCAAATTTTCTGAACCATAAAACTTTCACCCAAAAGGATTTTTTTTCCCAGGAATGTGAATACTGTTAGAAGGTATCTTAGAAACATAAAAATGCAAAGGTTTGTCTGCTCTTAGAAAAGTACTGAACTAATTCTTCAAAAGTAACTCTTAAAACTACAGGCAGGACTCTACTTCTTGGCTTTTTGTATCAGGAGACTCATAGGAGTGTCAAAGCACACTGAAAACTGAAGCTTCCGTAGGTGAAACTGCCTAGAGAAAGCATCTCTTGCCACTTCAGGTGCAGGGAGACATCCAACTGCTGATACAGAAGAGCAGGGCTCCACCAGGTCTCATATCACATCTCTGAGTCCAAGGTGGATGCCTCTGAACAATGGCATTAGATAACCCTGGCTAGATGTGTGCAGAGCACCCTACAAAATACTGCAGCATTGTATTTCAAGCTTAGTGCCTCAAGTTTTTCTCAAAATCTTTATGGAAAGATAAAAGTTAAATCCTATGGTTCAGATTTTTCATAATGCTTATAGACATGCTCAGTCTTAAACTATTGTTCAAGATCTTTTCTATTTAATTAAGAATGAGTGTTTGCTCGTATTGACAGAGCTCAAGGACATTTAAGTGTCTATTGAAAACTAAATATGTGCTCAGCTGTGTTGTGGAATGCTCAAGGAAACTGCAGTTACTTAGAGAAGGAAAAAAAAAGGTGACTTCTAGCTAGATGGACAGATACAAAGAATGAACCACAGTCAAAGTATGCTTTAAAAAGTGAGGGATGTGAGTCTAGCAGTCAGAAAACAGGGTATAAAAAGAATTCACAAGACAAATTGCTGATGTTTAAGTGGTAATAATGGTTAATTTTATAAAGAAAGGACTTTTTTTTTAAAAAAAAGGACAATAAGAGAAGAAAAATAGTGTTGATATAAGGAAAAAAGTTTAGGTGTAATGGATTTGGCAAAAGCAGAGGGATGGAACAAAGTGCAGAAAAGAGAGATCTGAGTCCTTGAAGTCAATTATTTCAGCTCTTGGGAAATACAGGGGGTAAGGGATGTATGCCAAACATAGAATGCATGTATGGACTCAGATCTTGCTGAAAGAAAACAGTTAAAATATGGAGTGCCTGGTACAGTCCTCAGCAAGTCAGCACTTCTGTCCACCTGCAGCAGGACTACATCATTCCTGATAGATTTTAAAAGCCTTTTTCTTAAATCCTTCAGTAGTAGAGGTTCAGGAACGTCTTCAGGAAATCTACTGCAAGGCTTAGCTATCTTTATGTTTAGAAATTTTCTCTTCAACAGAAGGTGCTGTGGGGAGAGGAAGGCTGGAGAAGACATCCAAAGCATGTACATCTTAGCTGGAGGTGCTGTTAAGAAAAGATTCCATTTTCACTGGAAGTAATACAACAATGCTTACAAAAGCAACAGCTAAAAGAGAGGAGAGCGCAAGAGCTCAGTTTCCACTTGGGTTCAGAAATTGCCCTGAAATTGGAGGGGAAGAAAGCCTGTGAAGAGCACTGCTTCTGCAGTCATTGTTATTTGAATAATTAAAACATGTTGTAATACTTCTGTAAAACTTCTCCTCAATTCTTAGTTGTCCTTTCATGGCTATGAAACTAAATTCTGATTTTCCTTAGTGCAAAGAAGTCACTGACTCTTGGAAACTTTTACTTTAAGTCCTTATACACATTGTCTTGCTGAGGTAGGGCCTTTTATGGAGAAAAGGAATTCTTCTACAGAGATGGCTGAAAACAGAAGGAAGACAAACTAAATGGCATTTTTACTCTCAACTTTGAAGTTGAACTTGGTCTATTTTATCCCACTGCCACCAACACCAGAAGGAAGCACATCATTAGCTGACTAGAAAAGATCAGTCTTTGTGTGCTGTGGAAGGTTGTAAAACATTCTGCAAATAATCAAAAGCAGGCAATTGGAAATGCAAGACGAGATCATTTTCTTCACAGAATGAGAAGATATGTGAAGATAAACATTCCTGGTTTGCACTTTTGACCCATCTCAGTTGGCTAGCAGAGTAACTTTTTTAAACTGGAGAGGTGAGGCAAGGTCCAGTGTGGAATCACAGAATCACAGAATATTAGGAGTTGGAAGGGACCTCGAAAGAACATCTAGTCCACAGCCTGACTGCAATAGTTTCCCATGACAAGAGAAAAGTCTTGTGAGGTTGAGTAAGGGACAGCTGGGAGGCTCCTATTGAAGTGGAAAGTGGGGGGACATGGGAGGTGGTTTTGCACACTATGAGGTCTAGTATGATTTCAATGGAAAGTCAGTGCAACTCAGAATGTTGGTTCTGCCAGCCCAAAAAAACCCTCAGAAATAAAAGACCTGTGCTCTTTTGAAGGCCCTTCCTCAAAGTGCATTTTGCTCTAAACAGTCTCCCAACCTTCATTGTGTTCTGATGAACGTTGATAGCTTCACAATTTTTTGAGGGCAAACCAAAGATATTATGAAAAATGTGAGCTTTTTAGGCAGGAATAACCAATAACTTGGTGATTACAACACCCATCTGGGATACTAAATCTTTGTAGTTAAGACTGGATCTCTTCTTGGGCAGACGACTAAGTCATCTGTCCACAGAGTGAAGCTCTCTTTATAGTGTCTTCTTATGACAAATTTTAACTTCACAAACCTGGAGTGGGAGCTAAAACATACAGCTTTATGAGGAAGTGAGTAAGATAGCTACCAATCTGCAGGAGAGTCAACACCTCTGCAAATCTGAGTTGAATGCCTCATCTCTTACTTGGTCCTAACTAGGTTCTAGCCAATACCTTCAACCACAAATTCCCTCCTGTTCTCCTGTTAATCAGTGATGATGATAACAATAATAAAAATGCATGTCTCAGCTTAGATCCCCAATCAGTAAAGCCTGGAAGTATATGGAATTTGAAGCATCCACACAATCCCGCCGAAGCAGTACACCTGATTTACTAGCATATTGAGCTGGGGTCACAAACAGCTCATAAATTTAGGACAGGAATTTTTGCTGGAAAAATGAACTTCAAGGAAGCAGTACAAATTATTCATGGAAAGGGAATTTTAAATTCAGATTTATAAATCTGTGCATAGAAAAGCTGATGAGAAATGAATAAATCTTCAAGAAAGAGAATAGAAAGATGTGATTTAAATTCTCCCATTTCAAATATTATGTAATTATGGAAAAACTGCCTATGAATAGCTACCAGTGGAGAAGTGTTTCTAATAGTGTTTAGCAAATGCTTTTCCTTCAATAATTTAGACTTCATAGTACTCTGCACACATTTCTTCCACAGACCAGAGAAGATACAAAATACATTAATAAATTCTTCGAATTCAATTAGTTTACTAGGCATCATAGTTAGTGAAGTAATCAATTTGTTTTGCAGCTAAAACCAAACTGTTGCTGAGTTTTCCATTTTTCTATCTTAGCATTTAATCCTTCTTCCCCCCCCACATTGTCCATCCCAGCTATTCTAATTTCATGATCACAAGAACTTTAATAGCTTTGTCTTATTGACTTGTTGCTAGGGTTTTTTTGTTGGCTTATTTGTTTAATCGCTTTTTCTCCTAGAAGATCTGGTTTGCCAAGGAATAACATTGCCATGAATTAGTAGTACTCATCACATTTTTTTTTCCTCCATTTATTTTTCTTGAGATCAGAGATTGAAAGCTGGGGTCTCTTAAAAACCTCTCACTCTTGCAATAAAAACAATTCAGGGAGAATTTTGTGTTACTTCTAGAAATGGCCTACATTCCTTATTGCATTTCTGTAATACATTCTTTACTACATTTTCCTACAGTCTTTACTCAAAACTATTGTTTTCCCATAGAAATGCATTTTTTACACTTTTAAGACCAGCACAAGATGTAGAAATCTGCTACTTTTCAATTTTGGAGGGACTCCACCTGTCATGGAACAGATATGTCTGTGCTAAGCAGGGGCTGTGCAGAGCTGTCTGCCTTGGTGTCCCTCTCTGAAAGGTTAGATGAAGTTGTGGTGGATTATATTATATACAGGAATCTCAAAATCTCTTTTGCCCTTAAGTCTTGGAGCCTCAGTGCTGTTCACCTCCTTGTGACAAATGAAAGGTGATGCCAGCCATCATCCCTCACAGCCTTTCACATGATCTCTGTCAGGCTGCCCATGGAAGGAAGAGCTGTACCTATGGGCAACTTAGGGACAAGCCATATCCCCTCTTCCCTAAAACAGCGAATGTATATGAATTGGAAATGGTTGAGAATTTTGCAATGAAACTGTTTTTTAGTGGAAAATGGTGATTTGTTGAAGTCAAAACTATATTCAGGAATTCATTAGGAGGATACATATACAAGGAGTATGCTGTTTCTTAGGAAATCTTTGTCAGATTACCATCATCACTATCGTGTATTTGATACATGACTCACTGTGGCATGTGGTCAGTAACTGGAGTCTCCTGGTTTCGTACGCTGTGAAAATTAAGGGGAAGAAAAATGTCCCTCTGGAGCTAGCATGCCTTGGGTTTTTAGATTTACCTGTGCATTGTTTGTCTCATTGCAAAGTTCAAGGTCAGCTCCAAGCTTCTTAGCAGTAACAAAATTAGCAACCCAAAATCTTGGCACCTCAAGAGAAGGATAACATAACTTGTCCTGGGGTTGGCAACCTCGGTATTGACGGTGTTAGTACAGCACTTCTCTTAGACACTCTGTGCCCTTTTGGGTTCATGGTGCTGAAAATACTTCCTTACCTGAGGAGAATCACAGATACAGGACATAGTCTGTCCCTTGCTTTGCTCTGCATCTTCTGCTGCCACCAGCTTTCAGGGACTGTGGCAGCATGTGCATATGCCTGCCCCATTGAGACAGACAGGCCTGCCAGGTGACGAAGGAGACATAAACAGGATCTGAGCTCATCCCTAGCCTGTCCTGCTCTGCCCTGTACACCCACTGAGCTTTTAAGGAACATGCTTTAAGAGGAAAAGGTTGTGGGAGAAACTGTCACGGATGTGACCTGATTTCTACAAGCTGCAAGGATGAGAAAGCAGTCACACTGATTTCTCTCTCAGTGTCTGTCCCCTGTCTGCACCACCTTGCAGCAAGCTTTTCAAAGATTATAACTGTAGATGCTAGGGCATGTTTCAAAGGAAAAATGCCTTTTTGTCTATGGAAAGGAAAGCATTGTATTTGAATGTGTGAATGAAGTCTCCAATAAATGCTTACTAGCAATGAGCAAAGAGCTGGCTGCTCGAATGCAGGCTGGTTAGGAGGATGTTTGACTATAATGGAAACTTCATTCAGCAGTAACGTTCGGGTTCAGAATTTCACAGAATCACAGAATCACAGAATATTAGGAGCTGGAAGGGACCCCAAAAGATCATCTAGTCCAAACCCCCTGCTACAGCAGGATTCCCTACACCAGGTCACACAGAAACATGTCCTGACGGGTCTTGAATATCTCCATAGAAGGAGACTCCACAACCTCTCTGGGCAGTCTGTGCCAGGGCTCTGCCACCTCAACTGGGAACTTTTTTTTCTTGTATTCCCATGGAGCCTCCTATGCTTCAGCTTACAGCCATTGCCTCTTGTCTTGTCACTGGGCTTCACTAAGAAGAGCCTGACCCCATCCTTGTGACACTCACTCTTCATGTATTTGTAAGCATAAATGAGGTCACCCCTTAGCCTCCTCTTCTCCAAGCTAAAGAGACCCAGCTCCCTCAGCCTTTCTTCATAAGGAAGATGTTCCAGCCCCTTCATCATCTTTGTGGCTCTGTGCTGGACTCTTTGAAGCACTTCCCTAGCCTTCCTAATCTGAGGGGCCCAGAACTGGACACAATATTCCACATGTGGCCTCACCAGGGTAGAGTAAAGAGGAAGACGACCCTCTCTTCACCTACTAGCCACACCCCTTCTAATACAGCCCAGAATCCCATTGGCCCTCCTGGCCACAGGAGCACACTGCTGGCTCATGGTCATTCCTCCATCCCCCAGGTTCCTTTCCCCTTCCCTGCTCTCCAACAGCTCAGTCCCCAGCCTCTACTGATCCATGGGGTTGGTCTTTCCCAGGTGCAAGACTCGACACTTGGCCTTATTGAATCTCATTCAATTTCTCCCTGCCCAACTCCCCAGCCTCTCTAAGTCTCGCTGAATAGCAGCACAACCCTCCGGTGTGTCAGCCACTCCACCCAGTTTAGTGTCAGCAGCAAACTTGCTGACAGTGCACTCTGTTGCCTCATCCAGGCTGTCAGTGAATATATTGAATAGTACTGGTGCCAGTACTGACCCCTGAGGGGCTCCACTAGACGCAGGCCTCCAACTAGACTCCATCCCATTGACCACCACTCTCTGACTTCTGTCCTTCAACCAGTTCACAATCCACCTTTCTATCTGATCGTCCAGACCATACTTCTCACTTTAGCTGCATTTCTGTTTGCTAAACATTCATACTTTGATAGGCTACCTTATGAAAGAGTGAGATTTAGACATTTTATTGCTAATTATTATTTCGAGTGTATTTTCTACACATAAAGTTATTCCTTTGTTTAGTTCAGTGAACTGAAAAATGTCAAATAACTTCATAATCTTTAAAGTTCAGTTGAGATGATGTATTAGAAAACTGTTCAGCAAATGCTAATTAACAATAACCTAGCCATATACAATGCAGCTTGATTGCATTTACATATAGAAGTCTAATGGCATCATCAGATACTTCTTTTCATGTTCTACTGACTACAGCCAGTAGAAAACATTACTTTCTCTCCAAAACCAACTTTCAAACAGCTTGATGCATAATATCTCCTTGCAAGCAAACTATTTGCACTTCAGTGCAGATTTCCACATTTGCCTGATTACATTCACTTTGGTGACCCTCAAGGTGACAAGATTTTATAGAGTGAATGGAGGAGAGTAGTAGGATATCATCTATTTCTGAAGAAAAAGTCTTTTTTAAGGTACTTGAGCCTTATTTGGGTTTACATGTTTCTTTTAATGTACATAAGCCTTCATGTTACTAGCTGACAAATTATATATCTGTGCATTTACAATAGCAGTTTTTCATAGTTAAGAAATTCTGCATTTGTTCTACAGAATGCAACAGGTTTATACCTCATCAAAGAAAAAGAAAATGTGCAGATTAAAAGCTATACATTGGCATTGTCAGATACTGCTGCTCATGGGCTTGATTTACTCATATAAAATGAGTTTTCTGAGAGGCCTGAGCATGACATGAAGCTGTGAGTATTGCTGGCAGGTGAAACTTCTGTGTAAATATATGGCATTCTTTATTCTGATAATGCTAAACTTTAACCAGAAGCTGTATATAGGAAACCCTATTTAAATGTAGAACTTTGAATAGACCTTGGGTTTGAAATATAAGCAACAAAAAAGGAGATAGATTGCTTTGGATTAAAATACAGTATTTTTGTGGTTTGGTTCTGGAATGGTTTTCTAATGGGGTTTTGCTTCCAAATCTAGGCTAGTTATGAATTTCAAAAACATCTGGGTTATTTCAGTTTGATTCTGGGAATCTGACTGACCAGAAACAGCTAATATCATCTTTGTTCATAATTTAAATTAACAGAATCAGAGGGTTCACATCTTAGAATACTTTGGAGGTACTTTCCCTGAACACAGTTAGGGGTTTTCTTTTCATGAACTATCATAATGAAACATGTCTGTCTAATACTAGTGATTTCAGAAAAGGAGCTTTGAACAGGGCTACTTGGAGATGTATTCTGCTGGGGGATTCAAATACTTGGAGGCAAAAACCTCAGAACCTTGATATTACACCCAAAATGCAATGATTTTTGCCTGCAGGAGACAGCTTGCTCCTCAGGCAGTAAGAGGTGGTGTCACTTCTACCTAACAGCTGCATTCAAGGAAACTCTCCTCTCAGCAAGTCCATTTGAATTAATTGCTGCATTGAAAAAGGCATTGTCAGATCTTTTCAGCCACACCTCAGGCCCATTTTTGTTAGAGAAGGGACATCTCAGTTTCAGCATTTTCAGAATTCTTTTTTAACTAAAAAGGTCTGTAATTCAGTATCTAAAACCAGTAAAGATATCCCAAGTTGAAGTTTGATGTGTGTATATTACTGGCTGGTGTGGAGCAGGTTTATGAGTAATACACTTTCATTTTTATTGACTTGTGTTCTTTGCAAATTAAATCTACCATGGTGTGCCACTTTGAACTGTATTGCTATATCTCAAGAGGTCTTCCTCAGCAGTAAAGAATGAAGCTGACTGTTGGGCAGATGCTTGAATTGCTCTCAAACATTTAATCTTAACTCTAAAGGCAAGCTAGGAGTTGTTTAACCTTTTCATTTGCTGGCTTAGATAGGAGGGTGATATTTGGCACTAGAAGGTATTGTGCCCTCCTGTTGCAGGGGTTGTCTCCCAAAGCAGCCTCACCAGCATTTCCAGATGTCAATTCAATAGAAAATTTCTTTTTCTATGTGTCTTAACCTTCTTCATCATGGGGTTAATCAGATTGGCTGTGCCTTGGTTTGTTTTCACTTAGTAACATAAGTCTTGTGTATATCAGTTGCCACCTAAATATCTTGCATGAGATATGCTTGTGGTGAAAAAGGTAAGAGAGATTCATCTAGTAGTTCAGGGAAGAACAATAATTCTGGTATAATCAAGCCCAGTTCCTGAAGAGGAGCAGTTTTTTATAGTTTCTAAGTTCTACCTGCCTAGGTCAGGAAGGGTGGGCACTGGCACCCAGCTCATTTCTGGTTTTTTGCTGGTTGGCTCTACAGGTAAAAGCAGTGGTTTGTGTGACTCTTTTTTTTTCCCCCCTGTTGTTGAAAGCTTCTCTCAAGAGACCCAAGAAAAAAAACATTCATCAGGCTCTTTCCTACTCTTGTAGATTTACTATAGGCTGAGTTAGGATCTTCTGCTTTCTCATCTGCATTTTGCAAGCAACAGACCACTTGCAGATAGAAATGGTTGGAGCGAAGGCAAATAGCCCTTGCAAGCATGAGCAGCTGGGGGTTTTCTGAGAAACACAAAAATAAGTTTCCATAGAAAAATGTAAGAGCTTTGGCAATTAATTAAAATTACTATAAAAGCCATCAGGTCAGAATCAAAGTCAAGGTTCTTTTTTAGTAGTAGCAATTTGGTAGCAGGAATGCTTATTATAGCCTAATCATATTCATTAGTAGCATAGAGACTGCAAAGAATTTTCATCTTTTTAGGGCAAATTAGGCAATATATTGCTTCTGTTTTTACAGAAGAAATACTTCAGGAAGATGTCAAGAATCTAAATTTTGCTGAAAAATGAGTTCCAAAATACAAGCAAAATAATTTTCTTATTTCAGTGAGCTAAATTTCTTAGAAAAAAAATGCCCAGTATTTTTAAAGTATGAGTAGTTCCAGTTCTTGTGAAATACAATCTTTTATTGCCTTTTTGACAAGGTTTATATTCATGCTGGATACTATCAGCGAGCAAAAGATCAAAATATCTGAAATCCATCTGATAATTATATATGCATATATGATCACATTTACATTTTCCCCCTATTTTTCAGAATTCAGAGAAAGCTGAGAAGGTCAGAGCATTACAGTCAAATTGTGCATACAGAAATAAACTGAGAATGAACGTTTTACCTAATCTGCACTCAGTTTATGGACGGCTACCAGGAGGGGGTGCTTTGGGCAAGCTGCTGCTCCAGAGCCCTAAGGAGAAAACACTGAAGCCTTTTATCACATCATGGCACTTGATCTTCCATGTACTCTTTCAAATATTTTAAATATGTATATACATATCAGCCTGGTTTCAGTTATCAAAGTCTCCTCAGTCTTTGAGCGTGTAAAAACCATTAAATAAAACAAATGAATTAGTTTTGGAACTAAGTAAGTCTTCAGAAAGAATTCATGTGTTAGATGAATTAACTATCATGGAAAGATTTCCTTATTTCAGTTGTACTTAGTAAGACCAGTAGATCAGGGCTTTTTCCCCCCAAGGTTTTTTAACACAGTATTATTTATTTATTTATTACTAAAGCAGCTAGAATTTGTAGGCTGTGGAATAAAATGGCAATGCACATTTACCATTTGTCATTTTTAGTGCAGCAATTATAATACTTATTTAACAGGGGGAAAAAAAGAAAGAAAAGAAAAAAACAACAGTGTTTTGAATGCAACAAGAGAAGCCATTAAGCAGAAAGTTACTACCATCCAATTTGTTTGTGTTAGTGTTGAATATTAAGCACTAGATGTTGAATCACTGTCACAGGCTAGTATCTGGGTTTTGAATTATAAGAAGCATGCTGTTATAGATCATAAATATATATAAAGATCCAGAATGACAAAATTACAGTAATATTTTGAACTCTGCCCAGGAAAGCCAGACATGGCCAGATGTGTTATGCGTATTATTTAGATGCAATTTAGTTTCACTTTATAATGTATTCTGCTACAAATAATGCATTTTTATTGTATTAATAAAACGTAAAACCTCTTCTAATGTATTTTAGATCACTTCTATTAATAGTGGTGTTTTAAATATGCTGAAGTGTAGATAAAGCATATTTGAAAAATGAAAATAAGCAATGTTTATCTTCAAGCTGCTATTGAGGTTTGTGTAAAGTTAACGTTAGGCTTTCTACACATGAGATATACATCTCCACAAAGTCATATAGATAAAAAATGGAAATTAACAGCACAGATGAAGTCACCACAGACAAGCTGAAGTTACAAGAATTACGTGTGACAGATGCAACCTGACAAGGACAGGCCTGCCAAAAGCCTGCTATAAACACCAACACCTGGGAAGGGCCCAGGGCCTGCAGAGGCCTGCTGAGGATCAGCTGGGAGCCTCACTGGAATAGGCCATAAAATGGAGCGCTACCTAGTGGCTATTTTCAGAATCACAGAATCATTATGGTTGGAAAGGACCCTCAAGATCATCTAGTCCAACCGATAGCCCTACACTACTCTTACCCCTAAATCATCCCCTGAAGAAACACATCTACCCACCTCTTAAAAACCTCCAGGGATGGGGACTCCACC
>VWZX01005693.1:22369-120418 GCA_013399015.1 Galbula dea
AGCCTGTAGCACAGCTGGGGGTTGTTACACCCAAAATGCAGGAGTCTACATTTAGCCTTATTAAAACTCATCCCATTGGCCTCTGCCCATTGATCCAGCCTATTTAGGTCCCTCTGCAGAGCCTGCCTATGCTTAAGCAGATGAACAGTCCTACCCAGCTTAGTGTCATCTGCAAACTTACTAAGGGTGCACTCTATCCCCTCATCCAAGTCATCAGTAAAGATGTTTGTGTTGCTCCTCTCAGAGTATGTGGGGACTGTAGTCATGAGCCTTCCAAGGGAGTTGGGCTGCTATCTAAGTGTTTCTCTGTGGGTCGAGGGAGCCTCTATCACCACCTCTTGGTAAGTGTTTGTTTTCTTTTGAATATATCCTTGAGTGAGTTCTTGCTTCCCCTTTGGTGAGTGTGTATTTTTGGGGGTAACCTTGAGAGGGAGGTTTTCCCTTTATGTGAGTATGTGCACAGTTTGGTTGATCTTCCTGGAAGGAATATTTTTTAAAGCTTGGGGTTTATTTGTGCAGTAGTGTATTCCTGCCTGAGATCTGAAGTTGTAACTTAACTTTGTTGGAAGTGTTGAGTAATTATTGGTTGGAGTAAACATCTATTTTGGGTGTTTCTTGTTGTCTGTTTTGTGGGTGTTTCTGTGACAATTCCCCAATCAATCTACACACAAATATTTATTTTTTAACACTTCCAGAAATGTAAATTAGAGTTGCAGCTATTTTGGAGGATTAGTGGAATCAAACACTGTGTTTGTTTATGAGCCCATGAGGGAAAAAGACAAACTGTTATTACTTGGGCTTTTTGTCTTCAAGTTGATGGGGGCAGGTGAGCCCTTTTTGGAAGGAAGTTTGAGGTTTTTTTAGTGCTTTGGGGTAAATTATAAAAGCTGCAGAATTGGAAGTATCCTGTTCATGTAAGATGTCAAAAGAGACAGAAGAAACTGTCTAAGAGTGTGGATGGATTTTGTTGCTCACTGAAGTTGGTAACTTGACTCAGGCCTGAAAGCAGGACTATGTTGGTAAGGAGCCAGTGGGCAGGAAAGTAGTTGTTTATTGGACTTTATTTTGGTGTGCTTTCATATAGTTACTTGAAGTTTCTATTTAAAAAAATGAAAAATTCTGGATTTAATTTTAATGAAACCAAGCAATATCTGACTTGTAAATCCTTTTTCTTCTGGTTTGGGGTACTCCTTGTGAGTACAGGTTTTAACAAGGCCAGCTCAAGGCTTTGACTCCATAGAAATACTGCTGCATATGCTTTTTCATGAAGCAGTGGATTAAAAATGTATTAGACATCTACATCAGTGTTAACAGTAGGTCTACGACAACAGGAGGGATTTTTAGCTTATGCAGTGCTACTTCTGGAAATTATTTCTTTTTTTTCTTTTGCATGAATTGAGGAAGGTGAGTGTCTGAACCCTGGAAAGTCAGAAATTCCTAAATGCTTCCCATTATAGAGTGTGATGAACTAAGAGTATGGGAGTGGGGATGATCTTGCTCTTCAGCAATTTTTTTTGATTGCAACTCATCCTGAAGCCAGAGCTCAGCATACCATCAAGAATGCAAAACAGTAGTCTGTGGAATTCAGATTTTGTGTAATAACAGAGAAGAATGTGTGAGCTCCTTATGCCACCCAGAAAATGCTTTGGAGCACAGCTAGCCAGGGAGGTCTTGGCTTCATGTTCACACAGAGCTGCTACTTCACAGCCTACTCTTGGATGAGTCACTTGACCTCCTTGTGCCTCAATTTAAACTAGCTGGCAAAATTGATTAAAAAGAAGTTGACTGAAAACCAGGTGCTGTTCTTGAGCTGAGCTCTTCTGGGCAGATGCCTCACCAATACTAACTGCAACTGGCATCCCACCATTTAGAGTAACACACAGCTCATGAGCATTGCAAGCATGACAGATGATTCATTATTTCCTTTCTAAATTTTCTGTTTGGTAAACTAATAATGTCATCTGTACCAGGTAGACCACTGTAGCTGTTGTGCTTTATTAAGGCTTCCTTTTTTGCCTGGCTCTGTCCCTTTTCACTTTTCATTACCAGACTTGTAGTAGTGGTATTAACAAAAAAATGGCAATGAGTAATAGTAGAATGAATTCCCAATATATAATTTTGTTGGTATTTCTGTGGTGTGGGCAGGTTGCTTTATATTTTCAGTAAATTCAACAAAATTAAACAGTGGGGGGATAGTGTTATTTCTGTTTTCTTGTTAAGTGGTTTGCTCTAAGTTGAATGAAAAGTCCTTGGCAGATGATGGGAGGAAGAGTGTTTTGTCTTTCTATCTTGTGCTTAAACCATGCTTTTGCATTTTCTGCCTTCTGAATTGTGGACTGTGAAGGGTAGAAAGGGAAAAATAACTGTTGTTTTCACATCCACCTTATGTTTGTGTGTTCACTGGAGTTGCCAAATACCTTCTATATACAGTTCTGCTGTTCATATTTAATTACAGGCTTTGGGGTGGTCATGCAGCTTGATAATCTATAAATAGGGAATTAACTGTCAAGAACTGTAAATATTTTCCTAAGAGGGGAAAAGGAAATATGAGCTGAAATGATAGCTTTTAATAAGGACATGTTTTTTTTATTGTGAATAGCTCATTATAACACCATGTATTCAGTGATGTTATTTTTTTAAGTCATTCTTCTTGTTCATCCTGACTAAATATGTTGGCATAAATATGGGCAGTTAGTGTTCTGTGTCAGTGTTTATAGTTTCTATATCACTATAACTGTCAATGGTCCTTTATAATGTACAGAAGTATACTAAAAAAGGACTATAACTCTGCTGTCAGGAGCTTATGAACTCTGAACTAAGGATTTAGGCTGCTTGATGTAATGTTCAGGTAAGTCCTCTTTTGTATGTTACTTGAACTCTGCATTATCTTGTATAATGCTCAGTAATCTAACTTGCTCTAGCAAATGATTTAAACTTAGTTCCAAGCAGTTAAGTAGCCCTAATAACACTTGTGGAACTTGATGTTAGGGGATGTGTGTATGCATGAATTTATGTGGAACAGGGCAAAACCTTTCTGAACTGCCCCAGAATGAGATTTGCATAGTTGGTCCTAGGGCTTACTCAATTTTGGATGTTGAGAGTAGGGTTGGGGGTGTGCAGCAGAACTCTTGAGTGAAGGACAAAAGTTAAGATGAGAGAATCCTTTTCTCTCCCTGTGCTAATACTTCAGAGGCAATAAACCTTTAAACCTGCATCCTCTGTGCAGTTTCAGGGTGGAACTCTGGACATCAGGATGGAACCAGCAGTACTGCACTGTTTCTGTATGAGTGGTATTTGGTTATTTCATTAAGAGCTAGATATTCCAGAGGCTGGGGGGGACTTATCCATTTTCCTTCTTTCCCACCCCTGCTTTCTTGAAGCATTTTCCATATGCATTAATTTTATGGACTCCAGCCCTACTTTATTGGTGGCAGTGTGGGGGTAAAAAGGAAAAAATACAGTAAAATAAATAAATGGAAAAGGCAGGCCACAAAACTTGCCAACTGCTGCTTAGGCAAGCATCACAAATATTTTTGTTCCTCCCCAATATGCTATTTTGGAAAGCATATGAATTCTTAGTATTTCAGTCCTTACATCTTCGTAGTACTGTTATATCATGTAGAATGCAATCTAATACAGGGAGGTTATGGTTGTGTGAGGCTGGGCTGGGAGATTTCAAAGCTCCTCTCAAACCACACGGTTCTTGGACCAGGCACATGCTCTGCTTTGAGCAGCAACATTCAGTATTGTTAAAGTGCTCTTCTTCATCAGCTTCTTCAGACTTGGCTAACAAATAAATGCTGTAGCATACACAAAGTTTGCCATAGTGAATGTGTTGAAGAGCCCTGTTGGGAAAGCACCGTTGGTAACATCCTTCAGCACAGAAGTGATTCCTATGCTCTTCCTTCTCATGACTTAAGCTGCTGTGACATGACTTTTTGTTTACTATTTTTATGCATTACAAATACATTGTTATCACAATTTTTTTTTATTGCTCTGCAAGCCTTTGTACTTTATGTGTGAAATATTTCTTTGAGCTGTTTCTCTGAAGTACAGGGGATGGGCTAAGTCGTTGTCTAGGTAAATCAATTACGTGCCTATAAAGAAAGAAAAACCTTAAAATCTCTTTGCCAAACTGAATTTTAGTTTTTCAGCAATGTTATGACAGTGTTATAGTTGATACCTTTCCTTCATGTGTCTGGCCTCGTATCTGTCATTTTTGTCTTTACTTGTGCCCCTTTTGGCACACAAGGAATCCAGAAGTTGAGAAGCAAGTCGGGTATTTTAATAGTTCTGCCTTCCCATTGCTCACTTTTCTTTTAGATTGACAATTGTTTAATTTTTCTCCCCTTAAAAGGTCCTTTAAATACAAAGTAAGCATTGCTTGTTCAATGTAGCAATTAAAAAAATGAAGAAAATTTCTAGTAATAAATTTAGCTACCAGGCTACAGGACACTGAGATGTATTACTAGAAGTGTCTCTAGCTGTACTCTTCTATTTTGAAAAATTAATTCAGGCTAAGTATCTCACTTCCCACATGAACATTAAATCATAAACTAAAGAAGTTATTCTGGTGCTCTCTTTTCTGTTCATGTTTTTAAATGTATTTTATTCCATGATGGAAGTGTTCAAAAAAAGAAAAAGTTGAATAGTGCACTCGCTCATTATTCAATAAGGTGATACTGTAGCAGGCACTGACTCACCAGTGAGGCCAAAATCCTGAGCTGACATTCATTTTTCCACCTGCTGAAAACTATAGCACAATCCTGCACCTTTCTCTGGAGATGTTCTAGAAGTTCAGAATTGGGTCATACTGCCAGAGATATTTTCCTCTCCCAGTTTTGTGACTCTATTCTTGGCAATTCTCTCCCAGACAAAACAATTGCCCAAATGTAACCTGTTTGCATATAGGTTTTAATGCAAACCATACAGTTTTGCTCACCTCATCCCACTTCTCTGCCCTGAATAGCCATACTGCCAAAGATTCCTGCACCATGACCCTTAAAGCAGCACTTTGTCTCTTCCTATTTGAGTTTGGTGACACTTCATCCATGTACTTCCTATATGCCAGACAACTGGCTGGTGTTTTGTTAAATCCTCTCTTGGATTTGTCCTGCATTTGTGGAATGAAGATCATAATGTTGTCTTTTCCCTTCCCTTTGTCTTATCTGCCCACTATGTAATCATTTCCAGGTAGGACTGTCCTTGAAGGCTAATCAAAATGAACTGGCTGCTGTCTGTAGCCAGCTGATGTACACTACTACTGTGAATAAGCAGAGTTCATTTCAAAGAATACTAGGGGTTTTCCTAATTTTTAAGCCCTGCAGATTATAAGCATTCTTGTATCTGGGAATATGTGCAAGTGTTTGCCTTTCCCTTGAAAGGAGAGCTTCACGTTGCTGTGCTGGAGCTCCAGGCTATGCCAGGGGTCAGTAAGGGCTGAGCTTCCAGACTGAAGGTGTGGTTCTTGGGTTTCCTGCTTAATGCTGAAAGAAAGCAAGGTCTTTTCTGCTTGTTCCTGCTTCCTTTTAATGCTGTGCTTTTAATGTTGCCCTTAGTACTGCATATGGCAAACAGCAGGTTTTTGACTGTGCACAAGACAACATAAAGGTTTCATAGCACTTAACTTGTTTTAACATTCTGCAGAACACCAAGGAACTGTTAATTGTGAAAGAATGGAAATTTAATAGCTTCAGGAGGACAAAAATGGTAGCATTTACTCTTTCTCCTTTTATTTCCCTCTTTGGTGTTTTCAGGCCTGTTTCAACTGTGAAGGAGCTGTTCTGTCCTCTGCCCGCTTCTGCTGTGAGCCAAACTGATTCAGTGTCACACAACCAGCAAGCCATTTGTATTGCCTCTGATTTAAACTCCTTAAGTGCCTTATTTTCATTGTTGTATAATATGAGTGATCTATATCTTAGATGAAACTTCTTTTGGACAAGCCCTATGGAATTGGGCTAGCACAGAAACAAAGTACCGGGCAGCCAGCTGCAGCAACTGATAATGCTGGGCTGCAAACATGCTTTTAGTTTGTATGAGGAAGCTGCTATTTGTTGACTGTCAGAGCAGATAAATCCAGGATTCTTGCAGTTACAGCTCCCCAAGGAAAGCATAAGGCTGAATTAACTGGGCAAGAGTGAATAGTGATCTGCTGAAAAAAAAAATGTAACTCTGTAACATATTGGGATTAGGTTGAAAACTTGAACCTTCCAGAACTCAAACTACTGAAATGAATAGTATCTTTGAACACTGAGCTGTAGGATGATTCTGTCAGCTGGATACTCTTCTATTCAAGAAGTGCTAGCTGTTCAATTAGGCTACCTCCTCAGCTGGGCAGAAGTTGACTGGGTCACTGGTTTCCCTTCACACAGGCCGAAGATGAGTCTTCTTGGTGGTGTACAGATCACTGAATTTTAAGGGGACAGGCTAAGTGTTTAGTTTTAATTTTCATACACTAAACTACTTCCACTGTTTGTAACATCATATGGGTTTACTTCAAGCCTGAAAAAAAAAAACAAACCAGCAGAAAATCTGAATACTGAAAACCTTGTCCACAGACTTGGTCTGGAAGGAATTAACTCTACCAAAGTAAGTACTTGAGGGTGACTATTTAAAAAATGAGATTTAAGAACACACTAAACATCTGAAACCTGTTCACAAGGCAGCAATCACCTTTTCCCCTGAAACTTGGGGACATCGTCTGAGAGATGAGCTAGACACAACAAAAGTAAGAGCTTAGAAATGGGAAAGTAGTTGTTACAAGGTCAGTCTCTCTACAGGTAGTTATTTTAAAGGAAGCAAACTCAACAGCATCCTCCTCATAGAAGGAGAGCAGACTTAAATTTATTTTAGTGAGTATATGTGAATATTCTTGGATGGCATCTGCCTCTGAGAATTGACTATATCACTTCTTTTGTTCCAATATCTGGGTACGTCTTCTAGGAGGTCTTGGAGTACTTGCGCTTAACTGGGCATTTCATCATTGCCCTTGGACAAAGCCAAAGCCTCACAGTGAGAGTTGTAAAAGCAAGCTGACTGCAACAGTAAAAGAAAACCAAACAATAACAAAAGGATAAAACCAGTTTCTGGAGTCTTCCGTGTAGTACTAATGTGGCATATTTTTACATTGTGCTTGAGTTGGCTTTCAGTGACATTACATTGTCCTGACAGCATGTTCTACCAAGCAGTCAAGTTTATCTTGTGAAAGGCATCAGACTGTTTTCTTCCACCTGATTATATGTTTGCAGTGTTAAGTGTTGCAGATTGTTTTCATGAACTTATTCTTATAGATCTATAAATATTTTAGTGGCCTTCACCTTGCAGAGCAAAAGTTTGTCTCCTTACACGATGGCACTGATACCTATTGTGGTTCTGTGGAGTGACAGAAGGAGAGGGATCAAAGAATAGGTAGTGATGGGTGTTCTCTAAGAACATGTCTGACCTGAGAGCTGAGGGTGTGGGATGAGCTCATGGCCATCAGCTTGTATCCAAGCAGGAAGATTAGTGTTCATAGTGGTTTCCAAACTGTCTACTTGCCATTTTCTCCTGTGATCCAGCTTACAGACTGCTGCATAGGGGTACTGTGGTAGCTGGCAGAGAGCAATTTCAGCATGCTCTGCATCACCACGAGCGATCTTCTGTTCACAGCTAGGTGTAGAGTATGTTAGAGAGAGTTTTAATGAGCTGGTTACTGGGCGAACACGATTTGCTTGTGTAATCCACCAAGAAGGCATTCAGTTTTTATTAAAAATGCCACAAGGTCCTTTCAAAATAAAGCTAAGCAAATTGCTAGTAAAACTTTATCTGTGGATCTATGCAGGAATTAATTTGGTCCATAGCATCATACATTAATTTCCCTTCCTTTTTCTAAGATGCATGAAATGGTCAGATGCATTATGTAAATTAATAAATTATCCACCCTGTATGAATATAAAGCTATTCAAGTGGAGCCCTCAGAAAAATTAAAGCACATCAATACTGCTTGGTTTAGGCCTCCTATGTAGAAACAGCACATGATAGTTTTGTATGAATGGCCCTCCAGTGTTAGTTATACAAAGTGATTTTCAGGAAGAGAGCTCTAATGGTTCAAGAGATGCAGTCATCTAAAAATAAATCAGCCTTTTCCAAAGTGCCCACAGCAGCACACCATAATCAAAGTTGATTACATTTGCACCCTGCATCAAATGGATGTATCAGAGTGCACCAAATCACAGAGACCTAATGGTTCACACCTGCCAGATAGCTATTTGACATTTCACACTATTAATGTAAGTGTTCCTGAGGCCTGAGATTCATAATACAGGTTCTACTGTACTGTATTAAAGCACTGTCTCAGCTAAGGCACATCATCACCATGTCCATTGGCTTCTTTTAATAGAACAGGATATTCTTCAGTTATAGAGCATAATAGTGATTTTGTTCTGTCTGCAGATTGTTTGCCTCCCTATCAAGACAGCAGTATAACTTCTTATCTTTCCTCTTTCCTGCACCTTCCTAACCAGAATAACCTACTTTCCAGTTGCTGAAGTCTATAGACTGACAGCCTAAACACCATTCTTTCTGTCTAGGTGTATACAAACACCAGGGTCAGAACTTTCTGGTTGGGTTCCCCCCTTTTGTGTGTCAGTGTATGTTACTTTTTCTGCATGAAGATGGTGAGATATGGCCTTTTAATTTTGTTTCCTCCAGTGGATCTGCCATCTTCAACTGTTTCTTGTGGATGGTCTAAAAACAGGTGATAAACTGACTTGCCCAACAACTTCGGTCCTGCTTAAATCCACCTGTGGTTGTCCACCTCTGCTTTCCATTATGTGGGTTTTTTTCTTGTAATAGTTCATGTTTGCAATTTCAGCCTTCCTACTGATTTTTGTTTTGCAGCTTAACCATCAGTAGCATGTTGTGAAGGGTGTTTCCTCCTTGTTGTGAAGGGTGTTTCTCTCTTTTGCTTGACTTCACATAGCAAGGTGGTTAAAGGAAATACTAGAAATATTTTGAGATGTTTCAGTTACAGCTTTGAACAAGTTTGAAAATTATTAAGCAAAAATGCTTTAAAGCTCAATCAACAGTCCTTCAGTTTCCTAAGACTGAGTTATTTTTAATCTGATGACATTTACAGTATTAGGGGCTTTAGTGGTACAGTTTCTCCCTTTTACCTGGCTATCTGGCATCTTGAGAAGATGATTCAGAAGTCATATGCCAATACCTTTTACATCTTTTCTCCTTCCTTGCTGATTTTTGCACAGTTTTGCTGTGTTATGGATCTTCATAATGTATGTTTTAGATGCATAGGGCTAGTTTTGCATGGCAGGATTACTGCAAGGCTTTTGTGCTGCTTATTTGTCTTCTAAATTATCATGAACATAGTCCAGAGATGTGACAAATCTTAGGTCAACTTTACAATTGGCTAGCAGATACCCCAACAAAAATGACTCATGAGCTGAAAGTCTCATCTTGATCTCTCCACAGACAAAGGCCATTGGCATAAGAGGATTTTTTCTGAAGAGTGGAAGGGTTGGGCCCAGATGAGAGGTATGCAGTTTAGGAGCTTGAGTTCAACTGGGTCTTAAGTAGGGGTTATGTAAATGGACTATGCGAAGCTTGACATGAGCTGCCAGTGTGCGCTTGCAGCCCAGAAGGCCAACCGTATCCTAGGCTGCATAAAGAGGAGTGTGGCCAGCAGGTCGAGGGAGGTGATTCTCCCCCTCTACTCTGCTCTCCTGAGACCCCACCTGGAATATTGCATCCAGTTCTGGAGCCCCTGTTACAGGAGGGATATGGGTGTGCTGGAGCGAGTGCAGAGAAGGACCACAAGAATGATCAGAGGACTGGAGCACCTCTCCTGTGAGGGTAGACTGAGAGAGTTGGGGTTATTTAGGCTGGAGAAGAGAAGGCTCTGAGGAGACTTTATTGTGGCCTTCCAGTATCTGAAGGGGGCTTACAAGAAAGCTTGGGAGGGACTTTTTAGGAGGCAAGGTAGTGATAGAACAAGGGGAAATGGATGCAAGCTAGAGGAGGGTAGATTTAGATTGGATATTAGGAGGAAGTTCTTCACTGTTAGGGTGGTGAGACAGTGGAACAGGTTGCCCAGAGAGGTTGTGGAGGCCTCATCCCTGGAAGCTTTTAAGACAAGGCTTGATGGGGCCCTGGGTAACCTGATCTAGTGGAATGTGTCCCTGCCAGGCAGGGGTATTGGAACTAGATGATCTTTGAGGGCCCTTCCAACTCTGACAATCCTATGATCCTATGAATGCTGCACACTTTCCCTGCAAAGGATTAGTCTCTTCATTAGCATTAAGCACAGTGATTTCCTGGCACTTATTTGACAAAGTACATATAAAGGCTTTATAAAGCTTTTGTAGGAAATAAACAATGTCCTGAGGCCAAATTTCTTGTCAGTAGTCTTGAATTTTAGCAAGTGAGCAATTTATGGTGTTCAGCATGTAGGTGACAAATCAGTGTTGTGGATACTATCCTATAAAGGCATCAGACACTTGAGAAACTTTATTGTTTTTAGTTTCTTCAAGGAAAGGATTGATCAGCAGCTGGATTTATGGTATGGGATTGCTTTTTTTTAAGTATCAACAGGCACAGGAATTTTATACATTTGTATGTCTCAAGTATCACTGAGCCCCTGCTGCTTACCTCCAGACTAGTCAGAACAACAGGTGGGACCTCAGTGCCATGAGGTGAATAGCTAATAAGACAATGAACTGGGCAAAAAAAAAAGCCCAAAATTAAAGGTGGTAAGCAGTTTAAGGAGATAGAAGTATGAATCTCCCATTTACTCTTCTTTACTATACTTTCAAAATAATGATGGTGTGGGAGCTAATGCATTTTTGTGGGACAACCTTTTGGTATTGTTTTCCCTTCCTTGCAAGTAGGCAAAGCCTCTACTGTAGTTAGTAGGAGATAACTATGCATTTCTAATTTGAATTTGCACTCTAAATATTGAGGTTTTGAAATTTACTTTATGCCTAATCTGAGGAAAAGAAACTGATTTCTTTCAACTTCCATAAACCTGAAACTTCAGTTGTTTAACTTCCAGTATTTAGCTAGGGCATTTCTGGTTGTGCATTCTCCATAACAAAGTGGAGTACTCTTGTCCTCTGGATCTTGTAGCTTAAAGGCTAGTATACTGAAAGAAATGAAAAAGCTGGAGTGTAAGCTTTTAAAATTATTATTGACATCTGTAGGAAGACAGTGGAAATTTATTTAACTAGTACTCTACATGAAAAGGGTTGGGTACCTGTAGAGAGCCTGGGAGAACATGATGCACAGAATCACAGAATCATTATGGTTGGAAAGGACCCTCAAGATCATCGTCCAACCGATAGCCCTCCACTACTCTTATCCCTAAATCATCCCCTGAAGAAACACATCTATCCTCTTCTTAAAAACCTCCAGGGATGGGGACTCCACCACCTCTCTGGGCAGCCTATTCCAATACCTCACCACTCTTACAGTAAAGAAATTCTTCCTAATATCTAATCTAAACCTACCCTGGCACAACTTAAGCCCATTCCCTCTAGTCCTGTCACTAGTCACAAGGGAGAAGAGGCCAACACCCGCCTCCCTAGAATGGTCTTTCAAGTAGCTGAAGAGAGCAATAAGGTCTCCCCTCAGCCTCCTCTTCTCCAGGCTAAACAACCCCAGCTCCCTAACCCTCTCCTCATAAGGTCTGCTTTCCAGACCCCTGATTAGCTTAGTTGCCCTTCTCTGCACCCNTCCAGCCTATTTAGGTTCCTCTGCAGAGCCTGCCTATGCTCAAGCAGATCGACACTCCCACCCAGCTTAGTGTCATCTGCAAACTTACTAAGGTGCACTCTATCCCCTCATCCAAGTCACCAATAAAGATGCTGAACAGGAGAGGCCCCAGCACTGACCCTTGAGGGACACCGCTCGTGACCGGCTGCCAACCAGACTTGACTCCATTGAGCACAACCCTCTGGACTCGGCCATCCAACCAGTTTTTGATCCAGTCAAGTGTGTGCTCATCCAAGCCACGAGCAGCCAGCTTCTCTAGGAGAATGCTGTGGGTAACTGTGTCAAACGCCTTGCTAATGTCAAGGTAGACAACATCTACAGAGCAGAGCTTGCAGAGCTAAGTATTCAGGATAACCAGTAGTACAATTTATAGAAAACTAGTGACTCTCTTCCCCAAACCAATATTGAAATTAGCTGCTAACTGGAAATAAGTATACTTTTAACCAAGTACATCACTTCTGCTTTAGACATTATCCAAGTAATGACTAGGGAGTGATCCCTGGTGAAAAAATTCATTGTTTTATTCTATTCTTCTATAAAGGTGTTATATTCTCTAGGAAAACAACAACAAAACAAACACAGAAACAAACAAAATCCAACCCACACCCAAACAAACTTCATTATAATCTAACATGGTATCATATGACAAGTGATTTCAAACATCACTTAGGACACTGGTAGTAAAAGCACTATACATAGCAAGGAGGCTTTTAGAATTTTTAAATCTTCGGTGTGTTTTAAGCTCTTCACTTCTGACACACATAGGTATAGATATACAATGTGTTTGTATTTTTATTTGTATTTGAAGATAAGGGGTTACACATGATGTGAACTACACATACTGGCATAGAAAAGACTTGCCAAGAACTGAATTGGTATTGGGTAGGATTTGTACAATACACAATTAACAAAAGAAAATTCTAAATTATAAAATGTTTTGTCTTTACAGTAATATTTTAATAAAGAAAAAGGGTGACTCTCAGTAGCTGCCATTGTAAATGGAAAAAGGATAAAGTGTTTACTTAGAATGCCCAAATTCTAAAGGAAACAATGGTCCTTAATTGAAATGTATACAAAGAAAACTCAGATTGTTTAAGGGAATGTATAAATTAAGGCTTGTTTTGTTTTGCTTTCCCTAAGGAAATAGCTTTTACTGTTGGTATTGATGAAAAGAATGATGACTGGGAAAGTAAACAGGGTTTTTTTTAGAAAGAAAGCATTGTTAATCTTGCTAATGTACAGGGAATGAAGCAATGCACTCCTAAATAAGCAGTAGGCTGCTGGAAAGTTGCTGTTAATTATTCTTTTCAAACAGTTTCTAAGTGTCTTTGTAGCTGTAGAATAATGTTTGTCCTGTACTTCAGGTATCTGTAGTTCAGTCTCTCAAACTCTGTTCCTGGATTATTTAAGCAGTTCTTGATTAACAACAGTTCTTAATAGTCTTGTAATTCTCAATGTATAGGCAGCTGAGACAACAGAAACCAGATTTTAAAGAAATTCTAACTGATTTCTGTTTTGAAAAAGCAGATGGGATATGAAGTCAGCTTAGGCCAACTGAGATATTAAAGTTGTGCCATTTCATCTCTACCATATGTAGAGCTTTCTGTGACCAATGCTGTTCCTTGAGCAATTCTGTTGTCTAGGATCCATGGTCTATTGGGGTTTTTTCCCTTCATACTAGACAGTGATGAAACATTGCTCATTTTAAGGTGTCTTTAAAGAATAACAACAATGTGTTGGAGTTATGAGGTGAAAACATAAATGTGTTTAGAAAAATGTTTAACCTAGCTAGATTACAAAGCCTTAGTAAGTTGAATTCAGTTTTAAATTCCTGATCCCAAGAGTCCTTCTGTGACATGTGGCAGGCTCACAAGGGGATTGTACTGATGAGGGGGCATTTGGCCACGAGGAAAATAATGTTTCAAAACTATTTATTTCAGCTACTTTAAGAGTTAATGATAACTTGTTTTGTTTGGAAGTGTTCCTCTAGAAAATTTGACACAATTTTAGCAATGGGAGCCTTTTGTAAGGAACACATACTGGTGCATTAATGGTATATAGCTAAGTGCAGGATGAACTCTTCGGAAAAGTTGCATAGCTCCAAAGGAGACACAAGCTTGAGCAAAGGGCTTAACTTACCATGCAGTACAGCTGCAATGGATCTGTTCTTTCAGCAGCCTTTCCTCTGAAAGGAAGCAAAAGCTCAGATTGTTCAGAGATAATAATTCCTGTAAAATGTTTCTTTTCCATATAAGAAAAAGTTTACATTGAGCCTTGGTTATTCAAGGTAATGGGAGACTGAAAAGAGTTGAAGTAATGCATTTTGCTACAAGATCATTAGTGCATATAACATTACTTTTTGGAAGAGAAGAATGAAGACAAAGGTAACAGTTGTGCCCTTAGCGTAGAATAGGTGATCCACAACCAAGTAGTCTGAATAATACACCTGTTGTTGTTAGCAATTACTTTAAATTCTAAAAGAGTACTTGCCATCAAGAAACAATGAAGAAAAGCACAAAATGATATATTTCTTTGAAATGGAAGTCTTGAAAAATCTTAATTAAAAGTACCTGGAGATGCTAAACTACTGGAAGGGTTACTTTTACTAATTTTTGTTCAATTTTATCTGTCTGAAAATATTAGGAAACTAAAGAGGCCTCAATGGTCCTCTAAGGTTAATAAATGCTGTTTGAGGTTGACTTAAATGGCTTATTTCTGTTCATAGTATACTTTTCTCTCAAAGCAGTAACTTCAAGTTATTATTCTTATCCTGTTTATCCGAGTGTTACCCTTGTCCTTAGCAATCTAAGGTAACGAGCTCCTACATAAAGCACAAGGCAAAGTTTATTAATTTTAGTTTGCCCAAACTATTCTGACAAAAAATTATGATCAGTTTTACTTCTCCCTTGTGTATTTTGCCATATGCGTGTTTTACTCTTAAATAATGACATGCCTGCTGGTGAAGATATCAGTAAGTGATTAAGACAATTGGAAAGAGTACAAAGAAAACAATTTAAATAGCATAAATGGATACTGGACCATTTGCCTGGGTAAGACAAGTGTGGGAATATTTGAGGGAACTGTACTTACTGTTGATGGTAAATGCTAAGATTTGTGGTTTGGGTTTTCAATTGAAACAAGTTAAAATAGTTATTTCCTAATAGTTTAAAGTATGAAACTGTTAATTTAAAAACAATTTTGATATAATTTAAGTAATAACTGTTGCAACTTGAGAAGTTCTTAAGTCTAGCTTAACTTTGGAAAGGCCACTGGCTTGGGTTTTTTAAGTATTCTGTATTTGTAGTCAAGGCTTCCATGTTTAATTTCTTCACGCCCGATTTGTTTCCAGGGGTGTTAAACTTGAGCTTTAAGTTCTATATTAATGTTATTTCATGCTTGCACTACTGATTTGCTTTAACTGTCTGTTGCTCTTTGAAACTTATTAATAAATGAGAGTAAGCAGAGCTAAGTCCTGGAGTCCTTCTGTCCTTTCTCCCTTCTTGCTGCCCTTTTGTTGCCCAGACTTCTGCTCAAGCGTTTTCTAGTCTAATCAGGTTTAAAGGGCTGATCAAACTTTTTCCTATCTAGTTTTCTATTTAAAAAGAGGTGGAATTAAATGTGTAGTAATAGAAAAATCCATCCTGTTAGACTTGCAGCCTCATAAGAGGGAAGTAACAAAATTCTCAACTAGCATCCCTTGAAGTACGAGTTTATGGTAGGATGTGGCCAGGTTGAAACTTACCTCACATGTCCAATTTTAGTATAAACTGAAGGAAATGGTGTTTAAGTTGGTCCATGGTATTAAAGCCACATAAGCCATTTGGGTGCCTTGATGTCCTTCAGTTGTTTGGAGCAGTAGCAGCCACAACTTGAGGACTAGCAGGGAAGGTATCATGGCTGTGGGCATTCCCCATCCATTTGAGGAAAGGTGAAGGGGAATGCCAAATTCCTTTACTCAGCCTTTGTTACCTGTATGAGTGATGGATCCCTTTACATTTTGGAAAGGAAGAGTTTGGTCTTTGATTGTCTAGTATCTTTTTAAGAGAGAAACTCATTCTCCTGTGTTTTGTATTGTTTCAGACTGTTTGCAGACTTGATTTCTTTTTGTGCTGCCTGTAGTTACGGTGGGTTTTCAAAGATTTTACTTCTCCAAAATAAATGACCAAGAGAGATACACAATTTTAGGATTTAGACTCTAGGTCTACCAGGGCCATGCCTCAGTCCAGGTCTTTGATTTTCTAAAGCTACTGCATCTGCAAATGATCTTTTACGCTGTTACTGCAAATAACTTCGACGGAAAGCAACTAACCGGCATCAGAATGTGATCACACTTGTATCATCCAATCTATGCACCAAAAGACTTGTCTTTCAAGCCAAAATTACTTTCCTTATCATCTTATTTGGCTGTGGCAGCGTGGACATCTTGTTAAGATGTACAACTAACACTGGCCTTCATTTCTGATCACGTCAGCTAATGGCTAACAGGGAGCTGTGCATGTTTTTTAATGGAAATACAATTAACAGTCTAAGGCAAGATTTCTGTAAAGAGTGGCAACACTGTAGGACATATTTTGTTTCCTCCTCCTGAAAGCAGGTGAAATTTTTTCTGGTAACTACTTGGAACAGAGGAGCTCTTCACTGAGTTCTGAAATGGTATAGAAAAAACGGCTACATTCAAGAAGTAACTATCTGGATAGAGAAATATAACTGAAGGCATGAAATAACTGAGTGATGGAAGGCCTGCTGATTGTAGTCTGCCACAATAGCACCTCGACTTCAAAGTGTCCTAACATTATATTAAAGATTTGGCAGTTGCAGTTGAGGTTGGATACAGAAAGGCTGTTTTCTGAGAACTGTTCCTGCAGTCAACAGTCTACATATACATCCATTGCTGCTGCCTTAGGCAGTATATAGAGTAAATATTGTTTTTTGAAGCACTATAGGACAGCCAAGAAATTAAAATTGCATAATGACATAGTTAACTATGGGGTTATATTCAAATAACAATGGTAAAACTTTTAACCAAGGGGGTTTACTTACAACTTTTGTACAAGCTGTAACACAAAAGACTTTGCTTCTTTTAAAAGGAATACAAATATTTGAAGATCACACTGGCAGTTTCATATATTGAAGAAGAGACACGTGTGTGTAGATAAAAGGAAAAGAAAAATCTAAGGCAGTGTTGAAGTTAGATAAAAATGAACTAAAAGGTTTTGTGATCAGAGTGAAAAGGGGTACATGCCATGGTATAGTTTTTATGTTGTTCTTTTTAACATCCCTGTAACTACTTAGCTGCAGTAGTTGTTCATATTTGCACAGTGATTTCCCTAATCACTGAACTATCTTAAATATTTTCTCCCTGCCTCTGTTGCTATGTTTTGGAGGGGATACTTTTTGTCTTCTGGGGAGAAGGACTTCTCATATTCAGAACCTGCACTTCCATAGCAACATGCACAAAGCTAAGATGTATTAAAGAGCAAAACCCATTTTTCTGCTAAGAAATTCCACAGTAATTCAGTAATAAACAGTAGTTATTAGTTTTGGAGAAAAAATTTGTAATAAAACAACTTTCTTAAGGAAAACAAACATAGAATCTCTTTTATCAGGACACTTTAAATAATAACTTAATATAGCTTATGATTAGTAGTGCTTACAGTCAGGAGTTACATTTTTAAAGTAATCAAATTTTTCCTTAGTTCCCAGAAAATAAGAGATGTTCTTAAATGTTGTCAGAATGCTTTTAGAACATGCAATTCATCATGTGCATGAAAATGAAATTGGTTTTATTGAAATAGTGTAGATGAAAATAAAAGGCATACATTAAGTTGTCGTATGAAATATTGGCTGTATTATTACACTATGCATCTTTAGTACATGACCTTACATGTCACTAATATAATACACTTTTTATGATACAGTTACAGTGAATGCTCCTTGTGACTACTGCACTGCATCCCAAGGTTAGGATAAAGATAAGATGCATTAAAACAGTATCTGTCACTATTAATAAAGAAAATTAATCATTCTGCTTTTTCCTCTTCCCTGACTTGCAATTTTAAGATCAGCAGTTTCCAGTAAGTATTTCACAAGCTGTTCTGGTGTGCTTGCTGCACAGAAATGCTTCTAGACTGTTTCCCACAAATGGCCCTGACAACATTAGTGATGAAATGTTAATACTTTTGCATGTTTGATAGAACATATTGCTGTACTGAATGAGAGGACTGTGATTTGAGATGGGTTTTTTGCGGTGTACTAAACTTATGCTCAGCTGTTCCAACTTCCATTTATGATACACTTCCATTGAAGTAACTACTGCCAGGTGTAAGTCATTTGAGAGATACTGTAAGTGTTGGGGTTTTGTTATTGCAGCAGTTAAGGGCAAGGCAATAGAAATAATAATATAAAGTAAAATTTTGTAACTTAATAGTGTACAATCTGGAGAATAATACTATGAACTGAAGCTAGCTGCTACTCAAACAACATACAAAGAGCTGGTCATGAAGAAACACAGTATTGAAATGGAGGAAAATTTTGCTGTTCAGTGAGAACAAGGAGTTGGGGGAATGTTGAAAAGTTGTATTCATTTTGCAGAAGTTAGGCCCAGCAAGATACTTGAAAGATTAAAATTTCTGAAGTTTATTCTTGACTTATTGCCCACATGTAAGAGAATGTCATGCAATGGAAGGTTGTTTTTTATACAAGAGAAACAGCAGTTTATTAGAAAGCCATCAAAAGTGTTCAGGGCTTTCATACTGAATAGGATAAACCTAGAGATACTACATGGTCACTGGGTGTGCTGGAGTTTCTAGTCACCACAGTTCAGTGTATTGGAAACATGAAGTGCACAGCACCAAGTCCAATGGGAAGGAATGACCTCAAACTGATCAATGTATTGGTGTAATTTGGGCATGTCTTCAGTGACCTTTAGACATGTGGCTGTGCAAAATCAGTTACTACCAAAACTATCATTTGCAGCTGGCTTCCTGAGAAGTGTGTTGTGCTGCAAGGACAAAATGCCGTTACAAATCTATTTCTAGAGCATCACTGGAATGAGTAAACTGGAACTTCAGCTCTTGACTGATGATGGTACAAAAGGATGTGCCACAAGAATGGTTTGGGCAAAAGAAGCAAGAATTTTCTCTAGAAATACCTCAAAATTCTCCTTAGTAATGAAGACATCTGCAGAAAAATGCAGGATGAGTCTTGGTGTCTGTGTTGAGTTTTACCATGCCTGTATATACTAAACTTAAAAGATTATGTTTATATATTGATGTGTATGCATGCACATACATAGCACTTGATTTAAAACTAGTTGTGTATACTTTCTAGTTAATCTAAGCCTCATCTGTATGAGATGATCATCCATCACCCACTAATCTTGTTTTTAAATACTACTTTTTTTCCATGTAGTTATTCTCCCTGCTGACTTGTGACCTCGCTGCTTTGGTCACCATGCTGCTGCAGGAGTTCTTTTGGGGTGAATCCCTTTTGCTTTACAGCTGTTTAAAGATAGAGTATTTAGCTAAATTCTTACCAAATGCTTTCAGAGCAGAGCCAAAGGCAAGTCATCTCTTCATTCAGGTTTTTTGTATGTTCCAACCCTGTCAAAATCTCCATGTGCCTTTTTTTGTCTGCTTAGCTCTGAATTCAAGCTTCAGGCATCTGCACTGGATGCTGACAACAGAGGAGAGGGGTTTTGCTTAACAAGCTGAACCCCAGCCACTGCTATGTCAGTGGTAACTGGCTGATTGTCCCCTAGCAGCATTGTGCCATAAACATTAAGCAAACTGTAAGATTACATAAACTATAGCCTGAACCTGAAGCCATCAAAATGAACCAAGATGTCTAAACTCAGAAGGAAGCTTAGAATCATAGAATAGTCACAGCTGGAAGAGACCTTGAAGATAATAAAGTCCAGCCTTTGTCCTAGCCCTATCAACTCACTAAANCCAGCTCTGGACTCTCTCCAGCACCTCAATGTCCTTCTTGTAGTGAGGGGCCCAAAACTGCACACAGTACTCAAGGGGAGGCCTCACCAATGCTGAGTACAGTGGCATGATCACCTCCCTGCTCCTGCTGACAACACTATTCCTGATACAGGCCAGGATGCTATTGGCCTTCTTGGCCACCTGGGCACACTGCTGGCTCATGTTCAGCTGGCTGTCAGTCAGCACCCCTAGGTCCCTCTCTGACTGGCAGCTTTCCAGCCACTCCCCCCCAGGCCTGTAGTGCTGCTGGGGATTGTTATGGTCAAGGTGCAGCACCTGGCATTTGGCCTTATTGAAACTCATGGCATTGGCCTTGGCCCAGTGATTCAGCCTATACAGATCCCTCTGTAGAGCCTCCCTACCGTCAAGCAGATCGATACTGCCACCCAGCTTGGTGTCATCTGCAAACTTAAAATGAAATGTCTTGTTTCAGTGTCTTTACTGAATTACTCCAAAGAGACTGAAAGATTGTCACAGATATCTGTTTTACAAATACTGCTTTCAAATAGCAAGTGTAATGCAACTTTTTGTTACTGTGAAGATTATAGAAGAATTCAGATTTCTTTTCATACCATAAAATGTCCTGAATTAGATATGCATTTCTGTATTGCACTAGTTTTTTTCACTTAATGTCACACACAAATTCAAATTGAGGAGAAAGATTGCTTTAAGTATAAATCAGTAGTTTTCTCAGTTTCAAGTCTGTGTGCAATTGAAGTAATTATAGGAGGATGGAAAGCTTCAGTGAAGCCCTAGTGTTCTATCAATTGTCTTGGTCTTGGATGCCCTTGTGAGATTAGGCTCACCTAGAAACATCTGTGTAGTGCTAATTCAGAATTTCCATTGAGCATCATGACACTTTCAGAAAAGAATTCATACACTGAATATATTGTAGTGGAAGAATTGAACAATCATCCTATTCTTGTTCAGTGTAGTCAAGTAGAAGTGTATTAAGGAGACACTGGAGGGGAAGTCTCCAAAGTACAGGCCAGGTACATCACTCCTCAGTGCAGACAGCAAATCAGTTTTGAAAGTGCTAAATACATCTGGAGAGAGGAAATAAGTTGGACACTAAAAAATTTGGAGCAAGCACACATGCTCATTGCAGTCATATTGTACTCAAGGTAAAAAAACCTTGTAAAAAAAAACCTGCCAAAATTTTTCAGAAAGAAGGCAAACTGCTGGAGTTGTCATTGAACAAGTGAGTCTGTTTCTTCACTTAAAGCTGCAAATAGAACATTTCTTCACTAAGTTAGCAGCTTTCCCCTTTTTGGTATCCCAGCACACTTCATACTTGCAAGTGCTGTGGTGATATCACAATATTTGTTGGTGCTGATGACAGCAGATAGACTATTTTACTGGATTATAAACCTAAACCACACAGAAAAATAGCAAAAGACTTAACTGGATACAGATTCCTGCCAGCTTTATTTGGACTGTTGCTTACTTCTAAGTAGTTATGAAAATACTTTGTATGTTGTACTGGATCAAACCTTTGGGCAGATTTGAACAATATTTTTTTATGAAGTAAGGTTGCTCAGCCTGAACTAGAGAGGGAGAAACTGGGGTTCTAAGTTAGTTTTGGTTTCTGTGTTTGTTTTTTTTCTCAGCAATGTTAGTACAAGCAAGCTAATGCTGACATGCAGGTTTTCACTTTGGAAAGGTTGCTTATGTGCACATAAAAGTATCTTTATAAAAATACTGCCTTTGAAAATTTTCTCCACTTTCTTGTGAACTCAAAACTGTGGAGAAACTTACTTTAAAAGTATTTAAAATTAATCCTTACAGCACTGATAAAATCCCCATGCATGCTTCTGATCTTAAGCCTTGGGCATTAATTCAATGTCTTTGCTTTCTGTAACTGAATTAAACAAGATAGGAACAGTCCTCTTTAAAAAATAGTGATAAATAATGTCTTTTAGGGGAAATATGTCCAATAAACAGGCTCATGTAACCCATACTCTTCTAGCTGCCATGTGCCACCAGAAATCTATTGACTGTCAGGTCAAGTTTATGAAGCTGTGACACTGGCACACAGACTTTCAGGGAAGCTTTTATCTGCTTGCTGCCAGTGAGGCCAAGGGAGGTGAAATATCATCACCTTCATGTATGCAGGGTCAGGCTTCTTCAAAGTGAAGTTGCCAGAGGTACAGAACACTAACTTCCCAAATGTAAGAACATCTGGTTTATAGCATTTTTTCTCTTTTGACTCACAGACTGCATTAAAACATGCTGTTCCAGTGGGTGCTGAGTCAGAGTGAGGAGCCATTAGAGAACCTCTTCAGATCCACAAAACTAATTCTGACTAGGAAGATTTTTTTTCTACTAAAATTGTTTATTCCAAGATAGATCAGGTTAGGACATAACAGTATGTGGTGTTACACTGGCATGTCTGGGATAGGGTGGCAGGGCAGGCAGAAGAGGTGACAAGCTTGGAAGCAAGTGGGTCCTTAGCACTGTAACCTTCCTTCACTTCTCCTGCTGTCTTAGGATGCACCCAGATGCTCCAGGCTTCTCAGTGTCCTACAGATGTAAATGCTCACCACACAAATGCTGGACTAAGTGCAAACTTCCAGGTCCCATAGTTATCTGTAAAATGCTCTATGAGAAAGAAGTGATGAGAGGAGGGTGAGGATTAGTGGGATGCTGGGAATAATAAAGAACATGAAAAAAAATCAAGGCCAGCCTATGCTGGAAAAAGGTAAAAGAGCATTTGGGGTTTTTTTTTTTTGTGGTGTCCCCCCCCCCCCCAAATCTAGATTCACCAACATGAATTCCTGAGAAGATGAATTATCAGCTGCTTTTCTCATGTTGGTACCTGAAAAGGGTATGGTGTTTTTGAGGGAAGACTTCAAGATACACAGTTTAACAGTGAACTGTTCCTGATAACAGTGATCAATGTTGAACTGTGTATGCTAAGTTTCAGAAGTGCTTTCATTTCTCTTGGTATCCCCTCTGGCTGCTGTCAACATGTAAAATGCATCACTACCCTGGGGCTAAAGTCAGTATTTGTCAACTCTCATGGGACCTGCAAGCCTGTATCTGATTGTGGAATTCCATTTTGCTTTGAGAAAAGGATGCTAACTCTTTTCTGTAAGAGGCAAACTCTATGTTCCACTGATACCATATTTTCAAAGGACCTTCTCTAATTTAACAGGTACTACTTTAAAAGAATTCTCTGATTACATATTGAAAAATACTAAAACAGCAATGTTATGGCTATGAATGTTTAAAGTGGTAGATTCCTTGAGATGCTTCTTTTTTTCTGCCTTTTGAGACACCCACAAAGAAGCAGATTTCCAGAAATATTTTTAAAATGCCACAGAAGAGGTCATGTCACCTCAGATACTGAAACTGAGGGAGGCAAAACCACCAAGAACCACTGAGTCTTACAAACTACTGGAAGCATTCATACAGCCTGAGAATGGCAGCTTAACCCAGTACCAAGATTTTGCAACCACTCAGTTGTATTGAAACCAAACAATATTAGATAATGGTTTCTTGTGCAAATTCTTCAATTCAATTCAACTCAACCAAATACAACCTCCAAAATAGGGTAGTGTTCTCAGAAGAAATCTTTGCTCTGTAAGGCTTGTTTGTTTTAAACTTAACTGAATAAATACTTAAGTTAGCCAGAGCTAACAGGCTGATAAAATATATTCTTACTTCAGTATCTTTTTAATATCATAGAATCATAGGATTTCCAGAGCTGGAAGGGCCCTCAAAGATCATCTAGTTCCAGCCCCCCTGCCTGGCAGGGACACCATCCACTAGATCAGGTTACCCAGGGCCCCATCAAGCCTTGTCTTAAAAGCTTCCAGGGATGAGGCTTCCACAACCTCTCTGGGCAACCTGTTCCACTGTCTCACCACCCTCATAGTGAAGAACTTCCTCCTAGTATCTAATCTAAATCTGCCCTCCTCTAGCTTGCATTCATTTCCACTGGTTCTATCACTGTCTGACCTCCTAAAAAGTCCCTCACCAGTTTTCTTGTAAGCCCCCTTCAGATACTGGAAGGCCACATTTTAAAATAATCTTCTTGGAATCTTCTTTTACAGTGTCTGTGAATGTCTTGTTGCCCTGACATGATTCCTGATTCCTGCAGCCAGATTTGGCACTTAGACACACATTGCCACTTGCATGTGTGTTGTAGGCTAACAATCTGCTCAGTTTGATAATGTCCATGAGCCATATAACAGTTCAGCAGACACTCTCAAATCACATATGGCATAGCTACATAAATATTCAACACACATCAAATGGAAATATGGAGAATGTGAAGACCTATTGCCTTAAATTTCCTCCAAGTTAAGTAGAGGAAAAAACCCCAAAATTCATAAGGAGCATTTAGAAGTCTCAGATGAAACACTGTATTATGAATCAAGTATGTCCTATTCATCTTTCACAGAAGGCTGCAGCTTGTGGGGCTGAGCAAAGTTCACAAACAGGTTCAGCAAACTGAGAAGAGTGACCATACTCTCACAGGGGGGCTACTTAAATCATGAGGTGGTGATCTAGTGCTAGAGCCTCTTGTATCTTACATTTGGGTGTTTGAATACACAGTAGAGATGCTTTCTGCAAAGCACTGCTTGGATAGTCTTTTAAATACTTTAAATAGAAAGCATGGTACTGTTACAACTAATACCCTGAGGGCTTTGTGTGAATGGCTGAAAAAAATGTTCACATAAATGGGTTCTAAATCTTTTAAGGTAAATATAAAATCCTGTTCTTTGCCTCTTCTAGTGATCTTCAGTGTTAATAACTAAACCTAGAAGTAGCATAGGTGAAGGTCTTAGTTAATTTCTTAAAATATTTTGGAAAGAATAAAGAAGTGAAAAAGTCAGAGGCAAAGGAGGGAGGTGGAAAGATAAAAGTACAGTTCAAATCCATTTAAGGTTAGCCATACAATAAAAATATAAATAACCTACTTTACCTGATTATGCTGAACACTTAAAGAATGGGAGACAAGTATGAGGTAGTGTCACTGTATGAGGAAAATTGTGAGGCCCTCATGGGGCTGTATACAGCTGACAACAGGAGCTCTGAAGAGGCTGAGCTTCCTCTTTTCCTTTTGAGTCTAATGCTGCTTCTGGGACTAGCCCTCTTCCTCACAAAGAATCACAGAATGTTAGGAGCTGGAAGGAACCTCAAAAGATCATCTAGTCCAACCCTCCTCCCACACTAGGATTCCCTAGACCAGGTCACACAGATGTGTGTCCTGATGGGTCTTGAATACCTCCACAGAAGGAGACTCCACAACCTCTCTGGCCAGTCTGTGCCAGGGCTCTGTCAACCCTCACTGTGAAAAAAATTTTGTATTCACCCAGAACCTCCTGTGCTTCAGTTTACAACCATTGCCCCTTCTCTTGTCACTGGGCTTCACTGAGAAGAGCCTGACCCCATCCTCTTGACACGCACCCTTCACATATTTATAAGCATAGATGAGGTCACCCATCATCTTTGAGTCTCCTCTTCTCCAGGCTAGAGAGACCCAGCTCCCTCAGCCTTTACTCATTAGGAAGATGTTCCACCACTGCCACTGTACCCTTTTTTTAGGGGTAGCTGGCAGAAAGTAATTGGGCATCCTACTGCTGCTTCTAGAGCAACCAGGGATCCCGTGCTGCTGTCTGTCACCTGGCAGAGAGTGAGAAGAATGCTCTGGGTTACTCACTAGTGTAAAAAGTTTTGCAGAGATAAATCTTAAGAAAACTTCCTCTGAAGGCAAGTGTGGGTGCACGTGCAACTGCACCCCAGCTATGTGCGTGGTCATAGCCCTGCAGCAGCTGATAAGTAGCAAGTCATGGTACAGTATTTGACAGAAAAGCTAATCTTCACCAAAAACTTTAGAAATAAAATGAAAACTGATTCTGATATTGATTTCTGGAGTTAGGGTTCAATTGGTTAAAAAAACCCAACCTAATTACTGTAGTTGTAGCTTAATAGTGTCATAGATTTACTGTCTGCCCCTGTTGATCTAAGCTCTGTTTAGAATTAGTTTTGTAAGTCAAGCATATTTGCTTTCTTTTGAGGGATAATTTGAGAACCCTTTTTTCACTCATGTGAACAACTGAAGTGGGGGTGGGGAGGGAGAATCCAGCCTCCTGGTAATTGTAGACTTTGAATTTTCACTGAAGATGAAGACTTATTCACCCCAAAAAACTCTAGACATGGACTATTGAATCCTCTTCTGTCAGTGTATTTTCATAGATGTGCTTATCCAGTTTGTGCCTGTTCCCTTCAGAGTATACCAAATGTAATAAATGTTGACAGGTGCAACTCTACCATCACCCCTTCTGGAAACTCATTTTGCAGGTTTTACATGGGAATTAATGCTTTACACATGGAACTGGAGATTCCTTTAAGTGTCCAATCAACCTTGTTGGTTTGCTTTGTACATCTTCCAGGGCTTTTTCACAAAGGCTAGGGAACAGGTTTTTCTTATCTTACACAAAAATACTCTGCAGTGTAGAGGGCTGAAGTACTCTTCTTACTGGATCTAGAAACAGTGGGAACTCTTGGCACAGACTAAGAAACCTCCTGAAACCAAAAGAAAAACCCACTCTAAATGCAAGGATCAGACAGTAAGGTTTGCTTTTTGCTTTGTTGCTCTAGGATGAACCTGGAAATCCTGATTCGAGTTTTAACTTTTTCAGTTTCCCTTTTTCTCACTCACATTAGATGAGTCACTTCATTTCCTTGTCAAAGTGCCAGTAGAATTTGATGGGAAGAGCATCTCTGAGTTAAAGGGATTTCATTAGTGCAGTTTGTGGATTACCTGGTTAAATGTTTTCACTTTAAGGTGTGCTTGTGTTCTCCTGTCACCGATAGCCTTTGAGAGCAGTGCCACAGGCAGAAAGTAGTCTTTAGCCTTTTTAGACAAAATGAATATTGAAGAATTGTTAATTTTGTTACTGGAGATAAAGCAAAACTCTTCTACTCATCTTTCATTTTTTTCATAGCTTCAGACCTTAGATCTGTGTTAGACTTTAGGGGTTGAAGGTCTTTTAATATTTTATAGGTTCTGCTATTGAAATTAGTTTTCAAATATGTTCTAATAATGGATTATGGCTACACTGTGGCTGTGAGGATGGTGATTTGCCATGCAGTTCCACTGTTTAGCAAGTGTGAATTATTTCTTTCTGCATTTATTGTTACATGATGGAAACAAAAATCTCTTAGTCTTTAATATATATGCTATATCACTGGTTTTAGTGAAGCTATTTTCTACTACCTCTATTAAACATTTACACGAACAGCAATCTTAGGTCTCCTAGATGGAAACAAATGAAAACTCATCAATGAGAAAGCTGACATCTTTCCAATTTATGGTTTTAATGATTGCTCAGCACAGAAATCCAGAGTTCAGGATCTAACCTTTTGCTAAATAAAGTGTTGAGGTTGTAAAATATGTTGAGTATGTTTAAGCCTTTGACTGCAAGACTGATCTCCATAATTCAAGATAGTCTAGGGATACTAATGACAAGACCACAAACCCTCTGTTACACATTAAAAAAAATTTTTGTTTTATTACAGTCAGTAACCTGATTGCAGATATGAGTGCAGTGGGACCAAATGGCTCAGTGAAGCTCAGTAACTCCCCCAGAGTCTCCCAGAGCCTGTTGCAGTCTGTCTAGACAATCTAGATTTGCTTCAAAGCCTGTGGTACTGACTCCGAGTCCTAAATCACCATAGGTTTGTCACAGATCAATAAGGAGCCTGTGAAGAGCTGCTGTAGCCTGTGGGTTCTAGTGTGGTGCTGAGGGTGGTATGTGGTGCATGAATGTGGAACTTACTAGTCAAAACTTTAGAGGAGATGGGGGGGAAAGCAGTAAATGCAATGGATGTTGGCATACGCTTACTTAACGATGAAGGCATGATAATGCTGTGTGTTGGCACATCTTCCTGACTTTCTTACTGATTCTTATTCTGGAGCAACTCCAGGACCATGGCCCTATAGTAAAAATCTAATAGTGTTAAAAATCAGGTAATTCTGAATTTTGATGCAGATCCTTTAAAACATTTGTAGGATGCTAAAGGAAATCACAGCCAAAATGAAATTGATGTGTAATCTATTTTTTCTTTCCTGTCTTAGTGTTGAGAAGGTAACATAAGACTCTTCTCTCCCTCCTTGGTTCTTGTTATCTATGCATTTCACTAATAGCAAAGTGGGTTCATGACAGCCAACACTGACACAATTCTGTTCTGCTGTAGAATAGACTTTTTGGTTGCACAGAATATTTGAACATTGGAATATTACCCATTGGTTAATGACTTTCATTATCAAATCACATCTCATTTCTAACTAAATTTAGAGGCAGCATAAACATGTAATTCCTGATTCTACTACTGCTAACTTTTCTTTAAAATCTTTTTTTATATTTAGCTCTCATTCAGACTAATATTCACAGTATTCTTTTTTTTTAAGTACTAGTAGAATTTCGTAGGAGAGCAGCTGAACTAATTGAATATAAAGGGATATTATTAGTGTAATTTGACTTTATGTTCATGTTCAAAGGTATCTTTTGGTCTTTATGGGAACTCTAAGGACCCCATTGTAAGAAATCTGCAGGCTCACAGTTTAGCACACATAGGAATTTTTCAGAAAAGACTTTTGAAGTTGTATGTATTCAGTTCTAAAATAGAAGTTAAGAAATTCTTCCAGTACCTAGAGGTAATTTAGAGATAATGAAGGGAAGAAATAATAGTTCTTAAAGATGAAAATAGGGACTGCAGTTCTCCATGATTTGCTCAAAGGAAAACAAATAAGTTTGGGTTTGGGCAATCATTTCTATATCAGAGGTTTCAGAGTTCCTGATTAGGGTGTGTAGGCCTGGGCTGAGAAAGGCATGATTTCAGGAATCAATGGCATGGCACAAAAAGCTCTGCCATCTGAATAGAGACTTGTTCCTGTGTCTCCTGTAGCCCTGGCCACTATCCTAAAGATTTGGTTATACTGAAAAAGTGAAAGCTCAGCTTTCAGTCAGAACCCCACCTTCCTTATGAGTAATGTCAGAGGGGTTTGTGGGAATTCTTTGCTGAAAATCTTGGATGGTTATCATTTTAAAAATGAGTAGAACATTTGTTGTAGGACAGAGTTGCCTGTCTTCAGGAATTCTTACTGAAAAGTGCAAGCAAATGGTCCCTAGTGACCCTCTAATATGTTGTCCATCAGAAAGAACTATTAGGTCTTGCAGTCCTTCCTTCTAGGTTCACAGGACTGAGCACAGGTTATAACACAGACAATGACTCTTAGTTCATGAGAAGAAATTCTTAAAAGAATACAAATATTAAATAAAAACTAAGCCTTTTTTGGCCAGCATAGGAAATAGTTATGCATGATTTCTGTAGGAATTTAGCTAAATTGTTGGTCTTGCAGTAGTAGTATAGTATAATTAGTGTTCTCTTCATTTAGTACAAGCAACAAGATCGATATTAGGTAAACTTATGTTCATAAAGAGGATTAATTCTGAAATTTGGTAGGTCTTCATATGGGATACTAGCAAAGCTAATGTTAAAGCTTATTGGGACCTTTATGAAAATAAATAGAGCGAACTACTGAAGGATGATCTCTCAACTCACTGTTCTCTCACATGATCATTGTAGGCAAAATCACAGCAAGGGATGGGGAGCTTGTATTTTTTCTGGAATTGTTTTTACTTCAGTGTAACATTACAAAGGAGGAGGCCATGTTGCTAGGCTCTTGTGGCATCCCAAACCTCCTCTTTCCCAAGGGTTCATGTCACTCTTAAGAGATAGTTGGTTAAAGTTCTGGATGGGAAAAGAAGCTTTTGTAGTTTCTTTCCAATATAGGACAACATGCAACATGAGCACCCCCTGAGTCTAAACATTTTGACCTTTGGAGGGTATCTCAGGGAACTGCCTTATGAAGGGAAGCCTTGTTTTTCTGAAGCTGGGAACAAGATGCTTAATTTTCTGTTTCTGGCAGGCCAGTCTGGCAAAAACATTGCATAAAAACTCAGTGTTTCCTAGCTCTGAATTAATCACTAAAACATAATTTTATTCTGTGGCAAATGATTCAAGCTGCAGAAATAGAACTCCATGTTTTGGCAAAAATTCCCAGATGAGGAGAGAACCTGTTAGAGAGCAGTGTTGTATCCTTCATACTGGTGGTGTTAATCCATTCTTGACATGAAGAAGCAGGCTTCTGTTTTGGTTTTTTTTACATATGCATTGAACTCTGTCATCAAAATAATCAACTGGAAAAATGGCAACAACTCATTTTAACTGTTGTGTTAAAGCACTCTCATTTAAATTGAAACAAAATAGCCTCTTGCAGTGCTGCCTCCCATTTTCATGCCATTACACAAATAAACACAAGATGAGCCTCAGATATTATTTCTTAATCCATTTTCTGGAACTGTTAAGCACACACAAGTAAAAGCAGCTCAAAGTTCAGCAGTGCTGGAATTAGCCTTGCGAAGTCGCTTGCAATATTGCCAAAAAATGTTGTTCCTTGACAGTCAAGGTAAATAACTTCCTATTTGAGCCCTAGCCTCCTGGTAAATAATGGAGATATTCAAATCAGGTGTGGGATCCTGCTACTGAGAAAAAAATCAGCTGCAGTGCCCTCAGCTGTGAAGATGAAGTCTTCTTTTATGCACAAAAATTAAAAGCTTGCTTCCAGTATGAATCTGAGTTCTCAGCATATGGTGTTTTACAGTGTCTTACATCTTTGTCTGGCTGTCTTGTGATGCTGCTTTACTGCCAGGGCAGGTGTCAAGGTAGTCACTTTTTCCCTCACATCTCTCAACTATGGGATATTAAACCCTTCTATTTTCAGTTACATAATGAGAGAGCTAAGCAAAGTAGTTAAGCAGAAAACATGTTTTTCCCCCTAAGTCAGAGCTGAAGCTTAGATTACTCAGGACTTCAGAGGAGATGCTGAGAATCTGAGACTTGAGTCCTGCATTTCTAAGCAATATTGAATTCTAGGTTTCTGGAAGAGACAGTTCCTTGCTCTTTAGATTAAAGAGCAGGAAAAGGGTGGGTGTCCAGAGGATGGGGTCAGGCTCTTCTCAGTGAAGCCCAGTGACAAGACAAGGGGCAGTGGTTGTAAGCTGAAACACAGGAGGTTCCATGTGAATAGAAGAAAAAAAATTTTCTCAGTGAGGGTGCCAGAGCAATGGCCCAGACTGCCCAGAGAGGTTGTGGAGTCTCCTTCTCTGGAGATGTTCAAAACCCATCTAGACATGCTTCTGTGTGAGCTGGTCTAGGGAATCCTGCTGTGGCAGGGGGGGTTGGGCTAGATGATTCTTTGAGGTACCTTCCAGCTCCTAACATTCTGTGATTATGTGAATAACATATGTTAGTTTTAATGACTAGGAAGAAAGAGTTTAAGTAGATAACACAATATAAGCAGGTTTCCATTCCTGATTTTTTCAGGGAAGCTCTGAGTTTCTGTTGGGTTTTTTTCAGCAGTTGACACTCCTACTTCCAACAAAACTAATTGCTTTTCCAGATCTCTTTTCATTTTTGTGGTGGGGAAGTAAATGCTAGGTTTCAGTATAATAGAAAGGCTGTGACTTAGTACTTTCTCATTTCCGAAGCTGTTAAGAGGCTGCACTTTATATTAATAAGTAAGTTTAAAATAAATCAATATAAATGCTTGATTGAGGAGAAAAATCATATAGGAAAACAGAAAACAGTGTGACATCTGAATTGACTGTTTCCTCAGAATTTAGTAGCTATTAAGGACATAGAAAACTTACTCAGCGTGGCAGAAGTGGTCAAATGAATGAAGAAAAGTTTAAGCTGTACAAAACTGAAAGTCACAGTTGGACTGCTTTTATTATGTCCTCATGTAATCATGTTTTAGATCACCAAAGTAAATTACTCAGTTCTAAAAACCCTATAAATCTGGTTCCCATTGTTTTTAAGAACACTGTCTCCAGGAAGGAGCTTGGAGGGACACTATCCCTCAATACAAGACAGGTACATAGGAAAAACCTTTCTGTATGGAAAGATTCCATAGGAGACAGTTTGGTCTTCATGTCATTTGTAATGATGCAGCCCTAAGATAAAATATAGCTACTTCTGCTAGGTGACAGTCCCAGTGCAAGAATTCAATCATGTGGAAAATCTGAGTGGGTGCAGGATATTGGCTAGGATGCGTTTTCCCAAGCATGCAAGAATTAAATCCTGTTCAAATATATTTGCTGTTTTCAGAAGCATTGCTGTAAGCTCAAAACATGAGTGAATGAAAATGAAAGGCTTCCTTATAGAAAACTATAATGCTCTATACTGGTACATTCTGTGAATCCACAGAGAGCAATTATACATTCACGTGGGATGTTATATAGTATTATAAAAATCCTATAAAATGAACTTCACTATAACTGACAGTGTCAAAACAGCATAGAAAAAACTGAGAGGTAGATGCAGCACTGGAAAATAACATGGGTGAATAGTAACAGACTGATGGATTGAAAGAGAAAAGACCTAAAATTCATTGATTGGAGAGGTACAAGAAAATTCCTTTGTTTTGGCCACATAGTGAAAGGCAAATAGAGAAATAGGAATCACACACAGTTGGGTGGTGGATTAATAAGCCTCTGAGTCGACCTTTAGGGGGGAAAAAAGTGATTTGGTTAGGAAGATAGGATGAAATCATTGAAATATAGTCTGTAGAAGAGCTGAACTGAAAAAATGGGATCACAGGATTGCAAATTGAGCCCCTTGGGTTGGAAGGGACTTCTAAATGTCATCTAGTCCACCCTCCTACTCGTAGCAGGAACAACTTCCAAGTTGCAGGAGGTTGCGTAGGGTCTTGTCCTGTTGAATGTTGAAATATTGAAAATAGTCAAACATTTTGAAATACTCAGAATTCAGAGAAATTTTTGTAGATGCACTTGAAAACAGACAGAACAGTTAAACTCAAATCTTCCTGGGAAAACTGTTCCCCTAGTGCCTAGCCACTCTCCTTGTGAAGTATTTTTTCCCTGTGCTCAGGCAGAATTTCTCTTGCTGTAACTAGTGTCTCCTGTCCTCTGAGTATTTGATATGAAATCTGCAGAAAAACCAAGCAGAAAACACTTGATCAACAACACTTGAGCAGCCAGCTCCTACTTCCATTCCAGATAACTTTCCTTACCATGTCCTAGTTACAAATTTTTACCTCCTACCTGTGTTCCTGTTGCCGTGGGCTTTTCAAAGCCACATGATCCAGGCTGCCTTTTTGGAGGGTGAGGGGGCAGAGGGAAATTGGATTTATTCAAAGTAGTACTCCCCCCACCCCCACCCCCAAGATATCAGCTTGTCCTGTAGTTCATAAATTTTGCAGCATTGATGTATGTCTGCAGTACAGGTAGTCTCTCAATGAGGCTCCAGGAGAGTCATTTACCCATCAATGAACACACATTTCACTTGATGCTCTTTTGTTTACAGGAGAGGAAGGGAAAATAGACTCTGCTTTATGATGTCTGATTTCCATCAAAGTGCCATCTGCAGTGAGTGCTCTGGCCCACCTGAATATTAGGTGTAGCATATTTCTGTAATCATTGGCTGTTTTGTTCAGGATGCACTCCAGGCTGGATGTCTGAGCGTGGCACGGAACAGGGCAGCAGCCACCACTGTTCTTTCCCACCCGGCTGTCTCTGTGGTTTTGCACTGCTGCTCTGCTCCCTGGTAATGTGCCTTTTGATCTTGCCAGCACTGTTACAGTAGAAGTTGCCTTTCTTGCTTCCACACAAGTATTTGACAACCTGTCAAAGTGCTGAGGTTTTCATTATGTGCTTTTCATCATTACTCTGTCTACACTGAACAAGCTTATTTCAAAGGCTTTGCTAGAAAATGACAAGAAACATGACAATTTATTTCCTTGTCCTTTCATTACATTAGAAATGCCAGGGAAGATTTAGAATCTATTTATTTTTATAAAAAGGCATGATGTACAGTTTTACCAAAGAAAAGACAATGAGAGAGCAAGAAATATTAATTTGGGGTGTTATGATGATTGAGGGGCTTTGAGTCTGAGGCATTTGAGTAGAAAAATCTATTTGTATTCCACAAATACAAATGTTTTAATTACATTTTAAGAGACAAATTGCTGTGAACAACATAAAATGGCAGAGGATGAAGAAAACACTTTCTGATGTAGTAACTATAGTATAGACCCTTACTTGTCATCAGCCTCAGAAAACTCCATTTTCTTTTGCTCTGAATCACAACTTAATGTGGCATTTATTGCCAGGCTATTAAATATGTTAGTGCTATATAAGCTGTAGTTTCTTTTTTCTTGTACTGATACTTACTTTCAGTACTGATCAGGAGGTTTTTACTTTGTGTTTCCTCTTAACAAAGAAAGGTGAATAAAACATGCAGTATGAGCTGAGAAACACCATGTTGGAGAAGGTGCTCCTTCCCTCCTGAGCCTTCTAAATGACTCGTTGATCTTTTGCATTCACTGGTACCCTTTCAGGTAATGGAATTGTGGGGATCTAGCCCAGCTGAAGACTGTGTGCATATAGAATGTAGACACAGCTAGTTGGACCATCATGAGACTAAAGACGCTCCTTAAAGGGGGTAAAGTATAAGACAAAAATCTAGTTATATTTTTACCAAAAGATCATCCTGAAGTTTAGAAAATGAAAGTGGATCAACTTTTGTTGAAGAAAAAAAATACCTTCAGTGTTGATCTACATTAGAAACACCAAGCAGTGAAAAAGAGTTGATGTAATAAAAACGCTGGGAGAACGTCACTCTAACTGACAGTTAATTTGCACATTCTCATTAAACCAGCATCTTGAAAGAAGGCTCATTTAATTATTATGAGCTGCTAAGTACAGGTGTAAAGTACTGACCTTCTCTTTAAAGGACATTGGTCACTTTTACTGGGTTTCAAGCACCTGTCTCTGGGGTAGCAGTTTAAAACTTGAAGTGATTTCATCTTTGAATGGCTTCTGGGAGGTAGGTGAAAAGTGAGAAAGTGAACTGAATGTCAGGTGAGGCCACTGATACCAGGAATTATCTAGTATCAGCAATCAGACAGTAAATTTCACATCAATGTATTCATTTCCCAGTTCAGAAAATTCAGCCTCTCTGCTGAATGGTTGGGTACATTTGTTCTTGGAATTGTATTCTAAGGTATGGTATTTTTGATCTATTTCAGCACAACCAGTCAGTGCCAAAACACCAGTAAAAGCACATGAGTTTATTTGACATATAGAGCATCATGAATTTTACAGGCACAGGTAATTGTCTGGGTTTTTTTCTCATGTTAAGTACATATCTGATGTTTCTGCACTGATTTTTTTTCTTTTTTCATACAAAGAAACATAATAAGCATTATTATTAGAAGATTGGTATTTTCCATATTTTATGGAGCCATTCCAAAATGAAAAATTGTGTGAGAAATCTGAACATTTTATTATGGTCTTATTTGGCTCTTTCTTTATATTTTGCAGTCTTTACTTATTAAATAAAACAGAAAAACAGGATAACTATTGTGTTAAGCAAGAAAAACAAAGTGGAAGAAAAATTTAGGAATCCAGACTGCAGGTTCATTGTCAGACTTGTTTTGTCTTTGAAAGAGTTGGCCATAGAAAGTGAATTACAATTATGGAAATAATGAAAACACACTTCCAAAGACTACTGATGCTTGGTTTTACACAGTATGGGTTTGACTTTTTCTTATTGCTGTATTGGAAGAGAAAACAAACCTAATTGCCACTCTTTTATTTCCCTTAATCTATTTGAAGATACTGTAGAGTCCATTCTTTTTAAAGCATAATGTTTCACTGTGAACACTGCCTGTCTTATTTATTGCCTGAAACCATCCTGAATTCAGTCGATTCACATGAAGAATTTGGCAGTACTGTTTATATGGTCTGTTTTTCTTTACTTACAAGTGTAAATCAGGAATAATGTCATCTGAGTTGAAAGAGGAGGAATGGAAAGTGTGTTCTTGATTTCAGATACATGTTTTACAGCAAGCAGCTTGTGAAGGAATGCATTCAATGTTATTCTTCTTAGTAAGCCTGTGCAACTGTCAACTTTTTACTGACTGAAGAGACAAATAAAAATCCTGAACAGACTATTAATAATGCTTCTCTAAGACTGAGCACTTGTAGAAATCACATCAAAATTTATAATGTTAGAGCCAAGCTTCAGAAAGCTGAATCTTTTTGATCAATGCTACTGGGAATGAGCAAGGCATAGCTTGCACAGAAGAAGTAGGAGTTAGGGGAGAGAGGAGAAATATTTACATCATGTTTCAACTACTCAGATCTAGAAGGAACTAGATCATGCTTTTTCTTTGGTTCATTCCAAATAGACTTTTGAACATAAATTAATGCATTTTCTTAAAAAGCAGTTGAGATAATTTATGTACATGTTGGTCTTGGGAAACCCCTTTCAGCTGTGCTGAAGCCTGCTTACGAGAACCACAGTTTTTGCCCTTTCTGAGGATGCAGAAGGAGCTCTGCAGCAGTACCACCCCCCCCCTCCACAAGCCAAGAGCTAGGGCTCCTTAACAAATGTAAGAGCAGCAGTTTTCCTGAAGCCAGGGAGGTTGGTTATGGCTCAGATACACGTTGTGTTCAAAGAAGTGGCTCTTTTTGCTGCGCTGAGACTGTATCATGATTCTAGGTAAACTTAGCTTAGTGGCTTGTAAGAGGGAACCCTTCTTCTCTCTGTTATTAGCCAGCCAAATCATGAAAGTCATGAAGAGTCTGAGACTGGATTTTAGTGAATTCATAAATTGTATCTAAAATTGACTAGATCAGAAATAATGGAATTTTTTTCATGTAAATAGAAGAGGTCTTGTTGCTAGAAACCTACAACTTCAGAAAGAAAATACTGAATAGGAATTCCTCTTTAGAGGAGCATCTTGATATAAGTTTTAGAGAATATTCTCTTTGGAGAAACACTCTAGCTGCCACTGACCTACATTTCAAATGCATAGGCAGTCTTGGTATGCCTGGGGACTAATGTAGAAGAAAGGTTATGCATTGTAAATTGCAAAATTGAGCTAAGGATACATATTCATGTAAATCTGGTAATCATTTCATACAATAATATTAATATATCAACACTTAAATACAGTAGTCCCACTTAACTTTTTAAATATCTACTTAGCTCAAAAGATTAAAGTAGTTTGTTTTCTCTGGATCATACATGCATTGTGTAAGTGTCATTCACCCTCCTCAATGTTCTCCTCCTGTTTCACTTGGGTGCATATCTGGCATACGAATGCAAAGCATAGTCTCCTGACTTCAGTGAGATGGGGATCCCAATTACAGAAGCACTAGATAATTGGGGGTACTGTGCATCCTTCTGCACTGCAGTATTCACTGATGAGACCACTGGTCTTGCACAGTAGTTGAAGTAAATGAGAAATATAAGAAACAAACATCCATGTGCTTGCAGAACAGCTTTTTTTAATAAAAAGGGAATTCTTAAGACATCCAGATGGGCTTGCTGTATTAATTACTGAGGTTTTTAACGTGTTGCTTTATTACTTTCTTTAAAAGATATTCTTTTAACTGACCAGCTATTTTCTCTATGGTAGTCGCTACTTGTTTTAGGGGAGAAAATAAGACAGGGAGGTTTTCAACCTCTACTGTTGAGTTTCAATATCAAATGTACAGTAAGAGCTGCTCTGAAATTTACTACAGGGGAAAAAAATCATGTTTCTCTGTGGTGTTAATAAAGTATTCTAGAATTATTTCAAGCACTTGTATAAAAATTAAAGACAAAATTTTGCCCTTCCATTTCCCCCCTACCCTGAAGCTTTCTCATTTATGCAAAGGAAGGAATCTTTTGTGGATCTGCTCTTCTTCAGGAAACATTTCAACTGACAGAAAGCTGTTCTGAAAAATGCTGAGGTTCAGAACTTTCATACATCAGTTTTGAACATTTTTGGTCTTGTCTCTTGTGACTAGCAGGTAAAAAAAATTCTTAGGATTTATTATTTTTTAATAATAAGTATTAACTCCTCTAACTTTTGTGGATAAAGGATCCCTTAAAGTGAACAAATACAAATGTCATAATTTTGAGCAATGTTTCCATCCCAGTCATCTTTGCAGTACTGTGAGATGCCCAAACAGAGGGAAAGATAACAAGGGCAATATCTCTTTTCTTGATTGCTATCACAAAGGCTTTGACAGGGGTATGATGACACTATAATGAGGAGCTGAGGAAATCTTTTATACAGGAACATAAATGCAAAGAAGTGAATGTGGTTCCCTACCTTCTCCTAAGAAGGGTGAGACCTCCCTCATGAACTGTCCCTGAGCTTGCTTTACTAGTGGTTGTTGCCTGGACAGCTCTGAGACAGCAAGAGCTCTGGCCAGCATTACTCGGATCCAACCTGTCACCACCTCTCTTTAGCCCCTATATAGAGGAAAAAAAGGATTTTCAAATACCAGCATTTCAAATACAGACATTTTAAAGTTATGTCATGAACAGTGATGGTTTTTTTTTCTCTTTCCAGCTCTACAGATCTGTTTATTTTGAGAAAGAAAGAAATGGGGGAGGAAAGAGACAGCATGTTACTGTGGTAACAGCTCTTCTGTTTGAACACTTAGCTTTCTTCTGCTGAAAACTGTATGCAAAGCAGTTTTTTAGGGAGAGAGGCTGTTTGTTTTCTTGCCCTCCACCTAAATAAGGAACTTTGTGACAGATGACAAAGAAAAAGCCATTTTTACATGATGCTAATGTTAAATCCAAGTTGGACTTCCTGAACAGTGTTTTATTGTATATTTTCTCTTAATGTGCAGCTATCAAACTAACATCTCTTCAGCAATACTACTTATGCTTTTTTTTTGTTGTTGTTTGAATTGGAGTGGCATCTCTGTAATCTCTTTACCACCACTGTTTAGCTTTTCCAGGACTGGGAGGCAGCATGATCAAAGTTGTTAAATAGCAACACAATATGGATGTAGAGCTCATTAATAAAAAAACCCAAACAAACCCAAAACCAAACAAAAACCCTAAACAACAACAACAACAAACCCTCCTGCAGCTATTTTAGTAATTAAAATGGAACTGGAAGAGATGTAATGCACTGGCCTATGTATTTGTTAGCATGTTTCCCAGTATGGTCTTGGTTCCCATCAGCTACCAATTTCCCAGAGAGTGCCCAGGCACTACTCAGGAAAATTTGCTGCAGGGTTTTGCTGGTCTTTTCTTTTTCAGCAAAGAGAATTTAGTTTTATGGCTGTAGGTAGCCTGCATCCTGTTAGTGAGTCTAGCTTAGGATGCAACTACTGTGAAATGGCATATCAAAATTCAGGCAGAAAGCAAGTGACAAAACCACTTAAAACTGTTGTCTCTTTATAGATCAATCTTCTGTCACTCTTTGTCACCCCTAATGTAATTCCTCTAGATTCTTTCCTGTTGGAGCACACCAAGAAATGCTGTAGAGCTAGTAGAGCACTATGGGTGCATATTTTTAATGTTGCTCTTTGTGAACTTATAGTTTTTCTTGAACTTGTCTTAGAAACATATTGAGCCCTTGAAACATTTGAAGACTCGGAAGATACATCTGTTATATGTAACGTTTTCCTTCTATACATGTAGGAAAAATGACTTAGGAGTTTATTTTTCCCTGTAATTCAATGGAATGTACAATTTCACCTTGCTGACATGATGTGAAGTATAATTCTCTGAATACAGGATTAACATAGGAAAAATTCAACATTTTGCAGTTTCTGTCATTGCTATTTATTTCCAGACCTGACTCCCTGCTAGCGTTTGTCTTTGTGATTTTTCTGATGCATTGGGTTAGGCTTGCAACAGAAGTCTTTGGAAAGGAGATATCTCTTGAGTACTGAAAGTATTGTATCTGTCTGTTTACTCCAAGAACTACCATTGTATGATCTCAGGAATATAAAGCTAACGTACAGGGAAAGTTTATTTCCAATCATCATAATAATAGTAATAATGCTGGGGACTCCCTGTGGAGCGCTGTGGCAACAGTCGGGCGTGTCCGGCCCGAGGGGGTTTTTAAGATTCTGAGAGTGTTGGGTGGATGTTTGGGCTGAATGATCTCAGAGGTCTTTTCCAACCAGAATGATTCTAGGATTCTAGGTTATACCACGATTTTAGCATTTTACTGAAGGGCTGTAGAGAACTTTGAAGTAGAATTTATTTAAGAGAAAAATCTCATTAAATTTCCTAAGACTAAAAAATACATATTTTTAGATAGTGTTAAAGAGAACAGCAAAAACACTTCTTGAGCCCAATGCCTGTTCTCATTAGACTCTATAAAAATTTCTCAAGCATTGTTTACTAAAGCCACCAAAGGAATGAAAGCTGCTGCTGGCAGAGTTAACCTTTATCACCAGATGTTAAAAAAATACCAAGTTTTGGTGCAAGCATTTTTGAGTGTCACCTGGACTGACTGGTGCATATTCTTCCTTCCCAGATAACCTGCCTTTCCTCTCCTGAAATACTGTCTAAATCTACTCTGTGCAATTTTGCAGTGTGCTGCTGGGAGTGTATTAGCAATTTTTTGGCATGTTCTCTTTGAGTGCTTTTCTTGATATTTGCATGCAGAGATGCTTATTGGCAATGGTCCTGTCATCAGCAGCCTTCAATTAAAACTGTCTCGATGTGCAGTGGTTTTTCAATGTCTGTTGTTCTCAGTTTCCAGAAAGAATGCTCTCATGTTACTACTATAAAAAGAATTTACTTTTCTGAGAGTTTTCTAGGAAGAGACAAGCTAAACTTTCATTTTATGTGAGTGAAATTGAAACTTTCATGGTTTTATTGTGCTCCAAATTAGACAGTGTTTTTCAGCAAGCTCAAGAATTAAAATTAAGCATACAAAACTAAGTTTTTTCATGGTCAGCTGAGTTTTACTTTCATTTCTGTAGCTGCTAAAATGAGTTTTTATTTTAAAATTGGGGGGCATATGTGAAGATACATTTAAGTTGGCATAAAACTGAGTTAGTGATGAAATAGCTTCATGAAGAATGTTAGAATTTTCATTTTTATTTGTAGGAAAGGGTGCTGAATGCTTTACAAGGCACTCTCTAGAGTAAGAGTATTTACTCTGTAGCCAGTCTTGCAAAAGACTCATCATCATCATCATCATGGCTAGGCTTCATGAACGAAGATTTGGGAAGGGCTCTACCCACGTTTGTTGCAACAAAAGAATCAGGTGATGATAACGTTGCTCCTGGTAGACTTCAGTTCTTCCTCTGCTGTTTCTCTGTGATTGCATTTCAGTGTTGTCACACAGTTGCAAAAAAACCTTAATCACTACAAAACTGGCTTTTTACAAAGTGCAGAAGCTGAATTTGGATTTTCAAAACTACAGGTTGAACTTTTAATGGATTCCTTCCCTTTAATAGTCAATCAGTTCAAAGAAGGATTTAGTCTTTAAAATGTGTTTTTCATTCTAATTACATTCTATATTCCTAACAATGCATTTCCCAGTGTTCACTCTTAGTCCCATCATTGTTTTTTATAATGGGTATCTAGGAAGCAGCCATTAGCCAAGGTAGTGCCACTCTCTATCTCAGGAAGTAGATTTATATCTAATTAATGAAATTAATTAAATGAGATCATTACAGGAACTTCAGATACTGTTTGTGACAAATAACTGATTAGACACCAAACCTGACTCTATGAAGCATTGTTTGCACCCTCCCCTTTCACAGGAAGATAACGAATACACATGGGTCCAAGACAGCTTTTGGCTCTTTCCAAGATGGAGCTCATAAAATCAACTGAAGTGTGTGTAATTTTCTCCTGGAATTTGCATAATTGCTTTGGATTTGTCTCAGAGAATAGCTTAGAAGAAAGATTCAGCTCTGTCATCTGCATCCAGGTATCACAGGCTTATTAATCCTTCCTTTATGTGAAGGCCAAGGGAAGAATAGGTCCGGCTACTCTCCAGCTGGCTTTAATGTTCACATCCCAGACTGCCTTCTCCTATGTATCAGCAGGAAACCATATCCCATGTGTCAGGTGCCCCATAACTCTCTAAGCTAGTCTCAGTCATCTGGGCAGAGTTCAGTTAAAATGGAGGGGGAGGAACTCTCTGCACTTCACAAAGGCAGGCTTGCTTCCCCTTAGCTGTTCCTAGGCTGTTTTGTAGGAGGTCTTTCAGGCAGTGCTGGCCTATTACGGTCATTGCTCTTGACTGCAGGACTTGACTCATTAGACTGGTGTGGTCTTTCTTGCTCATTAGCTTCACCTCTCTTTATTCCCCAATTCACAGTAACAGAAAAGCAACAGTGAGAACTGTTCTGGGGAGAGGAGCTGTTTCTTACTTTCTCCTCCTTAATTTTAGTCCCATCTTTGCAAAAGCAGCTGGTTGCTGTGTTGCTTGTGCTCAACCAGGATGAGCACCCTGAGTTGCTGAGACATGCTGTCTGCAGAATATTACTGGTTTGGGGTTTGTTCTCCTTGTCTCAAGGCCTGTACCTCTTCTGCCTTAAAAAAGCATCAAGATGAAGGATATTTAACAAATATCTATTGTAGTACTCCAAAATGTGTAAATGCAGTGTACTATTGAGCTTGGACTGGAGTTCCTTTAAAAAAAAAAAAAAACAAACAACCCAAACTACACTACTGTATTACCAAGGCATGGCTTTGACATACAAGTTTATTTTTACCAGGGAAGTAAAGAAATATAAAATAGGTCTTTTTTTTTTTTAATTTTTCATGAAATTCAGAAAGCACAGCTGTTAACATTTCTATTTTTACTGCCAGTCATTTGCCCTTTAAGTCTATCTCACTTGAAAAAAACCAACCTGAAGAACAAACCTTACCTTTAAATCAGTAGCAAGTTTAAGGTGTTATGTAATTGTAATGTTAATTAATCTTTTAAAATGACACCTTGTTAAATGCAACCATTTAAGGGTGAAATTTAATGAATCCTACTGCTTGCAGAGCTGGACAATGTTAGTACTTAAGAGCTTTATGACTTCAGAATTTATACGCATCTCCTTAGTTAACAGTGGATCATAGTTTGATGCCTAGTTTAACTTTGCTTCCTTTTTTTAGCAGATATAACCACTGGCCAAGAAAAAAAAAGCAGTGGAAACTGTACAGTGTGTGTGTGTGTGTATATATATATATATTTTATATATATAGAGAGAGAGAGTTAGATTTTCCCTTCTATCAAAACTGACTCAAACACCAATATAAGGGATAAGGGATGTAAGAAAGGGATGACATTACTAACTTGGCAACTGGAGCACATCTAAGAAATTATTCCTTCAAGGAGTGTGGTGCCACAGCTGGGAAATAAATTTATTTAAGAATATTTATTTTATCTTTGCCCATTAAAACATGGACCTAGACAGCAAGGCATCACTTTTTACACCCACAGTAACAGCTTAGTTGTGAAATGGCAAAGCAGTGGAAATGAGAAAGTTTGTGCAGGATGAAACAATCCAACAGTCTGATTCTTTGCAGACTTTGAAGTCAGCAGGTGTTTCAAAGGAGTTGTGTTGCACAGTTCTTAGCTAGATTAGAAATGGTCATCTTGGTTTTCTTTAATGTTTGATAGGTTGGTCTAGTAATGTTTGATAGGTTGGTTTAGAAATGAGAGAGGTAAGTTGAACAAACCTCTTTGCAGAAACTACCTGAGGAAGTTTCTACAAATTAGTGATACTTCTCAGTGTCCTTTTGAGACAGTGGGAGCTCAGATTTATAATGAATTTGGAGGTTCAGCTAATAGGTAAAAAGGTCTCTATGATGAAGATATTGTTTTCAATTTGTCAAATATATTTGGCTGTATAGAAATGGCATACCTAATGTGAATAAAAATCCCTCTTGTTCTTACTTCTGGAAAACCTCTTCATCTAAGTGCTTGTTAGTTGGGAAGCTGGATATGTGTTGATGCAGAAGTTGTTTTATTTCTGGTTACCTTTATATACCTGCATCATTTCAGTGTCCCAATCATCAGAAACTAACAGTTTCACAGGAGTAACAGCGCTTTAGTAAGGATTAATAACACTGAAGTATTTTCACTGACAGTCCAGGTGATCCTAAATACTCTGACTTGTTTCAGTCAACATTGTAAAGGGCACTTGTTGACTCTTAGAAGGTGAGAGCAATCCATTAGGTCTTGCAGAATTCTGCAGGCTTTCAGTCAGACCTTCTATTAGTTGCACCTTTCTGTGAGCATCTCCTATAAGTGGTTTGAAGGGAAGCAGCTTATTGCTCTGTTCTGGTGAGGATTGGCACCTGTTACTCACCTTAGCATGTCTCTGTGCCAAATACATTGCAAAGGAGAACTGACCACTCTTTCTGTCCATTTGTCAAATTTAAAAAGTACCTAATACCAATTATCTGAAAATAGTGTAGGTAGGAGAAAATGAGATCCAAGTTTGCTCTGTACAAACTCGTGTATATATAGGAAAAGCAGGTGGGTATGTTACACTTTGGGCAAGCCCAGGTCCACCTGGTTGCTTGTATCAAGAGGTCTAATTAGATAAGTAAGAAACTGACAGAAGAACTTGTTACAGTGCATTTCAAAGGCTCCCTTTCCTCATGACTCTTTTGTTGCCAAATGAAATAACACAGTACTAAATCCAATTTAGCAGAGCTGTCACTGATTCGTAAAGATCTCATGGCACAGAAGAAAGAGTGGAAGAACAGTCCCTTTTTTACTTCCAACTTAATCATCAGTCCAGTCCAGCAAGAAACCACAAGTTTTTGCTGCCCCTCAATTTCCTTGATCAATTCAGAGGTATGGAGCATGTAAGATGGGTCCAGTTTTACTAACAAGGTATGTAAACATAGGTTAGGAAAGTGCTGTTGGGGTCATCAGACCGTTGTGGTCTCCCTCTCTCTCCATGTAGTAGTGCTGCAATGGCTGTGATGGTCAGGAAGCCTGCTTCATTTGTGAAAATCACACATAGAATCTCTCAAAGTCCTGAGGAAAATTCCAATTTTTATTTGGTAAGACTGTATACTTCACAGGACAGACAAAAAAAGCCAAAACTCCAGTATTCCTGTGTCCATCCGGCCTGCAGAGAACTCCTTCCTCATCCCAAACCCCTAGTGTGTGTAAGCAGGATACAGCAGCTAAACATGCAAGAGGCTTTACTTTCATAGACTTCAACATATTTTAGTGTCAATTACTCATAGCTGTGAATTGTTGTCTACTTAAAGCTTGAGAAATAACTTGGAGTATGTTGAAGGGTAGTCCCTCTCTGAACCAGCTTTGAAAGTTGATGCTTTAATTGATATAACTGAATAGTTACTCCCTAGACTGTGCTGGTTTGGGAATATTTTACTCATTTAATGCTTTCTTCTTTAATGAATTTTAAAACCTCCACTAAAATGATTTTTTTCCTCTATATCTTTAGCCTTCAGTATTTGAAAGTAGCTTAAACTATTCATATGGGTGTCCCACTGTATCCTAAGATTGTAGATTCTTGGAATGTTTTCTTGGATCTTTATGAATGTTGTTCAAGTGCCTCCTCCTAGACTCAAAAATATCAAGAGAAATTACTAGGAAATCATTTTTGAGCAGTTGTAGTTTTCATCTATTACTTCTCTATTACTTGGTTGATGAGAAGCTGGACATGAGCAAGCAGTGCATGCTGGCGGCCCAGAAGGCAAATCGCATTCTGGGCTGCATCAAGAGAAGCGTGACCAGCAGATCGAGAGAGGTGATTCTGCCACTGTACTCTGCTCTGGTGAGACCTCATCTGGAGTACTGTGTTCAGCTCTGGAGCCCTCAACACAGGAAGGACGTAGACCTGCTGGAGCGGGTCCAAAGGAGGGCTACTAAAATGATCAAGGGGCTGGAACACCTCCCTTATGAGGATAGGCTGAGGGAGCTGGGATTGTTCAGTCTGGAGAAGAGAAGGCTTTGGGGGGACCTAATAGTCACCTTCCAGTACCTAAAGGGGTCATATAGAAAGGCTGGGGAGGGCCTGTTTACAAAGGCCTGTAGTGATAGGATGAGGGGTAATGGGTTTAAATTAGGGAAGAGCAGGTTTAGATTGGATATTAGGAAAAAGTTCCTTGCTACAAGGGTGGTGGAACATTGGAACAGGTTGCCCAGGCAGGTGGTTGAGGCCCTGTCCCTGGAGGTGTTCAAGGTGAGGCTGGACAGGGTGCTTGGCAACCTGGTTTAGTTGGAGATTGCCTACTCACTGTAGGGGGTTGGACTAGATGACCTCTAAGGTCCCTTCCAATCCTGATAATTCTATGATTCTATGATTCTCAAAGAACTAACTTGTGCCTTTTAGAAACAAACAGGCTCTTTTCTGTGGTTTGAGGCACCCTGTGTTACTTGTTTTGATCCTGCATTAGTGTAGCTGAATGTTTCACATTTTGACTGTCTTTCTTCCCCAAGCTCTTGCGTCTAATGGGAGCGATTTTTGAGGGATGGTGCATATCAGCATGGCACACAGCAATGCCAGGGAAAGGTTACTGAGCTAGCTTGGGTACTGGAAAAGTACTTGCTTCTTGTTCATAGCTTCTCCTTGAGCAAGCAGCTCAACTTGAAAGCAGGCTGTACACAGTGTGTGCAGGGACCTCCACACTGGAGAGGCTTTATCAGCTCTGCTCCTGTTGCTGTCTTCCTCAGAGCCTGTGGATTTCCATAAGCCTCATGTTTGGTTATGTAGACAGCTGCAGGCAAATATTATGCAGTCATATGGAGTACTAGCTGTCTCCTACTTGACAACCAGACTGAAACCTCTCTAAAAGGTGTTGTTCAGGTCCCATTGTTGTTTTGTCCATTGGTAAGACAGTGGGATCCCTGCTTGGAGCTTGCAGATGTTACCAAAAGGTAATACAGCAGCAAAAAGAGATCAGACCCACCATCTGTGAGGCTTAGGTATTCCAATTAGGATTTGAGGCACAACCTTTCCAGTGCTTTGTGAAAAGCATTGGTGCAATGCTGTGAAATTTGCAAGTTGCATCTCGCGGTAAGTAATGAGGGTGCCGAGCAATGAGCAGGTCTGAGCCTACTGTCTGTCATACTGCTCTAGTGTCTCTGAGTGCAGCTGATTGCTGCTGACATGTGAAAATTTGTAGCTGACAAGTTCATACCTCTTAAGTGGTGCTGGCAGATAAGGCTGTTAGCATGTGCTGGAATGTGCCTGAAGTTGGGGTGGAAAGTAGCTAAATAAAGATCCTGCAGTTTTATTGAGTAGTTCTAATGAGCTATTTATTATCTGTCTAAACAAAACCAAAGATTCTGCCCTGTTCTCTGTATGTTAAAAATACACTTTATATAAATCAGAACATTTACATGTACATTTTACATTTACATTATACATTCTATATCAGTTAGAAATTAATTAAAATTTAAGGCTGAGATATCATGTATCTGTGTATCTATACATTGATGAATGTGTGTGTATAGATATTGCTGTGTATAATAGATGCCTTAGGGCATCATTCTGAAGTGTCAGCAGCACTAGAAGGAAGATTTTCTCTGTGGCAGAGGCCAGCAAGAGTCTCCATGACTTGTGTTGAAGGCAAAGGTCGAGCTTTGCTGTGGTCTTCCACACTGGGGTGATTTTTCATTGGAGGTGTGCAAAAAGCCACATGGGCTTCTGATGGCTGAAGTGGTTTGGCAGCCATAAAGCAGATGTGTGAATGAAGGTTGATCACCTCTGCCTCTGCTCACAAAAGACAGCAATATCAGTAATCAGCACTTTCAAAGCTTGTCCCTCACCCTTTTCAGAAGGTGATAAAACAGAGCTCTCACAGTTTGGAAATGGTGGTGCATGTGCTATCAGCTGAGGGTTCAGGAAATAGGTTGCCAGCTGTTTGCAAGGGGGTCACCACATGCTGTAGCTATCTGGAAGGACACTCAGGGAAGGCATTTGGCAGTACAAGTGAAGCAGGGGACAGGCCTGATGTGCCTGAAGGTGGTATGCAGCCTCTTGGGGTGCTGCAAGTACCAATCTCAACTGAGCACTGAGTGAGCTGGAGAAGGAAATCTGCATTCCTGCTGTTGGCTAGTTCTCCAGCTGGGCTAAAACACAAAACAGAAAGGATTTTTGGAGATGCCTGCTTGGCTGTGCTGTAATTTCCAGAGCAATCCAGAGGTGTCATTAGCAGTAACGCTAGTTAATTAATAAGCAACATTAATATGGGTAAAGGCTTGAGAGGGTAAAAGGGGTACTTTGAGCAGACCTGTATCTATCCTTAAAATAGAGGTGCAGTACGTAGGTTGCAATATATTATTTAGGTTTTTAAAGTCAAATGAGATGTGTGGTTTTTCTCCCATCAATGCTATATTAGAAGGACCCCATTTAAATTCAATAGAAGCAAATTTCAATGAAGGCAAGGAATAAATGCTCAAGCAAACAGTGTATTAAATCTAAATTGTATATCTATTTTATTTCTAGAATTGCATTAAAAATGCAAGGTCCAACAATCAGCAGTTATGAGGTAGTACCTCTTAAGAGATCTGTCAAAAAACCCAAACATTTTCATCAGAATGACCTGACTGTATTTAACTTAACCTTTTAGAAAAGAAAATAGAATTCTAATGATAATGAATATTAAGATAATGGGCTGAGACATTATGCCTGATGAAATGGTCTTATTACAAGTCACAGCAGTGTTATCAGCCTGGAGAGGCAAATACAACCACCTCTCATTAGTTTTTCCCTCAGTGCAGTCAGTTTTAGACAGGCAGCATTACCAGCCCTTCTGTAACAGTGGGGTGGTTCAGGTAGATGGTTTTTGTTGGTTGTTTTTGCCCCTGCAGAACTGTTTTCTGCTCTGAACTCCTTTTGGATGTTATAAAGCTTTCCTAGTTTTTTATTTTGTTTGAAATGTTCAGTAGTCATCTTGCTACAAAGATATGTAGCAGAAATAGTTTAGACTTCAAGTAGCAGCTTCTCTGAATGAAGAATGAAGGCCTTTTCAGATGAAACAGGTTACTGAGAAATAGAGGATGGCAGGCTGCATCTTAAACAGCCTATTCTCTGCACTGGAAAGTGAAAGTTCCTATAGATAGTTTTCATTGTCTTCATTTGTTTTTAATTTTACCATCCTGAGAGTCTGAGGCGTATGGATACAAGAGTTAGACATCAGAATGCACTGGCAGTTGCGAACAAGATCACTTTATTCTTTACTTTTATCATACCATCCTGCCCTAATATGAAACTTTTTACTGGTGGCATGGGAGAGAACAAGGCTGGATGGGCTTTGCTCTGAAGTGCTCTTACCTAGAAGAAATGGGTTTTTTTGAACTCCAAACACAGAGAACACACATTGCTAATTTTTTCCTCTATATCTTACTCACAACTTGAATTCCTTATGTAATCCACAGAGGTTCTAGTTTGATTTTTTGCTTAAGGCATATTCCATATGTATATTTGCTAGACTCTTCCAAGGAATATATTAATTAAACCTTTTACTATTCTTTTCTTTCTAAGTGATTTTCTTTTAAAATTGATAAGTTTAAATATTAATGATCTTTCTTGGTAGAAAAAAAGTCTTCTAAGCATTTCTCATAGAAGTCAGCAGTTGATTGGAGGAAATAAAGGCTCTTATATTCTAGGTCCTTAGAAACTAGTAGTGATCTAGTATTGAGTGTCTTAAGTTATTAACTTGATCATTAGCAGCATCTAAATGTATTAAAGAACCTTATGAGCACTATAGAGGCTGTCTTCTTATCACCAGATTCATTCAACATCATTATTTCAGGCACTTTGATTGAAAACTTCATGACTGCAGAAGATTAAATACTACTTTGGAACTACATGATCAAATCAATATTTTGTTGAACAGCAACTTATATCCTTTTTTGTTCTTCTCTTTGTTCACCAAGAAGGGGTACTTTAAGTAAACCAGTAAGTTTAAATAATCCTGGAAACTAGCTCTAAAAGGAAAAAAAAAAAAAGACTTACTGTGTAATTTCACTGTCTTTGAAAAGGCTTAGGGCACTAAGAGCAGCTTTAAAAGTTATCCCGTGATGCAGAGGTCAGGTTACCAAGTGCTGTATCTTTTTATGTGTTATCTCTTTCATGGCCTGGCCCCTGTTTCTTGTAGTTTGATGTTGCACTTCTACCACAACAAGGTACTTACTGTTATGGAAGACAGCTGTGAGATAAACCTTCTGCTGAAGCCAAGATACTAAAAGGGTTTGATGGAAAATGATGCTTTCTTACTGCTTTGTCTCACTTGCTCTTGTACTCTACTCTTCTGCAGCCTCTTGCTCTCTTTTTTTTCCCCATCTTGTACAATCCCTGTGTGTAAATATCTAAAAGAGGTGGCCACATGAATGACTGGCAGAGTTCTCTGGTGGTGTCCCACATCTTCAGTACTTGGAGTGGAAAGGACCATCTCCCTGGAAATGCTGTAGTGCAGGCCAAGACTGAAACTACAGGTTGGCTCTGTGAGATGGCCTGCATGGTTAGTCTGGGCTTTGTTCTCCTCATGGATTTGTACTGGGACATTACTTTTCTGCCTCATTGACTTTCTCATTTGGAGTGCAGTTGGGTTCTTCTCTCTCGTCCTTCTCATGAAAGTATAAACAAGGCTGCTAAAAAGCTTAGTGAGGAGATATGAGCTGAATACTTTCACAGGTGCTGATGGTATCCAAGACTATCTCCTTCTGATAGGAGAGCTAAGAGGGACTCAAGTATTTTGGCAAGCGGTGGCTCTGATGTGTTTTTATGCTCCATATTACACAGTGCTGATAACACTGTCTTGTGTGAGAAGAGTTGACCTTGGATTTGTAATGCTGGGAGAAGTCAGTGCTAATCAGACAGCCAGCAGATTCGATTCCTTGTATGACAATAGAATATTAAAACAACAGTTCAGCCACTTTCTTCCTTTCTTTCCCTTATGGTCAAAAGAGTTAAGATGAATTCAGAGAGAGTTTTCCAACTGACATTTAATTAAAATGAAATTACCTATTATTGTTATGGGCTACAGAGAAGCTATTATTTATGTTGATATTATTCTAATATCTTAGTAGACTAGGCTTGCATTTGCATCAGTATGTTATGACTTGAATTATTTCTTTCTGTCTTCCTTAAGTAGCAGCAAGTGCAAGCTCCAATGTTAAATACTGACAGAAAAAGATATTTCAGTCTCTTTGGAAAAGGCCAGTGTTCAGCCAGAGATTTTTCTCTCCTGTTCGACATTAACATTTTGTTCTGTTTACTCTGACACTCATCACAGAAGTCAGCAGGATGGTTGCAGGACTCTCATCAATATCATTTTTATCATGCTAGCTAGTAAGATTAATCTTTTAATGCAGCAAAACTTCTCTGTGTTAAGAGTTTTATAAACTACTAAAATATTTCATAATACTGTAATATCACTTGGGGTACAACATTTGTCAAATGTACCATTCTCTTTCCTCTGAAGCAGCAGGGATAACTGAAGAAGAGGGAGTGGTGAAGAGGTTATGAATATGATTGTAATGAATTTTTCAGAGAGCAAAATCACCTGATGGGCTTTTCAATTCTACCCTGTGGAAATGTAAAGGTGTTTGCATAAGGCTGTTGGTGGTGTCAGTTTGAGAGTGCACAGTCAGCTCTTCTACTTCCAAACCAGCTGCTCCACAGTGTCCTGCCACTTCCCATCTGGACCCCACTGCTAAGTGGGGAGCTCCCAGACTTCATCTTTTTCTTCATTTCCAAGAACTCCAGTGAGGCTTTTCAGCAGATCATTGCTTAATAAGGGCTTATCTTTTCAAGGAGAGAAAGTACAGTGGGTTTTCTACCATTGGAAACATTCTGCTCAGCCTAGCTTGTAATTTCTCCCCACAGTTCCTGGATAAATAGCTACCTTATATTTTGGAGCCAAAGTATTCATTTGTTAGGCTGTGATAAAACTGGCAAATTCTGCAGACTGTTGGACAGTGAGTGGAAGGAGAGACTAGCATGTGCTTGACACTCTGCGCCTGAAGGACTGGGACTACAGCACTGGAAGCCACTGGGAAGCATTTATATGTAGAGAGGGGAATAAGAATTATTCCTGCTTCAGCAGGAGACTGACAAAAGAAGGAACAACTTTTGCCACAGCTTCAGTTTATATGTGACAGCAAAGAGTGTTCCTCTCAGGACAGGGTACCAACAAGGTTTTCCTTACTCAGCTTCGCCTCAGACTGATTTGAATGAGTTCCTGCAGGCTGCAGCAGTCAGATCCTGTCTGGCTGTGTACTGGATTACAGCATATATCCACTGAAATCGTTGGTATAACAGTATATTTGGAGTTTAATTGGGGCTGACATGAATGTAGATAAGCTGTCAAATTGGCTGGACAGGTTGCATTGCAATCCAGTGAACTGTCTTTAAAGAAAGGCTAATTAATGAAAAACAGGAATTCTTACTGCATTTGCAGTAACTTCAGTAGCAACACGAAACTGATATTTTAATTCTGTAAAACCCCACTGAATTACTAACTATGGCTAGAAGCACATGAGCAGAGGATGCTTAATTGCCTAGGCTGAAGGTGGAAATGGTAGAATTCTTTCTTTACAGGGGTGGAAAATTCCAGATGTGCTCACTTTTAGAAGCCTAGCTTTCAGTGAAGCCTGACTTCTCCAGTGTTTTCTACTGTTGAGAAGCTAAACAACAACAAAACCTCAAACAAAATAAACAACTAATGATAAACTGCATATGAATGAATTCATACCCTAAACCTGCCCATCAGGGAAAAGCAGGGAAGTTTGTCCATAGGTTGAAAGAGGCATGGCTTTGGGCTATGGAGGGAAAGCAGTAGGGTGTGATATATGAAATGAAGGATGGGATATGTGTAGGTAAATCTTCCACAGCTACTTTGGCTTTAAATGTCAGACACGAGCACAGAGGAACTCATAATTGTATGCTTTAACTACAAGCACAGAAGAGACAAACAAGAAAGAACATTTAATCTGCATGTTCTTGGTAATAATGTATTAAGATAAACTGTGGGACAGTGAAGCTGAACATTGCCTATTACTTAAATGCTTACCAGACAACCATTTAGTAAATGGTATGTATGAAAAGCCAAAATATGAAACTAAAATGTGATTTAAAAATCTTCTGTGTGTATATAAGCTCTTCCCTATGAAGTTTTCCTGCATAGTCTTGTAAATTAGCATTTTGGTAGCATAATTATGTTCAGCTTTATTTTTCTGAAGTTTGCATCCATGGTATTTGCAGAGTTGGTAGCACTACCTGGGTTTGTTAATGCAGCATTTGTATTCTGCAACTGTTCATGTAAATACTGGTTTTCAAGGCAGTGTTATGAATATTTCACATGCTGTTGAAATATTAGTGAGGCATTTTCCCTCAGGAAGGAGGCCTTTATTGTTAGTATGCTGCTTATCTAAAATGTATGGTTCAAAAATATTTCAATTATATTTTCCTTCCTTTGGCAAGCTTGCTCCTATTGTAATATTTTTTAATTATAAATTTGTGGAAACTGGGAACCCTCAAATATAAACTGAAAGCTTCCCCTGCTACAGAGTAGTGCTCTATGCATAGCTGACACTGATGGAGGGGATTGATTGATGCTGTAGCTCCCTTATAGCCTCTTACTTGGAACAATGTACAAGTCAAAGGGTTATGGTTCATTTTTTTTTTTTCCTGGAGAAAATATCTGACAGGTATTGCCTATTTCAAACGAAAGGAATCTGCAAAACTCATACTGGTAGAGCACAAGCTTTGAAATACACAGTGAGGGTAGCTTGGAGGTATTTTCACCGACTCACTTTGAAATCCCAACCAGGGGAAGTTGTTTCCCTAACGCTGTGGTGTCCTCATGTTCAGCCCAGCTGGTGGCTGGTTGCCAGAAGGTAAATCCTGGCTTCTGCTAGGCTAGTGCAGCAGTTGAATTTTAGTCAACATTTTCAGCTTTTTAACTTTGTCTAGCCTTTATCTTTGATAAATAAGTGGTTCTCTTTGGGTGATCATGCTGCTTTGAGGAGATTCTTCTGGGGTAGTCTGCAAGGCCTATACTGTCCTCTAAAAATACCCTCCACTGGTATACTGTGGGCATGTTGTAGACCTGAAAAGAACACAACCTTTCAAATCATCCTGCAGGTAGTAGGGACTGTTCGTGTCAGAGTTAAATTGACAGACATGGGTATCTTTCTAATGCACATGTGCTAACTAAGGAGTAGGTAAACAAGTATAGATGGAGGTGCTGCCTAAAGCTGTTAGGATGGTCTCTTCCTTGGTCAACTCTCCAGCATTTTGCCTTCATTGCAGGTAAACAAATGTATATTGCCATGCCTTAGATGAACTATGTTACTTAAGTATCCAGCAGACTCAGGAGTTCAGGACAGTACAGCTCAGTTCAGAGAGAAATGCTATATTGGGATTACAATAAGGAAAGGAGGTATTTTTCTGACTGCAGAGTAAGTGAATATAAGAAAAATTTTACCCAGTTGGGGTGGCAGAGCCCTTGCCCAGACTGCCCAGAGAGGCTGTGGAGTCTCCTTCTCTGAAGATATTCAAATCCCGTCTGGACACACTTCTGTGTGACGTGGTCTAGGGAATCCTGCTGTGGCAGGGGGGTTGGACTAGATGATCTTTTGAGGTCCCTTCCAACTCCTGACATTCTGTGATTCTGTGATAGTTCTCAAACTAGAACAGGTCAAGGACCTGGGTTTTGTTTCAGTAGTATTAAGTCATTCAGGTCTCTGTTGAAAACTAAAGACATTATAGGAGAAATTTTGAGGAAAATAATGCTCATATTCAAATACTTCCTTCATTTAATCCTGAAAAATATTTGTGATTGCAAATATTTACAGTAACTGCAGATATCTTGCAGATATTTCAATGGCCTTCTAGTAGAATGAATTTGAGAAGAGTTATCAAAAGGTTACCTTAAGAAAAAACAGAAATAAAATGAAACTGTAAAGTAGAAACTATTCTACAGATGTCTGTCTTTGGCAGTTCATTTCTCAAATGCCTGTTCTATTTAATTCCCATATAATTATACAGCATATGGGGACAGTATTGCTCCACTCTTTAAAACTGAGTTTATTGTAAATTTCCAAGTACTGGAAATAGATTGTTACCCAGAAGAAGCTTCCCATTGCTGCTTAATTATGGGAGGAAAGAGAGGAAGACAAAAGAAGAAATAGCTAAACAAGCAAATGTATTGTCTTGATGTTTAAAACTGGGTAGGGAAGATTGGGTCCTAGACCTCTCATCTTTACGAGCTTTACCTGTCTGAACAGCAGTAAAGGAGAAACCTGAAAACATAAGAAAATCCTTCTTGGGAGCAGACATTTGTGCTCTAACACTTGTCACGTGTTTGCTTTTAACTTTTCAAGAGGTAGTTGCTGGAGGTTTCAGAAGGAATAGGGATAATTTCTCTGTGCTAACAGCAAGATGCTCTTCCAGCGTGGACAGAGGGAAAGCTTTGACTCCACGTAGTGTCTGTTGGTGGGATGCAGCTCTGGAGGAAAACCAAGCTAAGTTCTAGCTGCACTCGAGTGGCAGTCCAGTGAGGATTCCCTTGGGTCAGTGCAGGGGCTGTTTAAAATGTTAATGTGTCCCATAGCCCATATTTTCCAGCTTTGAGTTAAACTATTCAAGATACGAGCTTTGAATAATTTCTTCATGATACATCTCCCCCAAGGAAATTATACCTCAGTTAAAAGGCCCTAAATACATATTGCTCTCTAGGACTAAGGATTTATTTCTTCAAGAATCTATTGGGAGTACAGTAGTATTTCTGGGATGCTTGAAGTACTTATTTACATTTAAGCTCAAAAAGCCTTTGTAAGGCTTAGCAAACAACCTCCTTTTACAGAGGGTTGAAGTAAACTTTTCCAAACAAGCATGAAGGGAGGGCCGAAGTGGGAGAAAATCTTTTCATCTCTGCAGAGCACCAGCTATTGCCATCACAGTGCTCCTTGTTACAGAATCAGTCTTTTCCAGGGACTGTTTTGGCTACCTGCAACAGTGCACCTCTGCTCACCGAATTTAAGAGTCAGGGTCCTGCTTCTAAACTTTGTTCACTGTGGGGAGAAAGGAGTCATTAGTGTCAGGATACTCATTGGTCTAATTGAAATATTGACATAACGATCTTGCCCACTTTTATTCTAGAAAGGGAGCATATGCATTTGCTGTAGTGTGTGTTTGACAATGTAGTTTGTGGTTTCTGAAAAGTGTTTCAGTGTCCTAAGATAGCCAGTTAGTAAGGAGCTATCTAGTAGGAAAAACCCCAAGCATAAAACTTCAAAAATAGTTTAGGCAAATATGAAGATAACTCAAAAAATATCTGACTTCATAGTATGTGTGACATGCTGCTTGGCAACCAGGCAACCCTTATGTGTAGGCAGGGGACTTTCTCTGGAATTTTCTTTTGCTTTTCTTTAAAATAAATACAAAAGATTTTGTTGAGGTCAAAGTCAAGGTCAAAGTCAAAACTTCATCCTTACTCCATACCTCTTCCATGCTAGTGATAGCTGAGGGTAACTGTCAATCACAAAACCAAACTGTGCCCAGTGAAACTACATAGAAAGGAGACAAATGAAGTCTGCAAGAGATGAGTAACTACTGAGGTGAGCATGTTCCTGCCTGTTCAGCCCCTGAGGGGTCTGAAATTTGCTTTAATTCTGCTGCTGGCTTAGAGCAGTGATGAGCTGTTCTCTTCCCAGCTGAGGCAGTGGTGGTAGTGGGGCATGCTGGCAGCAGATGCTGGGGTTGTGGTGTGGGGAAAGGTCTGCAGGCAACCCACTCAGGGCTGGGTTTTCTTGATGCACCTGGCAATCGGCACATTTCCGTTTGTTTGCTGATTTCCCTGGAAACAGCAGCTAATATTGAAAAACAATTGGTACAAAGCTGTAGGAAGTAAAAACCCAATACCTCAAATTCATTTTAAATTTCAAACAATATGCTGTCCTAAAGTGATTTTATTTTAGCCATTTGATTTTTTTTTTTCTGAATATAATAAAATTGAAAATGTTTTAATTACAGAACAAATCTCACTTGGGAATGAGAAAATAGGAAGGAGGAAATAGTTTATTGTTGCTACTCTAGGTTGGGTTGGGGTTTTCCCTATGGAAGTTTTCTTATGCAAACATAATTTAGTATGGACTCAATCTTGAGGGCCAAGGAAGACAGGAGGGATGGCTGTTCACAGGGACTGTTCTGTGGGGCATATGCATTGCTTAGAGAGAAGCTCTGGTGTAAATGCATTGCTAGCTTAAAAACCAAAAACTGTTGGAGAAAAGTCAGGTTGGCCAGAGGCAGCAGCCAAAACCTCCCCACCTTTTGCTCACTGTCCTTTCCCAGGGAATGAGAGTTTTAGTTTGTTGGGGGTTGTTTTGTTTTATTTTGAAGAACTGTCTTTCCTGTCTTGTCTGGAGCCATTTTTGGCTTTCTAGTTTTTGGCATAGGTAGCAAAATCTCCCTGGGTAAGTATACAGTCCAGCTGATCTTGTTAAGTTTGTGAATATACTGTTACAAGATGTTATTTGGAAATGATGCTCTTAGCATCATGTTTTCTTGAATAACTGCAGACATTTTAAATAAGAGAAAGGACATAGAAATCCAGAGATGTTTTAATCAGGAAGATACATGGTAGTCCAAGCATGATGTTACCTAAACAGCCATAGAGAAAATTGATTACATAAAAACCAAATAGCAGATGGTTTGCATGTGCGCTGCTAATCTGAAAGTGTGGAATAAACACATTGCCTGTGACCAGTCAGTAACTCAGTGGTTAATATGAAAATGAACATAATAGATTATGTTATTGCAAATATTCAGTGCTAGGAATTACAAGGCACAAATATAAGCAAGGTATAAAAATCATGAAAGTCTTGTAGACATGTAAAAGGTGAGGGCTCTTTCTCCATTTCTTTGGGGTTTTCTTCTTAAATACTTCTGCTATTAATGCAACAAGCCTTTGATTTGGGGGTTTCTTTTTCTCTGTACCCTTCTCTTCGTTCAGGTTTGTGATGAATCTGCTGCTTGCTCTTGGATGGCATGTACTGGTAGCAAATTTGTTCCAGCAATTCTCAAGCTGTGTGAGAATGGCCACACAGAACATAAAAGCAGTGTGCCTCGCAGTGCTTTGCTTCTTATTGCTAATAGAGGACATGCAATATTGAATAAAATAGTGGTTTGCATGTGTCCTTGACACTGCAGTTGTGATACAGGAATTGTTAACACAAGCAGCATCATGTAGGTGTACAAATCAAATCCTGGTCACAGAGGTTGAAGCTGTACCAATGAAAAGGATGATGGAGAATAAACAGGTCTGCTGGTAGGAATATTGATGCCACTTGGCCACTCACCTTCTAGTTGGAAGTGCCAGAATCCAGAGAATAATCAAATGAATTTTTAACTTGGCAACTGCAAAACTTATTCTCTTATTCTCTGGAGCACATGCTGCCTTGTGGCTGATTTTTGGGAATGATGTAAAATCCTGAGGGAAATCTAAACAATAGATACCATACACAATGTGAGCACACATGCAGTGAAATGGAATACAGTGTGCCAGTTTTTAAGCCCTTCATGGGATTTAATTGCATATGACAGAAGTTGTTTGTTAGTCTTGGAAGACTCAAATGATATATCCAGAGTATATACCTATATTTCAATGCATAAGACTTTCTCCATTTTGCTTCAAAAACTGTTGCACTCCTGGTTTTGTACTTGACAGCAATGAGAATGGACTGAATATCCCTTTCTATGTAGTCCTTGATTCCTGTGCTAAGATTGCAAAACCAGAATACCTAGAAAGGAAATTAATAATAATCTTTGTGCTGGCAGCATCTGCCCATTAGAAAACAGGATGAAATGACCTAGTGTTGGGCAATCTAACAGTTGTCAACTAGTAATGATCTGCCATCTGCATTCAAGGGTGAGTGTGGTGGGAAGGTAGAAGGCTATACATACACCCTTTTACATATCTTCTGAGCCATCTGTTTTACTGTATAACTTCTTTGTATGCACAGGGAAAATGTCTGATGTTACAAAGTATGACCAGCTCACAGGCACCTTCTTTTAGATACACTTATCTTCTAAGCAGCACCATTAGAAAAACACTAAGGAAGTGCAAGTGGATATATTTTCCAGAGCTGTACTAGTGAGAACTATTTTGCTGAATCCTGTGCAGCTGTGGAAATTTAGAGAATTATCTATTCCCTATTCAGGGGCTGCAATTTCTTCCTTAATACCTTTGCAATTATGTTGCCTACAAGGTAAATCAAAACTTAAATAAACACAACCCCTTCTAAACACCACCTCTCTGAGTTAGTTATAGCCCATGTAATAGGTAGCCTGCCCACGCTGTTACTTACATGCTAATGATGGTAACGAGTTACCTCCTCTAGGGAATCCTGCTGTGGCAGGGGGGTTGGGCTAGATGATCTGCCGAGGTCCCTTCCAACCCCTAACATTCGGTGAGTCTGATGAGGCTGTGAGCAGGCTTTGCTTTTAGAAGGTCAGGTTTTATGCTTGCATAAACCCTGACAAGCTACATTTCTCATGTCTGTGTTAATATGAATGGATGAGCCATTCTCTGGTTTCTTTCCCAGAAGGTGAATGCATGTTTCCTGAGCTCTGAATGAGGTTGTTGTGATCAGTGTTCGTGTTGAGCAATCTTTTCTATCTACCTGCTCCATGTATCTCCTCCTGGAAAATCTCCTCAAAATGTAGCCAGCCTTTCTTGTGCTTGAAACTCTGCTTCCCCAGTTTATTTGCTGCCAAGATAAACAGTGAGACTTGCTTGTTTCAACGTAAGGTTTTAAACAGGGAACTGCAAAAGACCTGTGAAACACTTGTCTCCTTATAAAACTTAAACTAATATTGCTGGGTCTGGTGTAGTTATGCTACACTCTAAATTCACATAGTAGTTCACAGCAGGCAAGAGGAATGAAAGGTTAACATTATCTTAGCTTGTAAGTGACATCTCACCTGTATCTCATGGGGTTCTCATTTCATGCACTAGCCTTTTTCCTTTCTGTAGAAAGTCCAGCAAAATGTAATGCTGATTGTTAGTCCTTGAGTCCCCATGCTGATGATAAATACTATAAAAATTTGACAGCCAATGCTTTTTATTCTGTTCTCATCAAAGTATAACTGAGATTTGCCAACTTACGGCTGCTATGGCAATTCATATTTGAAGAAAAAGATGTAAAGAAACATAGGAAGGTTGGTATTAATTGTGACATCAACATTAAAGTCTTTTTGACAACATTGGTGTTAAAAATTCTCTAAAAAGCACATAAAGATTAAACAAATAAACTCATAGGGAAAAGATTCAGTGTCTTTGATAACTTGATTTTTTTATATACATGTAGTTAAAGTTTAACAAATTGTTTATTATTCAGAGTAAATCTGTTCAGCAGGTGGATTGTAAGATGTCTCTTGACACTTCTCTTTGTCCTTACCATGAAAAGCATGAATGCATCAAACAATTGCCAGAAGGAGGAAATTTGAAAGAAGACCTTGACACATCTGATTCATTAAGTTGAAACTTCTGCATCTGCATTTGTTTTGTTAGCTTGCAGAAATGTTTAATCAAGAATTAGAAAGGCTGCTGATAACTTGTGTTTGTTGTTTAGGTTGCTTTTTGTGGAGATGAAATTCCAAAGGAGATGCATTTCTCATGGCAGTGATAATGAGCAGATAAACCACTTGCTAGCTTTACAAGTGCAGGTGTCAAGTGTGATTGTGGCATGACAATCTGTAAATCTATAATCTTACCAAGTATCAATCTGCACTTGTGGGGAAGGTGAACTTCAACCATGCTCAAGGAAACAAGGCTCTTTAAATAGAGGATGAATTTTGCTGATCTTTTGATTTCTCTGGATAAAATGAGGAGTGCTGGATCATGTTGTATAAGCTTGGTTTGGAGTACCTGAGAAGAATCTGTGTCATCATGAAAGGCTATTCATGAGACATACCTGGTAGGTAAATGCTGTAAGCATGCTTGAAGGTGTGGAGAGAGAAGGAAATGGATGGTTTCCAGGTTAGCCTGACATAGCTAAAGGGGTTCTGCTGAAACCAAGGAATAGGCTGCCCAGGGAGGTGGTGGAGTCACCATACCTGGAGGTTTTTAAGAAGTGGATAGATGTGTTTCTTCAGGGGATGATTTAGGGGTAAGAGTAGTGCAGGGCTAGATGATCTTGAGGGTCCTTTCCAACCCTAATGACTCTGTGATTCTGTGACTTGGGAGTAGTCCCTGGCTCTGCCTTGGTACTGCCCAGTGATGTTTGTGCATCAAAAAGGAGTGAAATGAAAACACTACTTTCACTTGTTTAGGTCCATGCTTCAGTGGGTGTGTTGCCAAGTTCCACAAAGCAGAACTTGACCATGGAGTACAGTTTGGTAGGTACATGAACAGTGGAAATCCAAACTATATTAAATTAAAATTATATTTCTTGGTTATATTGATGTAAATGAGGAGGTATCTAGTGATTGATGTGCTCTGCTATACTGGAGTCTGTCTTCCACAGCCAACAGCACAGTTTCAAATAGCAGCTCTTCAGGCAGAAGTCAGGATTCGAACAGATTGCAATTTGATGATTGTTGAAAAGAATCTTGATATTAAACATAGCATTTAGATGGCTTTAAAATGAACATTTGGTGTAGATTAACAGATTTCATTGTAATAGGATTTTTCTTTGCAGTAATCACATCTTATTAGGAAGTAGTTTACTATTCATCAGTGAAAGCCTTAGCAGTGATTTAATTCTCAATAAACCTTCTGTTGAGAAGCTTTGAGTTCAGTGCATGTGTGCTGATGGGGGAAACTTTGCATAACATTTGGCTTCTGATGGACTTTCTCCACAGAGATAACTTCACAGGCAGCATTTGTTGAAAAATAATTTTGATTTCATTAATATGACAGGTGTCTGTTGTTAAAGTTGACTTAGAAAAAGCAGTTATGGTGGGTGAGAATTCTTGCCTCAACAAATAAAGGGAATGGCTTGTGACCTATCACCTGGGAAACATGGAGAAGAATGGAAGAATGTAGGATTCTAAAGATTTTGATAAGAAACATGGCAGAAACTACAGTATCATGTTGTAAGACATCTTTAATGAGATACTAGATTGTCAGATGTTAACTGTAAATAGAGTTAAAGTCTTTTAATATGACTGAATACTGTTAATGTCCTTAAAGCAGCAGTCAGCATCATAGCTAGTTCATTGGTTAGAATGAACTTCAATGTTGTTTAGCTGTGGTCCAGACACTATTTCTTACACCACTCTAAAAACACTGAAGATTTGCTGTTCTGTTTTCCCATTCTGTTCAACCTTCATAGGTTTCAAGGGATTGTCACTTGTAAGAGTTTCCTTCAGTGAACTGTATCTTAGTCCTTACTTGTATCTTACAATACCTTACAGCACCACTAAAGTTTTGTGTGAGAAACCATCATGCAGTAATCAAACAAAACCAGGCTAAATTGTGAGCTAAGTTTTAACACAAATGGCTTCTATCCCTCCAGAAATTCCTGAGACTAACTTTTCCCAGAGGATTACTTATACAGGTGTTTTGAGGTGAATGGAATAACTCAGGTTTTTTCAGACTTAAATCAAATAGGCCCTTTTCATTTTTTTTCTTTTATATTATTGGCCTAGTTCTTACTTGGACCAGAAATGTGATTATGGTGTAGAGGGGTTTTGCCATCAAAATGAATACATAGCAAAGTGCTGTGGAATCATAAGGACTGTGGGTGCTGGCTGGGATTCTTTTTCTGCAGTCTTACATCATTATTAAACTCCATAATTTCCTGGTCAAACAGCAAAACAGCAGCTAGACATCAACAATTAAGACCTAGGAGGGGCTGGATTGATAACCTGGGAGAAATGTTTCCTTTCCTTTAAACTGACCTTTATCTACTAGCTGGCAGTTGCTGATGCAATGTGTATTTCCAAAATTCTTGTCTGAACAAGGTAAATAACAAAGGATGTTTAATGTTTGAAGGTGTTAGATGTTTGCAGACTAGGTTTGATCTGAATATTCCAAGAATAAAAACCTTCTAGAATTCCTGATTTTCTAAAATATGTTTGTGTTTGGTAGGGAAAGTATTTCCTTGTAACATCTTGGCAACCAAGAGGGCAAACCACATCCTGGGGTGCCTCAAACAGAGCCCAGCTGGCCAGTCCAAAGAGGTTATTGTCTCATTGTGTTTACTGCTGGTGTGGCTTCTCGTTGAGTATTGTCTGTGGTTCAGGGTCCCACCATTTAAAAGGGATGTGGAGGTACCTGAATGCATCTCTTCCCTGTAGTGTTGCTTAGAAGATTGCAGTGTGATTGATAGAGCAAATGCTGGTTCATTGATACATGGAATAAAGAAATAAAGAAATCTTTAACTCTTGGATGTATTTTCTGGAGCTTTTAAGAATGACAAAATGCAACTGTTGTCTAAATGCTTCTGTACAGAGAATTTATTCATAATTCCTATATTTCTTTAAACAGTACAATATACCATATTTTGAAAATGGAGTATCAAGCTAGAGAGACTGGTTTTGGTAGGAACTTAATTAAGTTTGTGCAGTAATTGGAGAGTGCTCCTAAAAGGGTGTGCTTCAAAGAGGATTAGCTTGTGGATACACTGCACTGGCTTTTACCCTGTATTCTAGTTGCTAGACTTTATTAAAAGATGCTGAAATCTAATTAAATCCATCCTTATATAAATTATCTATGTACATTATTGTAATAGCTTTCCCAAAGACATGATTTAATTGCATGTGGGAGAATATTAGGCACCACCAACATCCCCTATCCTATTCATTTTTATCCTATGTATTGAATGAGCCTAATGGGACAGCCTCATGCTGAAATTAGTTCATACTGATATTTACCTTTTGAAACTTCTAGGTGACAGATGCCATAAAAGTTCTGTAAATATAGAACTTTAAATAGCCTTTTGTCTACAACATTTTTTTTGCCTGATATAACTTCCTGGACAAAGCCATTGATGCAGCCAGAAGGGTTGTGGTCGATGGCTCTTTGTCCAGGTAGAGACCTGTAACAAGTGGTGTCCCTCAAGGGCTCTGTCTTGGGACCAGTGCTCTTTAATGTCTTTATTAATGACCTAGACAGAGGTATCGAGTGCACCCTCAGCAAGTGTGCAGATGACACGATGCTGAGTGGTGTGGTTGATACACCAGAAGGGAGGGATGCCATCCAGAGGGACCTGGACAAACTCAAAAAGAGGGTCCATGACAATTGGATGCAGTTTAACAAGTCCAAGAGTAAGGTCCTGCATCTGGGCAGGGGCAATCTGAGATAGAAGTATAGACTGGGAGAGGAACTCATTGAAAGCAGCCATGCAGAGAAGGACTTGGGGGTCATGATAGGTGAAAAGCTGGGTATGAGCCAGCAATGTGTACTCACAGCCCAGAAAGCCAACAGTATCCTGGGCTGCATCAGGAGAGGCATGGCCAACACGTCCAGGGAGGTGATTCTGCCTCACTGCTCTGCCCATGTGAGGCACCATCTGGAGTACTGGGGTCCTCGGCATAGAAGGGATGTGGACCTGTTAAGAGTGGGTCCAGAGGAGGGCCACAAAGGACTAGAGCACCTCTCCTACAAGGATAGGCTGAAGGAGTTGGGATTGTTCAGCCTGGAAAACAGAAGGCTTTGAGGGGATATTATAGCAGCCTTCTGGTACCTATAGGAGGAGAACAACATAGAAGGGGAGAGGCTTTTCAGCTGGTCAGATTGCAATAGGACAAGGGGGAATGGATACAAGCTGAAGGAGGGGAAATTTAGATTAGGAATTAGAAGGAGGTTCCTTACCCAGAGTGTGGTGAGGCACTGGAACAGGTTGCCCAGAGAGGTTGTGGATGCCCCATCCCTGGCAGTGTTCAAGGCCAGGCTGGGCAGCCTGCGCTAGTGTGTGGCATCCCTGCCCATGGCAGGGGGGTTGGAACTAGATGATCTTTAAGGTCCCTTCCAACCTGGCCCATTCTATGATTTGCAGCACTAACATGTAATGAGAATGTGCTGATTTATTGCCCCCCCACTGTTTATTACCTGTATCATGCTTCTCTTAAAAGGATAAACAGGGATACAGGGCCTGAGTGTTCCCTCATATACATGTTCAGCTGGAATAGTTCAGTAGAGGAAGTTTACCTAGAAATCTGAGACTTTTGTGAACTTAAGAACAAAAAACCCCCCCAACAACAAACCAAAACAAAAAAACAACAAAAAAATCAGATTTGTTATCCTCACAGAAAAGCAAACACTCCCAACTAGTGCTTATATGACTGATTGTTATTTTTAGTTCAGCTGAAGCATACTTCTGAGAATGGATGTCCTTCACAGAATGTGAAGAAAGGAGACTGTTCCCTTCATGTCCTTTGCCTGGTGATTTGAATATTCAAGTGGGATGTTGCTTGCTTTAGGAGTAAGCCCAAGACTTGCCTCTGCGAATCTTAGGAGACAAAAGAGTTTTCTTCAGAATATACATGTATGAATTTCTTACAACTTCTTCAAGGAGGAATAGGGTTAATTTCTCACCATTTGAGGTGATTTAAACTGCAAGAGTAAAAAAAAGCCAACTGAAAAAAAACTCACAAAACCCCCACAAAAAACCAACCAAACAAATAAAGTCCCAAATCCCCCATGACAAATCAAACAAACATACAAAGATAGGAAGAATAACTTTCCATGAAAGTTCAAGAAGTCCAAAACTGCAATATTATGGCATTTTTCCATTTATGATGACAACTATTTGTTCAATTTGGCCTAAAATCACTAATAATTTATTAGTGTCCTAAATTTTACAAATAGTGAGTATTCAGTAGACACAGTAAATTCTGTCTGATCTGGTCTAGGGAATCCTGCTGTGGCAGGTGGGTTGGACTAGATGATCTTTCAAGGTCCCTTCCAGGTCCTAACATTATGTATATCTCAATACATGACAGAATGTTATTCCACAGGCAAAGAATGAAATGATAATAAGTGTAACATTTTCATTATTGACTAAAAATGGATGTGGTAAACCCCAACAAAGACAGGTGACCTAACATCTTTGGTACCTGGAATGTCCAGGTCAGTCATTCAACAGGAAAGTGCATTTAGAATTCCCTCTGATGGGGATCTGAAATCATAGATTTTAGTTAAGGGGATTTATCCTAAGGAGAATTTCTCCACTGCATTGGGTTTGTAATTGAGGTTGTCCTTTATTTTTATTGAACCAACAGTCCAAGTGGCTATGTTTCACCTGAGCTTCAGTAAATGGTTGGTAATTAAAATTGCTTCAGGGATACCTTTGAGGCCAGAGGTTGAAGAGCCTGGCGTCCCAGAACCTGGCAGAACAGAGATCATCTGATCTTTTATTAAACACCTGCTGCAGGGACTTGTTTGGTTTTACCTATGCTGGCTGGCAGGATGTTCTGGACAGCAGGACTATTGCAGATTTGATTCAATGGTAAATTATAGTCAATTAACCAGGAGCTCTTAGTACCTCACAAGCTTTTCCTAGCAGTAGTGGGAAGACTGAGTAATATTTGTACTATTTGATTTCCCCAACTGGATTTGTCAAAGTTGTCTTTCCATCAACCCATTAAAAACAAACAAACAAACCCCAAACCACTAACAACCAAAAAAACCCCAAATAAACCAAAACACCTAGCCCCTTCCTCTATTTATTTAAATTATCTGGTTAAAAGTGAAAGTTGTGTCCTGTTCCAAGTGCAAGAAAAGGGGTAAAAAGGATCAGGTTATTTTATGACCCAGAATAATAGGAGAATGTGATTCACATGTCCCAGTTTCTCATCTTTAGCTGCATATGGGAACTATTCCAGTGGAGCTAATGAGAGTTGGTTTTGTTAGTGTGTCTAAAATACTGAAAGATTCTTAAACTATGAAAGTGTTATTCATTTCTATGCTACTGAAAGCCCTAAGACTTGATGTGTATAGTGCCATGTAATGACACAGTCATGTAACCATACATATTTTGCCTCGATTCCTTCCAGCTTTTTATCACCAGCAAATTACTCTTGTCCCAGGAGCAGGTATTGTAACCTGTAATGCTAGCAGTGTTTGTGAGGAGGGCACTTTGCTGTGCCCCACAGGTGACCTACATGTGTGCCACTCTCATCACTAGAGACTGGAAGCAGATATAAAAGACAGAAAACTATTCAGAACTGAGGTTTAGGGGAAAAAATAAAAATGAAAAGCAATTAAATTAAAAATCTCCAAAAACTATTATAAGTCAAATCATTGTACCCCTGTGGGATAAGCAGGTTTTAGCTGTGCCATAAGTCTTCTGTGTGTCATGTCAGGTAGCAGCATGTGAGTGCTCCTGGTACCTGTATGCAGCATTGTGGGGAAATAGCCCAGGTTCTTAGTGATGCCTGAGTAGGGATGAAATTTGGAAGCAAGCTCTGGAACAGCTCATTGGTAGATGGGCATTAACACACACAGAATCACAGAATATCCCAGCTGGAAGGGACCCACAAAGATCATTGAGTCCAGCTCCTATTTAGGCACAGGACAACCCCAAGGTCACATCATGTTCCTAAGTGCAATGTCCAATTCCTTCTTAAACTCCATGAGAGTTGGTGCCTTGACATGGGCATACATTCACCAAATGCACAATTAGGATGTTTATAGAATATCTACCTGTGTACTTGCTGCTGGTTTCTGAAGATATGGGAATTCAGGACAGGCAGTGCACTGCTGCAGCAGCTGGCTGGAGGGCTGTAGCCTGTTCCTTCAGTTAAGGCACAGCCACCTGACCACCACAGATGCTCCCAGCTTGCCACATTAAAGCCTACTGTGTCTAACACAGACAGCAAAGAAAAGTTTGTGTGCTTTCTGGCAAGGAAAAGAGGTTTGCAGTCATCAAAGTGTTCAGGCAGAAGGAGGATATCACTGAAGATATTTGACCATGTCAGAGACAAAAGATAAAGCCAGAGATAAAATGAAGAGACCAAAATAAACAAAAAACATAGCCCCCTTTCGTCAGGTCAGCACGAGGCACTTCAAAGAAGGGCCTCAAAATAAGAGAGATTGTGGTAGTGGATATTAGGAGAGGTAGAATCTGCTCTTCTTTGATTTCTAAGACAGCTATGGAATACCACAGGATTTCTTCATCTTTCTGTCAACTTTAATATAAGATAAAGCTAGACAATCAGGATGGCCAGTGCAACCTAATAGGAATAGCTTCAAGCATCACACTGAGAACTAGGATCTCAATCTCCCTATCTTTCTATTTGCCACCTAGAAATTAAAAGGAAGCTTTCAAGAATATATAATCTTTTCACACATAGTTTAAAACTGCAGTAAGAGAAAAATTTCTATCATCTGAAAAAAAGTGGCTAAAATAGAAAGAAGAACTGCATGTTAATCTTAAATTGTCTTCTTCCTTTAAGGATGATTAATTATGCAAAGGAGGAGGTTTGTTTTAACAGGATTGCCTAAAGAGCAGAACAGGAGGAGGCAGTAGAACAGAGCCAGAAGTAAATGTTGTTTAGAAGCATGATGCTCAGGTATTAGGGACTCGAGCTTGTAGGTACAGCTTCAGTTTAATCTATGAAAGGCCCAGGAATGCAATGTTTTGCATTATTCAACCATGCTACTCTTAGGAAATGAACATCTTGCAAAAACATCCCAGAAAGTGGGCTAAATGTCTCCAAATGATGATAAACTGTCTATGTAATGTGTTAAACTAATGCCTAGTGTAACAAATAGGAAATCAGACAATAGCAGGATCCTTTCAGTAGCTGTTATAGGATTTATGTATATGGGTTTTAAATCTGTCTTTGAGGTATTCTCCCATACATTTGAAATAGGCTTGGAAAGTGGCAGTCTTTCCTGCAAACTGCAAAGCATCCAATGCATGGCAAATAATCACCTGACTCCTCCCAGAAGTGTGCCCAGCTCATGAAGAGCAGCTGTAACACGGGCTGTGTGAACACCGCAGTCCTCTGACCCGGAGTGTGGCAGTTACTAGTGTTAGTAACGTTCCAGTGAACAGAAACTCGTGAATGAAACAAGGAAGCCTGCTGTGCTGGCTCTCCAACAGCCCAGCTCTGCCTGCTGGCTGTGTGGGGTTGCCACATTCCCTTCCCAGCACTCCACGCAAGTGGAGCGGCTGAAAGGTTCGTCCCAGGGGCCAGCCTTCTGTCAAGCTGCCAGACCGCAGCGAACAGATTTCATTGCTGAAACCCCTACGAGATTTTTCCTGCAGGTTCTCAATTTAACTTTTCATAAGCTAGATTTTATTATGTTGTGTCCTATATTAATTAAGGTGGAAGGGTTTTTTTTCTTCTTTTTAGGGCAGGAAGTAGTTTTCCCCCATCCTTCAGGTTATTTCTGTGTTGGTGGAAAGCATACTTGAGAAATTTTGTTTGCTTTCAACCTATGCTCAGCTCCCTTGCATGTCTGTCATTACTCTTCTTTTAGCTGCCTTTTTTATTTACATTTCTAGATGCCTTGAAGTGCATGGTCATGAGCATACCTGTGATAATTACAGCTTACATTATGTCAAAAAATTGATTTTTCTAGACAGAGCCTATGATTATATAGCATTAGCATGTACAGGCCTCAGTGGAAATCACAGCCTATTTGTGATGTGTTCTGGAGTGCACAGTAACATACTGTGCTTGCCTTCAAACATTTAGCTATGAAGCCTATGATCTTCAAAAAGATGTAACTTGCATAATTAAAGAATTGATTTCAAAGGACTGTTTGTGGTAGAAAGTTAGGAAAACACCTAATTCTTTGTACTGCCTTGAGTGAAAAAAATATATACAAGGGAAGGTAGAAAGGAATTTAAAAACCCTCCTAATTCTAGAGCTCTGAAGCTAGTGTAATACACATTCATCACTCTGATGGGTGTAGGAAGGGTATATAGATAGATAGTCTGCTAGGGGCTATGCTAAGGAGAGTTGCTATAGGACCCCAGGTTGGACTTCATGTGTTTGGAAGACAGTTACTAAATATGGGCAATGAAGTCATGTTGACTAACCCTTATTCAGCTTCTGGCATGCGAAACCTTTCTTGGGTATTGCATGTTTGTCAGTCACTCAGAACCAGTGTAAGTGGAGGAAACCCTGCAGATTTGGTAGATGGCCCATAGCTCTGCAAGTAAAGAGAGGTTTCCATTTCCCCCTCTCAGACTGGCTGAGACCACATTATCCAGGTTATGAAATACACTTAAGAGTAGAACTTGTTCTAAACTAGCAAGGAATCTTCTGTGGAAGCCTGCAGCAAAAAAGGGGTTTGTATACACCATGTCAGTCAATGGCATGAACCCCTCTATTGCTGGTTTCTAATTTGTCATTGGAAGCTGATGACAAATAATATTTGCAATTGAAAAAGCCACAGTGAAGAGAAGATGTGCTTCACATTTTACTGTACAGTGTAAATGAAGTTTTAGCTATTTTAAAAAATGCAGCTGAGTGTCACAGAGAGAAAATGGTCAAAACACTCATTGTGGAGTTTGTCTTTAATAACACCTGCATATTTGGAAGATTCTTAGTACTGAGGTACTCAACAGTTAAAAAACCTGACAAGAAATATCTCTATTCACATCCTCTTTCTCTATTGAGACTAGAAGCTGTCCTTCTTTCATGTTGTCCATGTGGATATGTGTCTGTGTTGTCCTTTTTATAAGTGTTTTGCAGTTCCAAAGCCAAAGCTTAACAAGAAACAGCAGCTCTACTGGCATTTGCAAGTATTTGTTGAAAAGGTGATCTGAAATAGTTAATGTGCTTTGAATAGTAATTTTTTTCTTAAAGGTGACCAGATACATGAGATAAGTATTCACAAGTCACTGTGAATGGTGTACAGCCCTTGAAAGCTTCCTTTTGTGATCATGTGGATTCTTAGGCAGAGCAGAAGTGTGTCTTGGCAGTTACTGTAAGAAATTCCCATGTAAAGAAAAGTGACCTAGCTTGCATACTGTAAAGTAACTAAATCCCAGAATAATACAATATTTAACTTAAATAAATTTGTGTGAATACTCAAAATGTGTTGAATTGAAAATTCCACCTTAAATAAGTTGTTATTAATGCAGTAAATTAGAATGAAATATTTATGGGTCCCCCCATGCTCCTACATATACAGGCTTAACATTTTCCCTGCAATGAAAACACTGAGACTAGGAGTCATGTCAATTGAAAAAACAGCATTTCATCTTTGATTTTGTGTTCTTTAGGCTGCAAATTGTGAAAATAAACTCTTTTAGAAATAAGAAAGTTGACTTTGAAAATTAATTGAAATGCTTCATCTTGATTAGCATCTGGAATGCTTTGCTGAAGCTGGTACACTATTCCCTTCCAATGTTAGCACCTGAAACAGCACTTTACAGGGAAGAGCTCTCAGATCTAACCCAAGCTGGCTAATCCTGGATTGGGCCAGGTTAGTTGAAAGAGCAGTATAGTGGTGAAAGACTATGCTCATCAAGTAAGAGTTCCTGTGGGTGCAAGTAGCATCTCAATGTAACGTAGCATTCCCTACAACAGTGTCCTGTGGTGTTGCACAGAGCTGTTCCCAAACACTGCCCTAGGATACCTGAGGTCAAAACTCCAGCTCACCTGTGGTGGGTTTTTGGATGAAGCTGTGAAATGGGTCTTAGATTTAGCTGGCACTTGGGTGCCTTTTGTTTGAAGGGAAAAAACTAAATGTATCATCAGGCCTGCATAAACAGGTACCTGCTCTTGTAAATGTCTGTGGGTCTGTGATTTTTTGGAAGAATAAGAAAAAAACCATGAAAAGTCTGGCAGCTGAAGAGGGCATTATTGAATTTCTGCCCTGACTCAGATATGAGAATGTGGTCATGGCCATTTCAGTAAAAGCTGGATATGAGCTCACATCTTGAATATAATAGCAGACAGGCCTGCTTTAGATCTGATGTCTTAGTACCTTTATGGTCTGGGCTAAAACTGTTATGCTTTGGCAAAATAATGCAATTACTGTTATTACATTGGAGGGCTGTAGAATAAACATGACTGGGAAGAAGATAATCTAGAAATGAAGCTCTTCATTTTGCTTGCAGTTTGCCAGTGAGAGATTGATGCTGCATAGGATATTAACTTCCTGGTGGGCAGTGATTTAGTACAGTACTGTGAGTTCATTATATCTGTTAAGTATCTTGAATAAGTTGAATGTACAAGATAATGTAATTAGCAAAGAATGGTATGATTGCTCTTGAAAAATGCCATATTTGAGATAAATACAGGCTTCTCACCTAAGTGTTAACTAAGGTCTTATAATGCTTCTATGTGAATAATTTCTTATATTATCATGGGAATTAAAGATTAAAAGAGGCTGCATCAAGAAAGACCTAGCAGAAGCAGAGTGGATTTCCTAGAAGGTGCCAGGATGCTAAATGACACAGAAATAGCTTTGTGAGAAGAGAGACTGAACTGAGCAGTTCATCCTATTTTGAGAGAGAAGACAAGTAGAAGGCATACAAGATGCAAAATAATGAACTATGCTGACAATGTAAATGGTGGCTCCTATTTACTACTTATCAGATAAGAACAAGGAAATAATCCTGGAAATTGAAAGGCAATACATTTTAAAACTGAGGAAAAGAACTAATCATCCAACGTAGGAGATTTATGAAGCTTACTGTCCCAAGATATCACTGAAACTAAGAGCCTAGCAGATTTTTAAAAGTCTATGGAATGAGTGGAAATATATTAAATGAAAGATAAGGAGTTGCTGGAAGAATTTTTCCTAGCTGTTCAGCAGTGACATACTCCCATATTATCCCAAACCTTTTGATATTAGCCACTGTTTGACAGTGAATGCTTTACATGGATGATAGGTATGAAAACCTATAAACTCGTGGTTTACTGAAGTGAGCCCCAAAATACCACTTAAATTTAAGAACCCAAAACTAAGAAAAATCAAAAATCTTTCCAAGATGTTTTCTGCTAACAAACATATTCTCTGCAAAATGCAGATGTCTAGAAAAAGGCTGAGCTCTGTTCCTTTAACTTCTGCAAAAGCAAGCAATCTTATTCATGACTGAAGTCTACATGTGTCCTGCTTGGGGACAAGAGTTACTGGTGTTCTGGTTAGGAAACAGCCAAATGTGTTCCCAGTGACTGACAATAATCCCTGAGGATAGTAATTTGGACCTGATGATGAGTAAACAAATATCTTAAGTGTATGTGGGCACAGTTAAATTATCCAGGTATGTGGAGTTAAAGGCACATGTATTATTCAGGTATTTTGGAGCAAGTTTGCTCTGACATTATCAAGAGCTCTTATTCCTTGTAGTGACTGAGCTGCATATATAGGGAATTAATAATTCATCTCTGCTACAAGGACAGCAAGTAGTTTTCCCCAGTTACAATCTACATGGCTAAGATATTAATAAGCACTTCAAAGCTGCTCATGTTTCTTTTGTTGCCTTTTTATGGGTTTTTTTTGTTTTCCTTTTTTAAGCAATGTCACTTATGGCAAGTTGAGTCAAGCAAGTCTAACATCATTTGATCTGCTGGAAGTAATTATGCAACCCCATAAGCCTAAGTAGAGTCAGTTCTCTGTCAAAACATGGTGTATCGTTAGCAATATTAATGGTGAATGGTCACCAGGCTCTGCTGTGCACATCTCTCTGGAGGTGTGTCCCAGGCAGCACCAATATCCAAGGGGCTAGGTCAGGGCATGGGATCCATGCTGCTCTCAGTCCTTAGCATGAGTGCAGACACAGCCCATCTAGCACTTCAGCAAGAGGGCTGGATGCCACCAAAGTGTTTTGAAGAGTAACATACTTCATGTGTGTAGACACCAGCTGTGATGTGCAGTGGCCTCAATGCAAGAGAATAACCCCTGGTGAGTTTTCCTTCCTACATAACTTCTCAGTGCTGAGAGAGGGTAATATCCTGCCTATATGCTAATGTGGATGTTTTTAATTGCCCTTGGGTAAGGGAGAAGTTTAGTAGGAGAGAATATGTAGGCCCAGTGACTTAGATGAAGATAGGCTGAAGTTGCAGGTGGTTTTGAGATCTGTTTACAGGCTGAGCCACATACAGGGCTTCGGTTTTGCCTAGGTTATGCTGTTTATCTTATTCAGTATCTATAAAATGAAGCTACCAATTGCTTAAGTTTTAGAGGAGTTTCAAGGACTGACATATATAGATGTCTGGAATGGCGATGACGATGATAAAAACTCTTTTCTCCCTTCTTCAGATACTTCAGGTTTTTTTAGTTACACAGCAGTAGACTTTGTTATATACATGCATTGCCAAAACACCTACTCCTCAGAATTAATATAAGTGCATTGTGACTTATTTGCCGGTGTTTCCTCCCACAGAATTGTTGCTGTTTAATAATAGTTGGTGTGTAGGAGAAGAATCTTATTACAGTACTTCCCCACTGAAATTGCTTGCCAGATACTGAGGAGGAGAAGGCTGTAACGTGAGCTACTCAGAGGTCATCCATCGAAGTCGCCTAGCATAAATCCAGTTTATTTTCTTTGTTGTCTGTTTCTACATCATTTAAGTCACAGTGGAGCTAATATATTAGACCTTTGGGCCTGCTGTCATTTTGGAAATCACCAGGATATTTAAAAGGCTGACTTGCAAGAGAAGGAGCAGAGGTGCAGGTAGATCCTCCTCTCCAGCATTGCTTCATCCATTTCCATCATGCCTTTCTGTTGATCTATACGCTTCCTTATTATCACACAATTTCAGGAGCACAAGTTATTCTGCTTCTTGTGGTTCTCTTTAGAAGCTCTGTGGGGAGTTGTTCTGCACCTGTATCCTTTTGTAGGAAAACCAAAAATGTTCTCTGTATCTTCACCCACCACATTCAGCACAAATTATTACCTGGGAAGATGATGACTTTATATCACAGTCACAGAGGTCGCTGTAAAAACCTTACCTGTGTAAAAAGAAATGCAGTTGTCTTGAGCATTGTGCAGTTAAAGATCGGAGAGCTCTTGAGCTTCCTCTTGGGCAAGGAAAAAGAAGGGAAGAGACCGTGGTGCTATTGGAACTAAGAGGGAGAAAGGATCAAAAGCAATCACTGCAGTGGGATTTCTGAGCAATGCAAAAGGCAATACTGCATGTGGCTCTAAGGATGATAGCTGAAGTGCATTCATTTGAATTTGTTAATCTAAGAACCTCTTTAGTACTGATAAAACTGGAAGAGCATTGGGATCTGAATGCAGTAAAAACTCAGTGGAGATTTCCATACTTCCTAGAGACTGCTGCTTTTTTCATTGTGTGCATGTTGGATAGTTGCTTCACTCAAAAAAGTACAATTTATGTAGCATCATCTTATATACACAGTTGTGTATCCATTGCTGGCACATACTAATGTCATACAGTGAACAAAATGGTGTAGATTCAGACCTGTGAAAGACTCCAAGAAAACAAATTATGTGCAACTTGGGCAGACGATGAGATTTTGTCAACTACAATCTAAATAGGGGTTGTGGGATATACTACATGGTTTACTGAAGGAAAAGGTGCTGTGTCTATAGAGTAACTTGTTGTTTCTTTTTTTTTCTGGGGGTGCAGGGGGGCAGTTGGCCATGAATTCCCCCATTATTTAGATGCTCTGTAAGTAGGAGAGTTTCCATTACAATACTGTATGTAAGTAATTGATGTTTCAAGCTAAATTTGTGGGTTTATGTACACATGTTAATACAGTGATAAAATGTATTACCATTAAGGTCTTGAGCAGTGATTAGAATGACTAAATGCACTATTCCTATAAACTGTTCTATCCTTTAGAATCTGATGACCAAACTGCAACCTTTGGAACTTTAACCACTCAGATTCTGTAGAATGGATTTATGTTTCGAGGAAGAAACTGTAGGTAAAGGTCTTGTTTCCAAGCCTGACTGCATTGAAACATGAATGAGATGTCATCTGATGTCAGACAGCCTCTCAGGATTCACAGCTCCAGTGCCAGCTAGGTTCTTCTATGCTCCCACTGAGTTCTGATGATAAAGGGGTGAGGGAGAACTGATTTTTGTTACGTTTCTGAGCTGTAAGGCAGTGTTTAGGGCTAGATTCACAGCAGCATAAAAAGTGTGAATCTGAACAGAATGGGAGGCTCTTCAACGCCTTTGATTTCAAGGCTTAAAAGGCAGGACAAGGAATTGTAAATTAGAACTGCTGTGATGGGCCATAAGCCAGAAGCACAGTGGCTTGAGCACAGTGGAGCAGCAGCAGTCCAGGAGAATGTCACTTGTACTTCCTCTTCATGGTGGTTTTCTCTGTGCAGAAGAGACTTAGTCTCCAAAGGGACAAATTGAGAAAGAAGTGCAGTGGATTTAGAAGAAGAAAAATTGTAGTTACATGTACCTGGAAAACATAAAGAGCAGTGCTGCTTCCTGCATATGGGAAATCTGAGGCTGCAGAGTGTACCACTGAAGTTTAGCACTGAGCACCAGAAATGGAGTTCTTAAACTGCATCTTCTGGGCATTATGCAAAATGTCAACTGCATTTGTAGGCATGAGGAGAGTTGATCTGCACATTCCAGCGTTCTGAACAACAGCTGCTTCGCTTCGTTAATATATTGCCAGTAGAAAGTAGGTCAATATCCATTTGCTGTCTGCTCCCAGAGCCAGCTGTCAGACTAACAGATCTGTGCACGTCGTGGTGGAGCTTCATCAGAGGCTCCACTTCCCAGTAACTTACTGGGAAAACAAGTTTAGATGGCAATAGTTTGAAGTGGTGAAATGCTGTTGACTTGCTTTAATTTAGGATTTGGTGGAATATATGTCTCTTTAATGGGGACATTGACAAGTTTTGCTCAAATCTATGACAGAAGCTGCTTTTGGTTGGGGTTTTTTTGCCCCACCTGGAGTACTGTGTACAGTTCTGGGCTCCTCAGCATAAAAAAGATGTGGACCGCTTGGAGTGGGTCCAGAGGAGGGCCACAAAGGTGATCAAAGGACTGGAGCACCTCCCCTATGAGGACAGGCTGAAGGAATTGGGGTTGTTCAGCCTGGAGAAGAGAAGGCTTAGAGGGGACCTTACAGTGGCCTTTCAGTACCTGAAAGGGGATTATAAGGCAGAAGGAGAGAGACTTTTCTCCTGGTCTGATTGCAACAGGACACGAGGGAATGGCTACAAGCTGAAGGAGGGGAAATTTAGGCTGGAGATTAGAAGGGGGTTCTTTACCCAAAGGGTGGTGGGGCACTGGAACAGGTTGCCCAGAGAGGTTGTGGGGGCCCTATCCCTGGCAGTGTTTAAGGCCAGGCTGGATGTGGCCCTGGGCAGCCTGGGCTAGTGCATGTGGCATCCCTGCCCATGGCAGGGGGGTTGGAACTAGATGATCTTTAAGGTCCCTTCCAACCTGAGCCATTCTATGATTCTATGAATCAGCCAGCTCTAAAATGAACCTGGAATGTCATGGGAATGGTGTGGCTGGACAATGTGATTTATGTCAGTCAGAAATCTAGTTCAAATATCTCTCCATTTTACTTTTCCAACACTCTTACCTTATGACTTGAGTTTAAAATCATGGGGTTTTTTTGTTTCCTATTTCATGTTTTCAGTGATTATTGTGTTTGATAAAGAATGTTTTTGTGATCTGTCTTTGGGACTTGGTCACCAATGCCTGTTTCTGAGCAGCTCATGCTAAGCTGCTGACCTTGGCCGAGGGATTTAATGGGAGCTGTGCCCCTGCACACATCCTCATTGCATGTTCTCTTGCACACCTTACTTTCTGGGAACATGAAAAATATGACAGTGCTTTTGTGAGAACTTGCTGAGACTTGAGGTGTAAAGTTAGGGGGGAAAAGATGTTTCCTGTAGATAATCTTGGCTCCATGTGTGTAAAGTATATAAACTACATTAATTTACCTTTAGGAAAGGATAACCCAAATGCTTAACTGAGATGCCATAAATGAACATTAGAATAATGTATTGCCTTTTCATAATCTTTACCAAAGCTTGTGTTCAGAGTAGAAGCATGCTTATGAAAGTACATGAAAGTTAGGGATAGTAACAGCTGTTAATCTTCAAAATGTTCCCTTTTTTTTGATCAGCAGAAGGCTTAAGGAGAATTATTTGGATAGCTAAAGACTGAGGGTTTTTTTCTTATCCATGGTCACTTTAACTCAGCTGCTACTATACAAGGTATATAAAAATAACTTAATTCATTAGGTGGATTAATATCTATTCTGTCTTGTAGACTGAAAATAGAATTTTTGTCTGGGTATTTATGCAAAGTGCTTTTTTCATTGCAAAGCCATAAATGCAACAGCATAAAAATTTGGAGCATATAGAAAACAATACAAGTGGAGCATCAAAATGTGAAGTCTGAATGTTTCTTAGTTTCTTCTGCAGCTCAAGGGAAAAACACTTCCTGAAGAAGTTTCCATTCCTCAGGTTTTCATTAGCAAATGATCCACTAATAAATAGCTGCCTTTTTATTTATATGCTTTTTAATCCCTGTGAGATCTATCACAGCTTGTGCTGATGGGTGATAACACCCAGCACGTGTTAAAAGCACAGGGCTTCACCTTCTTCCTGACAGCACTCACAAAGCATATGTTATCTCTCACTAACACTTGCCTTGTTGTCTCTCACCACTGAACTGAATCACACAATCACTGCACACCACATGTGAGAGCCCCTTGGGCTCCAGCCAGCCCTTTTTTCAACAGTTGGCCCTGTCTGTGAGGAAGCAGCCTATTAACTTAATAACATTACATTAAAGGAATTCTTCAGGAGCGAGATAGAATTGCAAGCGAGTTCTATTAAAGTCAAATATTCAATATTTAAGGTTATTATTAAAACAAACCAGTGAAATCTGTCAAATGTGAAGCCAAGGCTAGAAATTCATCTTTAACATGCCTTGTGTGCAGGCAGGGTAGAGCTTGATGATAGAAATGTCATATTACTGTCTCCTGGGGTGGCTGAGAAGCCCTGGCACTGTGGGAAGAGATCTCCAGGCTGCAGTTTTTCTTTCTGTAAGGCTTTGGGCAAACAGCTGTCTGCCTTCCAGCCAGCCTGCAGGCCTGAGTTAGAGTCCTCTGTGCATCCCTCTCAAGTGTGATCATGGTGAGGATGCCCTACTTCTTTTAGGTGAAAATACTGGAAAAACTGCAGAGAAAATGGAGAGGATAAGACTGGTTGTGAGGGGTGTTCCGGCAGCAGACACTTACCAGCTATGAGGGAGGGTCAGACCAGACAGCTAGAAGCCTCTTATTAGTCCTCCTTGGCACATGAAAAGAAGCAAAATGTATGATTCATTCATTAAGATTTTGTTCATACATGTATTGTGTTCATAACTTGGCAAGTAGTCAAGCCTCAAAAGAGGGGGATAATGAAGAAGCTGCTTTTCTCCTTCCAAAATTAAATGGAACAAGTCTCGTACAACTCTTTTTTTTAACAGCGTTGCAGAATTGCAAGTATTAAACAGAATTAAAAAACAAATGAAAAGGAAAGCCCATAACTGGGTAAAAATTAATTGGTTTAACAAAACTCAGTGCACAACTCCTCTGGTTTCAGACTGCATCTTATTCAAACAACCAAAATTTATGTAAAAATTCCTATTAAAACTCATATTGGACAGCTGCCATTCCCAAGTGAGTCCAGAACAATGCAACAAATATGCTTTTTTTAAGATAGCTTAAGAGTGGGTATAAAACTGACATGGAAGAACAAATTCTTACCACAGGTTTGGATTTGAACACAGAACCATTTCTAGTGGTTGTAGAGAGACTAAGTTATGCAGTCGCTGGCAAAACCTGGTGGCAGCAGTGAGTCTCAATCCTGTGTGGTTTTTCCTTTGTTCCACTCCTCTCTGAAGCACTACATCTGAGTTCTGTAACATTAATACTGATGTAAGACTTCTACAAGTCTTTCAGGGACTGAAAACGTTCCAGGTATTCTGTAATCTTAGAAAAGGATGCATGAAAAGGAGTGGGAACCTTCTGCAATCGTGAACACTTACTAGCAGGCCAATATTGCAGTGCTCAAAACAACAATAAGAAGAGTCCAGCTAGAATCACTTCTGAAACCAATAGTTTCCCATCTGGAATATGAAAAGAAGACAAGTACAAATAATTTCCCTTAGTTCTCAGTTTCACAAATCCTTTAGTATGAGAAAGAGTTTATGTATGTACATAATTGTTTTCAGGGTAGAATAAACTTGCCTGTATAGCTCATGTGGGAGCAGGTTCATAAGATTTCATGGGGGAGAGACTGAATTGATCCTTCTCTTCAGGTGAAAAAAAACCAATGTATTTTTTTCCCAAAAACAGGGAACTGGTTTGAGTGTTTAAATAGCAGTTCATTGTACTACAGCACCAAATGCAGCAGGGTTTCTGGTCCATAAGGGTGGGGCTGACAAAGAGGGCATAGAGTAGACCCATATTTTTCCAGAGAGCCAGCTGGAGTGAAGTGTCTAAACTGGGATAAGAGACAGTCTTTGGCCAGCTGCATTCCCAAATTCAGTCTTGACAGAGACTTACACATAGAAGTGCTGGAAAAAGGTGAATGTTCAGTCTTGGTCTTATTTTTAGACATCTGTGTAAAGCAAATTTTCTTAGATTTTTGAAATGTGTAGCATTGCCACAAAGGTTTCCTAATCCACCATAAGAACAGATACTTACTTTTGCAACTCATCTTGTTAATGCAGTCTTTAAAATCTGAACTATTTAGTACTTCCTTGTCTGCTCACAGCTGGTTTTTATGTCAGAATTTTATCCCTGACAATTATTCACTTTTTTCCTGCTAAAAACATCATCAAGAATGTGTACAGTTATTGGTTGTTATTGCTAGTTTGGTTCAGTTGTACATACCCAAATAAACATTCCTTGCAGAAACAGATTTCCCTTTCCAGGATACTTGAGAAGTTGTTCATCTGTTAAGTCTGAAGCATATACTTGAACTGAAAGGTCCATCTTGAATCTCCCAAACAGCAGCAGGCCATTTGAGATATGGAAACAAACCCATCTGCATAGTAAGAACAAAGCCAAAGAGTGCATATGAGCAAAGGTTGGAAGAGCACCTTGTCTCAGCAAAATGACCTTATCAGATCTTCTGCACATTGGCTGAAGTATTATTATTATTATTTATAAATGGCAATATTGTCTGCTCTTTGATCATATCAGCCACCTTCTCTACAAACAGGGCTGTTTGACATTGCTATTTCTAAAGGCCTGTTGTATATAGTTTTCCCAGGAAGTGTAACTATCACAGACATTGAAACTGTGAGGTTTGAATGTATTCCCTGGTGATGAGATCATTTTCACACTTGAAGAACCAGTGTATTTAGGCCAATCTAACCACTTCCTGGACAATTAACTTTCTTGTCTAGACTACCTGGGTAACAACATTTCTGGAAGGAAGAAAAAATAAAAAATCCTAACCCCTTTTGCAGGTATTAAGTTGACATCAGATTAAACGATCAGAGCATAATTTAGGATATGAGTGACCTCCCTTTGTAATGATAACTTCCATTATATAAGCCTTTAAGTGACAAGAAAACCAAATGAACCACTCAGTTCAGTGTAATGGCCCTTGTAAAGAAGAAAGTGAGCCCAGAAACCCAGGACCTCATAACTCTTCGCTCAGGGATGTCTGAACATCTTTTGGGCAGTCAGCTCTCGAGATAGAAGAAAGTAGAGGCTTTGTTAGAGTTTATTTCACTTCCATTTCTTATCTGGCCTTTCAGGGATGGGGACTAGTGATGATGGGCTGCTAAATCATTAAAAATCTTTCATCCTTCCACTTCTACCTTGGAAAAAACCCAGTCTAGCTTACAGCATTTCCTGCTTTGTCTCCTGGGGTGAAAGATCTGTTAGATTCCATTGCTGAAGGTGCAAGTGGAAAAGACAGAAGGGATGACAATGATTGCTAGGGGAATGCTCTTCCTTTTCCTGAGGTTTGTGCTTCCTGAAGATGTAAAATACTGTTAAGCACTACTGACTCCCAAAAAATACTATTTATAGCCAGACTTTAAACCACTGTCTATCATGTCCCTTGCTTGCTGCAGGGGTGTTGGATGAGATGACCTTTAAAGGTCCCTTCCAACCCAAACTGCTCTGTGGTTCTCAGTGACCCAGCCAGTGGTACCACCCACTCTGTAGTCCATCCACATGTCATCTCAGTTTGGCTACTAGGATACTATGGGAAGTTAAAGCTTAACTGTAGTCAAGGTAGACTATATCCGCTGCTCTCTGCTCTGCACAGAGCCAGTCATTTGAAAGCACCTAGTATTTGAAAGATCTTGGTTGCAGTAATGGTTGACTTTTAACACTGGGGTGGCAGGAATGGAGAGTATAATGAGTTCTTGGGTTTGGTGGAGAAAAAAGCATCACGTTGTTGCATTTGTCCCTGAATTCCCCTGTTCAAGCTGCATTTAAAAATATCAGGAACTTAAAACTCCTCCTTGTACATTTGCATGGTCACCTGTGTATCTAGGTGGACTAAGGGTGTGCCAGAAAAGAGGGAGTCAGTGCCAAACCATTCGCACCATCTCACCATGAAAAGTTCAGCAGAGCTTCAGGGATTTCAGGAAAAAAAGTATGTTTCTTCTTTCAGCAAACTCTTTGATGCTTCTCTTGTAGAGTACTTGAAACTGTAATTACTGCACCCTCAATCTTTTTAATTTATGTTGATATAAAAGGTGGAAGTCTCAGGAAATGTTCTGGATGGGTTACAGGGAAACAAAGAAGGGATTAGAGAGTCATGGCCCTACAAGAACATGATGGAGAAAATATTGTTTTAAGACAGAGATGCAAGGAGGAGGCTTTCAAGTGTTCCTCCTCATCCAAGAGAACACAAAAGCCTGTAACACAGCTGAATGACATAGAGGATTTTTTTCTTCCTGGTTTGAAAATCCTTTAGAATGCTCCAACGTTCCTTCTAATTGAGATCTGTTTGCTTTCTACCACTATCTTGGAGTTATTTTGCTTCATTTTTACCCACATTTTTACCCATTTTTTTGGTTTTGGTCAGATATTTACTTTCCTATGCTATATAAGAAGTGCTTGGGCTTGTGGAAAATATGTCAAATTGTTTAATGGAGCAAAACCAATTCTGCCATTTCGAAAATGCCATGAATATGCCATGCTCAGTCTTCCAGCTACAGAGTGAATCACAGCTAAGGGCAAAATCTGTTCCACTGTGTCGTTATCTTGAAGTTGTGCATGTACACGTTAATGAACAGGCAGAGTCAGTAACTCTGTAGTTTATGACAGCATTCTAGAGAGATTGCACTGTTATGACCTATTATATGGATTAATTGTACTGTTCATAGTTATGCTTTGGCTATCCAGCCTATTTTATACCATGCTTATTTTCTAGTCCTTCTATCCCTGCAGGGCTCCTGACAGCTCCTGTTTGCCTAGTCCAGAACATCACAATCAGAAAAATTCCTACTCTTTTCAGAGCTTTACTCTAGAAAATAATTTAATGCTCTTTTTTTGGCTTCCAGGGTTTTTTTTTTCTTTTTTTTTTTTCCAAAGAGCTCTTACACATTTAGTTGCATTTTATAATTTTACAATACCTCCTTGCTTGTTTCCCTGATAAGTGGCTAACAGGCTAAAACTCCTCCAGCCTGCTGTGCTTGTGAGTTGCTTAATGAAGTTCTCAAGCCTTCCAGAAATCAGCACTGTAAAAGGATTTTGAGTTGGCTCAGCTATTCCTTCTTATTTCCCTTGAAGTATTTATACAAGAATGTCTATTGGAATAAAGTTGATGCACATGATGACCCTAGCAGTTGGCAAGTAGAAGGAGCAATAAAATCTTTGAAGAGATATTCAGCTGCTTTTCCAAAATTTAAGCAGCATTTGAAAGAATGTCCTTTTCAGGAAAAAAATGAGATGTTCTCTGTTACAGAGGTATAGTAACAGAGATTTTATGACCAATCACGAGCTTTTTGATTCAAACCATAGTTGATTTACAGAATATTGATGAACAGCATAAACTCCCACAAGCCAAGTCCTTCGTATTCATTTTTGTTATAATGTACTGACATAGGCTGCTTTTAAATTTAAGGTATCTTAGTTCAAGGAGCTGCAGCAAAATATAAACAAAGTTTAAATATTCTGACTTAATATTCATGTCTCCTGAGTTTACCTTGTAAGAAACAGAGCTGGTTTGAATAGTTTGCAGTTGCGGACTTCAGCAGAACAACGGTTATCACATGATTTTATTACTAATGTACAAAATAACTTCCAAATGAAAGACTGGTCATGAAGTAATACTGTAAGCAGACATGTAATGCAAATTCTGCAGAGGCATAGCCAGCATCACAAGGACTAAAACTGCACGTGGAGGAAGGAACAGAAGAATATGATCTCTAATTTTTTACATGCTGTATTCCCTTTTACTTCAAGGAATTTTGAGTAAGCATCTGCCATTGGATAAAGGCAGGAATGATAATTGTAAGTAGATTTGTTATCTAAAGCTTCAGAATTCTTTACTGAACCAAATGTGTTCCAGATTTAGGATTGTGTTAAATACGATGTCTCTCAGCAGAAGTGTTGATACCTGTCCTGGTCTGGTTAATGGACACAGGGTAATCTCGAGGTTTATTTCCCAGAGTGAAATTAAGACACAAACGAGGTCAAATGCCACAAATCAATTAGGGTTTATTGAACATGAGTCAGCAGTGTGCCCAGGTGGCTAAGAAGCCCAATGGCATCCTGGCTTGCATCAGGAATAGTGTGACCAGCAGGAGCAGGGAGGCGATCTTGCCACTGTACTCGGCACTGGTGAGGCCACACCTTGAGTACTGTGTGCAGTTTTGGGCACTGCAGTTTAGGAAGGACATTGAGCTACTAGAGAGGGTGCAGAGAAGGGCAACTAAGCTAGGCAGGGGTCTGGAGAACAGGCCTTATGAGGAGAGGCTTAGGGAGCTGGGGTTGTTTAGCCTGGAGAAGAGGAGGCTGAGGGGAGACCTTATCGCTCTCTTCAGCTACTTGAAAGGTCATTCTAGGGAGGGGGGTGTTGGCCTCTTCTCCCTTGTGACTAGTGACAGGACTAGAGGGAATGGGCTTAAGCTGTGCCAGGGTAGGTTTAGATCACATATTAGGAAGAATTTCTTTACTGAAAGAGTGGTGAGATGTTGGAATAGGCTGCCCAGGGAGGTGGTGGAGTCCCCATCCCTGGAGGTTTTTAAGAAGAGGCTAGATGTGTTTCTTCAGGGGATGATTTAGGGATAAGAGTAGTGTAGGGCTATCGGTTGGACTAGATGATCTTGAGGGTCCTTTCCAACCGTAATGATTCTGTGATTCTGTGAAACAAAAGAGTTAGAGGGATAGGACAGTAGGATGGAGGAAAGAGAGGAAAATTAAGCAGAGAGGCCAGACAGAGAGCAAGAGGGCATAGTTACAGCACCATGGACCGGGTCCAGCGACATGTCGAGGGTCCAGAGGCCCCCTGCTTCTTCCATGACGGTGGGTGATCACGCTCACATTCTCATACACACACCACAACACACCACTCACAGCTCCACTCACAACTCACACTCACGAGGCTTTTTCCTCAGTTTTTTTATAGGAAAAGGTACAGGACAAGGTCCTACTGATCCTTAAGATAAAGGGAATATCCCGCAGGTTTCTCCAGACTTTTCTCATGAATAAATTCCTCAGGAGATGTCCACACACCTGGGCCTTATCTCAAGGTTTTAACTAGACCTCGTTGTCCTGCACAGCAGTTTCCTAGTCTCTGGCTCCGGGAAGGTCTGGCATTGTATTCTCCAACGATGATAGTCAATGATGAATGAATCTTCGAGGCATTAACATGCAGTCGTCAGCACAGCTAGGAAACCTCTTTTCCATAGCTGATAAGAGGATTCAAACAGTCTCTTACAATACCAGGCAGTACTTCCTGTATGAGAATTTCCTTCCATTGGTTTCCTCCAGATTGGTATATGATATCCATCAGTTTGTACCTAACGTGCTCTCTGTGTGTGTAGCACGCTACAGTAGTGCATACGTGCTATTAGAGATGTGTAGATGTCTCTATGGTGTTGGTTTTAAATGGTAATTTTTGTTTTCAAGTTCCCTATCCCTGTTCTGTGTCTCAGGCCCTGCTGATCCAGCTGTGTATGTGCTTTTTCATTGGGTGGCATACAGGTGTTTGAGTAAACTGTGCAGCCTTTGGGTTTAAACAGTGTACATAATGCCAAGATTAAGCATTGAAAACTTAACTCATTTTCACATGTTTTACCTGCTTGCATGGTGGGAAACAGTTTTTGACCTTGAAAGATAATTGCACAAATTTGCTTCTATTAAGATCCCTCCCCACGCCCCCAGTAATTCAATAAGTAGAGGAGCCTGATAAATAAAGCGTGTAATGTCAGTGTTATGAAAGTTTAATCATTGGTCATTACAGTAGAACAAAGTAATTTAATAATTGCTCAGTGAAGTACCATTAGTGCATGTTAACTAACTGCTGTTGGATGTGAGGCATCTTAGGAGATCATAGGATTGTCAGAGTTGGAAGGGACCTCAAAGATCATCTAGTTCCAACCCCCATGCCTGGCAGGGACACCATCCACTATGCATAGCATCTCTCCAGAGCACAAGAGTCTCTCTCTCTGTACTGTAGATGGCATGCCTCCAAGGAAGATATCTCTGCCACAGAGGCTAATGTAGAGGTGGCAGCTCAGTCAAGGAAAAGCAAGAGGTTTGGTTTCCTGGCTTTGGGTTCCCTTACAAATAACCCAATGGGCATATACTACAAGCTCCTCAAGCAGAGCTATCTGTGTATTCTCAGTTTGTGTAATGATCAGCCCAAAGAATATTTCTTTCCTATCCCTGATGTTTTGCAAATTACAGTGATCCCCTTGCTCATGCTGTGCTGTGTTAGATCACCAACAGTGTGACAGGCTGCCTGTCCCTTTGATCATCCATTAGTCACCTGGTCACATCCCCCAGAAGCATGCATGGTACTGCAGGTGTGTACCTCGGGGGGGGGGGGGCTTCATTAATACTTTAGTTGGNNGGTCTTCATTAATACTTTAGTTGGTTGCCCTTTTCTGAGAAAGTGCAGAGCTAATTAAGAGAAACTGAAGGAGAGATCCTTCTCCAGGATTCTGGAATCAGAGATTTAAGTATATTTAATGCAGTTTCTGTTTCCAAAATTTTCTGTATTTGGTCTGTAAACAAACCTGTGATTCAGATCCTTATCCTGACCTTCTTTCTTTTTACATCTCCAAAGTGTTTTCTTGAAACATACGGTTAGGAACATTTTAAGTTTGCATCTGAATCTGATATTTAGCTATTCACTGATCAGCCTGCAGAGTCAGGACCTCAGACCTTAGCCATTTAGGTTTTGCTGATATTGAAATGTACTGACCTGTGATGAACAAAGAAATATGGTGATTGAAATATGCACACAGTTATCCTGTTAATTTCTATCCATAAAGAAAACTGAGGAAAAAAGGCCACACTGCAGAGACCAGAGAGCAAAATCGATATATAAGCTAATACCATTTGGAAAAGCAAAAACGAGTCTCATGGTAGAAAAACCCCCAGGAACTCTGTACACTGTGGTGTATCAAACATGTTTGAGTTTTGTTGATTTTTGGTTGGTTGGTTGGTTGGGGGTTTTGTTTGTTTGTTTTCGGGTTTTTTTGGGGTGGGGTTTATTTGGTAAGTGGCTGGTACGAGGTTATTTGTCAGTCTCACTCGTGAAAGTTTCATGTAATATGCTACTGCTACCTCCCCACTGTACTGTAAGACCCTTGTCAGAATTTCAGACTAAGCAAACATATTTCTGAGAAAACTCTGCTGTTTTCATCATAGAGAAATTATATTAAGCATCCCAGATCTTAAAATGCCCTGTATTTTTCCACTGTTACAGCTCACAATGAAGTCAGAAATTAATCTTTGATGTTTTCTTAGGAAAAAGAAAACCAAAACAAACAAATGAACAAACAGAAAAACCAAATGATAATTAGCTTTTCTGTACAAGGAAGAATAAGGATGAATAGGGACTGTCTCTGGAAGGTAAATCTCTCTCCTGCTATTCATTTCTCCAAAAGCAACCCTTCCAGTACAAAATGTTGAATATTGAGGTTATTCCTTCAAGAAAAACAGATAGGCAGCATAGCATGGTCTACCTTGAAGAGAGGTGAATGTCTCTGCATTCCTGAGTGAAGTCTTTACTTTATTAATTAACTGCCCTTATTAAACATTTGAAAAACAGTGGTAAAAATGCATATCTCTCTGAGCAGTTAACACATTAATAAGCTGAGAATAATGTCTGGAGCAGTGATAGAAGAATATTTCAAGGCATAATGAGAAGAACATGGACCACATATTTTGCTTATTGCTAGCTATGAAATTGAGAACCAAAAGGCTGCACTATAATACCCTGGTGCTGAATGGTCTCAGCGAGGTCACTGGCAAAATGTTAGTTTAATCTTAGTTAGTTAATCTTAGTTAATGGTTGTGCAGTTCAGAGGAAGCAACAATTGGCTGATAGGCTACAAGAAAAAGGAATTTTAAGGACAGACTCTGTGCCTCTGTTAACATTTTGATTGTCTTGATGTTTTGAGCAATTTTACTGGTCCCACTATTTAAATCATAACAAAAAGAATGAATACGGTAAACTCCTAGCAATTTGTTCCTTAAAAATGAGGCTCAGGATAAGAATAAAGAGCACATCAACACAGTGTCAGCAGCAAGTTAGAGTAATTAACAGGAGTCTTAAACTGGCATTAAAATGGGTCAAATGATCATGTAAGTTTTGTGACTGGCAAGTGAAAATTGCAGGACTTTGGATGAAGTCACTGTTTCTGAGAACAGAAAGAAAAGAGCAACAGGAAATCCTTCAGTGGACCTCTGTGTCCTTCTGTGCACCTATGTAAGGGCAGAAAATGTTTCTTAAACACTACCAGTTGGAACTGGTGAGCTGGCCTTTACCTGGCACAGATGTGTCAGGTGGTTGTGTAGTGATCTGGACTTAGCAGAAGAATCACAGAATGTTAGGAGCTGGAAGGGACCTTGAAAGATTATCTAGTCCAACCCCCCTGCCACAGCAGGATTCCCTAAAGGTAATGATGATTCACTGGAGGGCAATAAATATTTCTACTAGATTTTTGTGATCTGTCACACTTGAGAAACAAAAAGCATGTTGGAAAAATCTGCTGTGTAATTTTCTAACTGACCATGAGATCTAGGCAGGTTTGAATATTGTTATAAAGCCAGCAGTTTTCTTTGTTTCTGAAACGGATGTTTCATGGCTTGGAGACTGCTCACAGGAGTTCTCACTGAACATTTCAGGATTCTGATTGCACATTTTTATCCCTTCAATGTTTTATTTTCTGGAATAAGCATTAAATCAGTATTCCCATGCTGATTCCAGCTTCCACATTAAACAAGGAATAGGTAACCTCTCTAAAGTAAAAATGTTTTGCTTCTATTTTTATTAAGTTGGTTTTTTTAAGAAACGGAACTCAAAACAGTGTCTTTACACTGCACAGTTGTAAAATGTTCCTCACAACTTACCTTTCTCATACTTCATAAGCAATGGCTTTGTAAGCAGTAGGAGAGTCCAGTGCAATAATTTTTAGTCAAGCAAGTATAAAGAACAAGGAGAGTTACCAGTCATTACATTTTGAGGTTAAGGGATTCTTTCATTCAATTCTTATTCTGGACAATTAATTCTACTATGAATTGTCCCTATATGTAATATAATCAATGGTAATTATGCAGCAGGTAAAATTATTATTGATTTTTGTGGATTTCTTGGCTTTTGAGTAAGGGTTAATTGCAATTTTCTACTGTATGAATGGGTTTTTGTAATATGTAGATCAATCAGCAGCAGCAGTGATTGAGTCTTGGGGTAAAGAGAGTTCGTGAGAACACTCAGTTTTGTTTTAATCATAGCTGGCATCTTTACAGGCCAGTGTGGATGCAGCTTAGATGAAACTGTGTGCTATAATAGCTTAAATAGTTAAGACAAACAGGGCTGTAAATGTCAGCTAGAATTATAACTCTCTAAATGTTCTAAAAGGCAGACTACATCCTGAGCTGCCTGTGGTTTTGTACCTTTATGGCAACTCCATATCTCCCCTTCACACTCCCTTTATTATTCCAGTTACTGGTGGAATGTGTGAAGAAAATAATGCCACCACAGAAATGTGGGGTGGGAAGCAGTATCAGCTACAGGAAATTAATTGTAGATGCTTTGTTTACTCTTCCTCTCTTGCCCCTTTGCATCAGTGCTGCTCATAGCCTCTCTTCAATGTGCTTCTATATATTGCTGGCAAAACATCAGTCAGAGAGAACGGTACAGTCACATCAGGTTTTAGATCACTGGTTGGTTCGTTTTCCTGTTTTCCCCAGTTGAAAGAGAGAAAGGTGGCAAGTTTAGAAGTGAATTGCACTAGGTTATAATATCTCAAGGTGTCACTTCGTGAAGGAGGGTTTCTTCTTTGAATTGCCTGGAATTTAATTTGACAAGCACTGATCTGCAGGCATTGTTAAAAGCCTTGACGTGGCCATTTCAAAGCTATTAGAGCTTCTGCTGCTTTCACTGGCGTAAGCACAGAGCTTCCAAAAATTCCATGGTAAGTTCAAAACATGTGATAGTTGTTTATGAACTTATGCAAGTTTGAACTCATGTGAATTTCAAAAGAAGATACAAGGCTTGTGAAGTCATTCCTATTCTTGGGGAAGATCTTGTCTGCCTCTTAAATGATAGCTTCCCTCTCTCTCGGAGGAGGCTCATTAACAGACTCTATCTCCTGTAGTCTTGCTTTTTGGGCTATCAGTCATTCTAGCTCTGCTGTGCTGCATTCTTCCCTCCCCTGTGTACAAACTGGGCATGCACTGTTAGTTTTACTGCAAAGTAATTTCTGCTGCCTCGAAAACCTATTAAATTCAGCTTTAGGAATTTGAAACACAGCTTTGAAGCATGCTCAGTTTCAAGTGTCCTACAGTTTGTCAGTGCTTCCTGTCTGAAATCTGGAATACACAGTTTTATTATAGCAAACATTTCTTCATCATGCATTCTTTATATAAGATGTGCACAACCTACAGTTAACAGTGTTGAAATGCTTTATTGCAACTTCCTCTTTTAAGTGATTTGTTTCTAAATTATTTTGCCTAAAGCCTCTGTAATACCTCCTGTAACTCATTCAGTGTTAAATCCCACTTCCATTTAGGCTCCAAACTGTATGAAGTGTATAGAAAGTATCTCATCTTGCTTAGTATTTCCTTATCCTACCTTTGCCAGACTTTTTGGTGAGGAATACCTTGTGGTTATCCAGTCACACTAGATGATTTAAACTCCAGCCAGAATAAAATCATGCACAAATAGAAGAGTTAATCACACTGTACACTGACAACACAGTGTGTTGAAATTCCATAAGAGATGGACAAAGAACTGAAAGAAAAATGTACTTAAAATAATTCAAGGAGTAAAAAGTAAAACCACACATTAATTTGGAGTTATGGTCAGCCTTCTGTTAGAGGAGGAGTAAGAAGATTACATTTGCAGGGGGGAAAGGATTAAAACTGCCTAGAGGTTGGCAGACTTCAGAGGAAAAACTGTTTGCAAGAAGTAGAATGTTACACCAGGAAAAGTATACTCTGGTGAGAGATACCCAAAGGGGAGATGTGTATAATAGAATGTAACTGAAGGCATAGTAATTGTACAATCTGTGTCTCTGCCTGCCACCAATGTTAGAAGATCACAGTTAGCTGAAGGAGAAAGAATTTGCTTCCCAACAAAAGATGTGCAACTTCTTATTTATTGGAGCACTGTTTTGGTCTGTTTCTCTTCACCAGATAATTAAGTTTCTATCTTTATGAATATTATAGAAAGATAGTACCATCATACAAGGGAACAGAAGAGGCTGACCTCAAGTTATTATTTGTGAAGGAAATTGAATTGGTGACAAGTAGTGATGAGTCAGAGACTGATGGGTAAGCAGCTTTTTACTGGAATTCCACTCTATGAAGTAGTCCTTTAAATAAAAGGAAATAAATATTTTTAGATATGTAAAATACTGAAGATTGGTTCTGTACTGCTCCTCTTGTATCTTACTTCTAGCACTCTCAAAAAGCAATCTATTGCTATTTGAGCTGTACTGTATTTGTAGACTAGAAACTGGAGGTAATGGCTGAAGAATGACAAGTGCCTTTTCATCAAGGAGCAACGAGTACTGGTTCAGTCTTTGGAACTGAGAGGATGATGGAAATCTAGCAATAAATGGTGATCCTGCTTTGTTTACCTGTTTTGAATTAAGTTCAGTTCCTGTTAAATCACATTTTTCAGCAAAATGCCATTTTTCTTTCTTTGTACAGAATTAATTTTGTTCCCATCCATAACACACTCTAGATATTGTTCTGCTTACCAAGGCAATGCCACCAACTGTACTTTCAAACCCCTCAGTTGCATGTTATACAATGAGATAGAGTAGCCTGCAGATCATGATGGGCAAATTTAACCTTCACAAGCATGTCCTGGTTTCAGTGGTTCCTAGGGAAGAAGGTATAAGAGCCTTTGAGGAGGCAGAAAATACGATAATTGCACTTTAAGGGAAAAATGTGAAAGAAATGTGGTGCAAAGGTGTAATTGATGTAAAAGATCCCCACCTGTAAATGTTAATTGCTGTCTAGATGATCTGCTGAGGAGCTTGATACTGGAATTTGAAAAAAAGGTAAAAGATGACAGCTATGAATTAAATGTTGGGATATGTTTTCATGTATTGTGGTTATGACTTCATAAACATACCCCTGATTCAAGCAGTCTGTCAATGTGAAAATTCAAATCTTGGAGCTAAACATCTGGAGTACTGCTGAGTCCTACTGCTTTTCTGTCTTTATTTCTGGCTACCAGTCCTTTTTGATTGATTAAAACTTGGCTGTAAACTTTGATGGAAATGAGCTACAATCAGGCAGGCAAACATCCTCTTTCATTTTCATCAATTGCTTTTAAATCATAGTACTTCATTATGTATGTTTGTTCCCCATCATTTGTTGTTGCTGTTCTTTGTGTTTTCTTATTTCTTGCAGACCTGTTACTTGATAAGCATCAGCTGACTTAGTGGAATTTGTGCTCTGTTGAGCTCTTCAAATTATTTTGACTTTTTCAATGCTATATGTAATTACCATCTGATTCCCCTTTAAAGGGTTACAGTCAGGTTGAACAGTGATCTTTGTGCTGCACTTATATTAGGTATATTGGGGAGTAAATCTTTCTTTTCCTTACCTTGTTACAGACATAAGTGCTTTTTAAAATACTGCCAGAGAATTTTTTGTCTGCTCTGTTTGTTATTTGGGATTATTTTTTATATTGAGCATTACTTTTAGGCATGATTTGATGAGATTGTTTAAGAGTCAAAATCTACCTCAGAGAAAATCATACAATAATAGGAGTGATTTCTACACAGGAAATAGATTTTATTTCTTTATTTTCTCTAAATCAGCTTAGGTCTACTGACTCCAATAAAATTACTCTCACCTGCACTGGCTGGAAGTATAGCACATTATGCAAATTGCCTCTTAGCTGGAATCTCTTTTTTCCCTTATTATCCCCCCCAAGTATTTCACTCCATCTGCCCTGTCCTCCTCATCACCATCCCCTTTTCCCTACCCAAACAGAAGTTATTGGCTTTCCTCATCTATCCTTTTTATTCCCTTTAACCCAAACCAAGTATCTTCTACTATGACTTCTATTCAATGCTATATTTGTGAGGAGCCTTTATCCCACCAACTCATTTTCTGCCTTCAAATACTTTTCCTCACTTTGTTTCCCATTATGTTTACTACCAACTTGTGCAGTGTTAAGGTTGCTCTGCACTGCTCTGCTGACCTGTTTGCTTGTTCTTGTGTTTGATAGTGTTTGCTGTTTGTCTCTTGATGAGTTCACAGTGTGTAGGATCTTGAAACAGAGAAATTGTAAATATTTCTTTGGTTTGAGTTTAAAGAGCAAATAGCATATTAGAGCTCTCAGCTCCTGGGCCATCCAGGGAATAGAAATCAATCTACACTACTGGGTTTGCTCAGTGTTGTCACTTCACAGTTCTTGGCCAGAGAACATCTGACAAAATATATTTTATGTAGAAAGCACATGTAAAAATAAGTGCTGGAGTGCCTTTGCTTATTTCTGGTTTGGGTTATTTGGGGGTTTGTTTTTTCTTCTGTATTTTATTGAGTTTAGGAATCTCCCCCAAAGTCTTTGAAAATTGCCTTACATCTACTTCACCACTTTAAAAGGGTATATTTGCATGTCAGTAAATCCACCACCTTCCAGTCACAGCTGTAGAAGATGTTCATATCTTGATGCCTGAATTCCCTCCAGAGGTGGGATAAGAGAAGGAGAAAGGGAAGAGTTAATGAGATAGAAATCTGTACAAACATCCTCCTGGGCTTTGGAAATATCTTCAGCTTTATTGCTGTTTAGCACTTCTGGTGGAGTTGTGCAGAAGACCAGAGAGCATCATACCATGCATTTTTTTTTTAGTTGATACTTTCTATGTCTTCTTGAACTGGGACTTGTTTTTTTTTCCCCTTGTATGCATAGTTTTGCATAGTTCATATCTCAGACAGATAACACAGATTTTTCCCACTGTTATTTCTCTTTCTGTGCTGCTGCATCTGATTTCTGAACTCATTTGTTTCAGCTTTATGTTCTCACAATTCAGTTGACTTCAAAAGATTCACAATTCACCTTTGCATGGAGAGATATGACTATTGTTTTAAAAAGACTCCTGATCCTGTATCAAGGAGTTCTCCAAAAGTCAGGGTGATTTGGAATTATAAAATATTTTATTTGGCAAATTAACCATCAGGGGGTTTTGTTGTTGTTGTTTAAAGATCCTTATCCTTATTGGATGCCATTAAACTCTTCCTTCTTCCCCCCAGAGGGTGGTGGAGCACTGGCACAGGCTCCCCAGGGAAGCAATCATGGCACCAAACCTGACAGAATTGTAGCAGCATTTTGACAAGGCCCCAGGGACATAGTGTAACTTCTGGGGTTGTCCTGTGCATAGACAAGAGTTGGACTCCAGGATCCTCCTGGGCCTCTTCCAACTCAGGACATTCTATGATTCTAATCAAGTCCCTATGGTTCCTGCTTTTCACTGAAGAATATATAAACAGAAAACTGAAGAGGTGATGCCCCATAGTTTGTGCAAAGCAAATCAAAACTAGCTTTTTTTCATTCCTTTTGAAGTTTATTTTTTAATTCCAGTTAATTAGGCCTTCAAAATATTAATGTTTATGCAGATTTTTAAAGCTTCATCAAAGGTCTATAATGCAATTAAGTTTCAGTTGATTAGGCAATTATAAATAAATGAGTATTTTTTCTGTGTGAACAATGCACTCAGATCAACTGGTTTGTGGAACTAATGTGATGAAGGGAATGCTGCAGGAGGGTTGTCACATTTATTGTGCAAACTTAGAAAATCCTTGGAATTTGGAACTTTTAATCTGCTGTTCTCCACCTTGCTTCTATTGATTTTTTGATAGGGGAAGACAGATGACATGTAAATTATTGCCCCCCCCCCTTTCTTTTTTCTTTATATCAATTATGCACCATGGATCATGGCTAGGAGACTTTTGGATGTTTCATTCAAGCACAGTTGTGGAAAAAATATCTGTGCTTTTTACTTTTCAAACATTTTAATTAAATCAGTGGCATTTATGAATATGAAATAAGTAATAAATGCATTTTATTTGTCCAAGAGATTACTGAAGGATGATGATATTCTTATTTGGAACAGTTTTCCAGGTTCCTTAAAGTCTTTCAAAGCTTTCCATGTAGGACAATGCTTTTCTAACTTTAAAGTAAAGACTGCAGCAAATGATAAACCCTTTTCTAGTCATGGTGTATATCATTTCTAATACACTAATGTGGATGTAAGAACATGCAGCCTAAAAGAGGTGACAGAATAGTAGACCATAGGTTTATCTTTTTTAATTTGTTTTATAAGGTGTTATCTTGAGAGGGACATATCTGACCAGGCATTCTGAAAAGGTAGAAAGCTCCTTTAGATCCATATTTGATGGATAAGAGATATCCTGTAATCAATTTTTGCTAATGAAGCTTAAAATGTTTTCCTGACAGACATAAAAATACTGATTATTGTCTTATCTTCTTACTGTTCATGCCACACTTGTGACTTCAGTAGTTTGCTCTCCCCCTTCCTCCCCCCAATACTGTAAGCAAAATGAAGAAATTGGGAGCACATAGTTAACTACTTTGCAAGACTTCAGTTCTAGGCTAGTTTCTTCCAGCCTCACTGAGCACATTGGTCTAACTGATGAGATCTCTAGCTGTGAAGGGGAAAATGGCATTGATAATTGAATTTGATTTTAGAAGTATCACCAATATTTCACTGGACTTTCAGATCTCTCTGATTTCATCTCATGTTGGCTTTAACAAGGAACTTATCCTGACCAACCCAAGGTTTAGCTTTTAGCCTAGGTTTTTAAGGAAGTGAAGGTAAGACTGTCCAGCTCCTTATCTGTCTGCTGCTGCTATTCTTTTGGATATGTTGATCCACTTAAAACTAATTTGAAAAATATAAAGACAGATAAATATTTGTGAGTTTTGTTATAATGCATGGCTACATATAGGTCTTGAACAAACAACTTACTGCTGTATGCATTTTTCTTTATTGCATCCTTGCCACTTTGCTTAAAGCAGAAGGTAATATACATGTACATATATACCAGAATGAAAAAGTTCATTCTTTGTTTCAGAGAAAACATTGGGGTTTTTTTTTCCCCTGTTCAAAAAGTGGAATAAAATACATTTATCTGGAAGTTCTATATATTCTTAAATCACCTTAGTATTTTATTTTGCCAACAGTAAGCTATTAAACTAAGACTTCAAAACTGTTGAATTTGAAAGCTGTTTATAAAAGAAGACTTTTTTTAAATTTAAAAATTCTTATTAGAAACATTTCATACTAAAAGTATTGCAACAGTGATTCATTTTATGTAAAGAATTTTTCTTGTATGCCAAGTTACATCTATAGCTACATTTTCCTGATGTATATTACTTTTTGATGAATTGGTATTTTTTGATAGAAAAGACAGGAACTGACAAAACCTCCTGGCAACTCTTCTGTACATGAGAGGTACAAGTTCTCTCAAAGTGACAGCAAAGTGAGAGATCATTTCTTAGGGATAGATAGACAGAGGAAAATGAAGAATCCAGGCAGGGACACTGATATTTTGCTTTTGATTGTTTAATCAAAAAAATTTGAATGCATTGCTCATTGTTTATGACAGATCACATTCTTTTTCTTACCTCAAGTTATAAAAAATTAATTACCTAAGCATTTCCATTGATTTAATGTTTTCCTATTGGCAAAGGGTTCAGCAGTATATTTTCCAGCCCATTTCATAGTTCAATTTTGGATGGGTCTAGTGACAGGATTTCATTCTTCTTCTCAGCTGCAGAATTGATCTTGCAATCTGAAATGTTTCTTAATAGTCTTTTAAAATGCAATTTGTTTCTTTATAGCTTTTTAAATGCAGTTTGAGTACTATTGTTATTCTTTTGTTGCACAAGGATAGGCAACATATTCTACCAAAAAGAACTAGAAATATATAGCAAGAACTATTCAGGCTTGATCAGTGGTCTGATCTTTTATGTGCCTTGCCAACAGTAGTTATGGGCAATATTTGCATTTATACACACACATACACACACACACACTGTCCTGATTTGGGTTAGAACAAAACTAATCCTGTTCAGAGATTTTACTTTTCAGTTAAAGCTCCTCTGAGAAACTGCACTTTCTAAAACTAACAACATGTTTTTGCAGACACTGCCAGTTTCTAGCAGTGATAAGGCCTCATGTTTAGATTTACTACCAGGGATTGGTATGCAAAGCAAGGTCACTGCTGAATCTTGTGTCTCATGTTGGGGGGTGCAGGGTAAAGGCTGCACCTGTAGGGAGGAGCAGACAGGACAGGTGACCCTAAACTAACCAACTAAAGTATTCCATTCCATATACCTCATATTCGATATATAACCTGGGGGTCAGTTCCCCCTTGCTAGATTATTCTCAGTCTTGTTCATCTTTCTTCTCCTGCAATTCAGTGGTCAGCATCTGAGGATAACTCTGTCTGTTCTGCCCTCAGTCCTGATCCCTAAGTTCCTTCATCCAGTACCAGGATCCAGCCCCTGAGCCTGACTCATCTGCTGTGGAGGCTACTGCTGCAGTATCAGTGGTGACGTAGTGACCATCAAGGGAGGGTTGGGTTTGGTGTTGGGTTCTGAACATATTTGTATAGATTTCATTTATCATTATTATTATTATTATTAAAGCAGTTTTCATTTTATTTTCCAATCCAGAAGTCTCTCTGTCTCTGTCATCCCCTTTCCCTTCCTGTGTGGGGTGGGGGAAGAGGGTGTAACAGGGAGCGCCTGTCATTGGGTTGCTGGTTGGCCCAGCTTCGACCCTCAACACACACACACACACACACACACATATAAGTGAGCCTCTGAGCTATATTCCTGGTTTCCAAAGAGCTGTGGGTTGTGCTTATCCAGTTTGTGTCCAGTTCTGGGCCCCTCAGTTTAAGAAGGATAGGGAACTGCTGGAAAG
>VWZX01005693.1:120669-152663 GCA_013399015.1 Galbula dea
TGTAAGCTGAAGCATAGGAGATTCAGTGTGAACATGCATAGGAATTTTTTCCCAGTTGAGGTGGCAGAGCCCTGGCACAGACTGTCCAGAGAGGCTGGGGAGTCTCCTTCTCTGGAGAGATTCAAAACCCATCTGGATGTGCTTCTGTGTGAGCTGGTCTAGGGAATCCTGCTGTGGCAGGGGGGTTGGACTAGATGATCTTTTGAGGTCCCTTCCAACTCCTAATATTCTGTGATTTTGTGATTCTCACATACAGAGACACCTATGTTCACATGCATATACTTTCTTGTTTCTGGTTGCTAACATATTAGATTATGGTGAATAATTGAATGGAAGCTGAAATAGTTTGGATTTGATTTTTATTTTCAAGACTATTTCTGAGAAATTCTTTCTTTTGTAAAGAAAAGTCATCCTGGCAAGGTAATCTAACTTGTTTCTGTTGTTTATTCTCCAAAGTAAACAAATCTTGTGTTATCAATGGCAGCAAATCTATTCCTGCAACACTTTATGCCTTTTTTGTAAATTAACAACTCCTGATAATGCAATTATTTTCACAGAGAGCCAAAAAATCACATCGAAAAAAATCATTTAACCATTGGTAGAAAAAGGACATTTGATGATGTTACCATGTGTTTCAGGTGTTATGGAATGTTTTTGTTTGGAAATGGAAGGTCCTGCTTAATGAAGGGTCACTTTACTCACACTTAAACATAATTGCAAATACAGACTTAGGCCTATATTTAGCAAACTGTTTTATCTGCTTATGTACTTAGTGGAATCTGGTTTGTTGGGGTTTTTTTATATGGCAGTAATCTCCAGACATACAGGTCAGTATGGTCCAAATGAGAGCCCCATGTGTCCTGTGGATAGTTCCCATTCTACCCACTGGAAACAGAATTGATGTTCAGGCAGCAACTATTTCTTCCTGTGTTTGCAAGCAACTCAGAACTGGGGCCTGCCTCTGGCACCACATAAAAAGATGGGATATATTTCTAGGACTTGTTGGTTGCATTATGGTGCCATCTGCTCTCACTGCTGAGGAGAAGGGAGAGGAAAAGGAATGCTCCAGGATGAACATCTAACTCCTGCAGCTGCTGAGGCTGGGCAATATTGCACTAGGTATTACCATGGACCCCTCAAAGATGGCACAGCAACATCACAGAACATCAAAGATGGCAAAGTTAACTGCAGCAGTGTGGTGTTAATAATAACTCCTTGAGCTATTATTTTTATATGTATTAATTTATTACTGTTTTAACATTTTTTAATTCCCTCTTTAATTGACCTCACCTAAAAAATGCAAAAGTTGTTAGAAGGCTGGGTGGTAGAGGAAGGACAAAGTCGAGAGAGGGTTATAGAAGTGTTTGGAAACCTAATCTGGATGTACTCTGCATGCTAAGATGTGATTCATGCAGGATTTGATGGTAAAGGAAAAGAAATGGAAAGGTAAGGGAAAGGTCCTCCATGATTAAAACTGCAGTAGCTTGTTCTACTGGTTTCATCCTATGATATACTGGCACCATGATGTATGGCAACCCTCCTCCCCAACAGCTGTAATTACAGAAAGTACACTCTCTTAATGGGTGCCATAAATTTCAGATTGAGAAGCCTTTCCAAATTTTCCTCTTCTAGTAGCAGTAGGGCATTTACAAAGCCATCAATTTTTATCTATATTAATATTTTTAGCAGGCATGTTCAGGAGTGAAAACAGTGAAAACCAAATCCTGAGGTAATAAAAAACAATATAGGCCTACTGATAGGATGGCATCAGCTTGATAAGAATGTAAGTCTTCCATTAAGCCAGTTATTAGGGCTTTCTCACACACTTCTGGTTTTCTGCTGAATTGAGGGATACCTTTCTGGATGCATTCAGGTAAATCCATCTGCAAATAGAAATGGATTTAGCTATGTTTCAGTAAAGATGATTAGTTGCTTTTCTTGAGCTTGCCTTATTGAAGAATGATGAATAACACTCTTCATCCTCTTCTCCCAATTGCCTTTAGGCTATTCTCCACTTTGAAGACAGGGAAGGAGTGTTTGTGTGACAAGATTCTTTGGTAGCATCTCCAAATAAAAGCTTTGCACAGCCTCACAGGCCAGCCTGCAGGGACTCTAGGAAAAACAAGTGTGTCTAGAAGATCTGCTCACAACACTAGTGTTCCACTGCAAATCTTGCTTAACACAATATCTTCAAATATTAAGTTGTATTTGAACAGTTAAAAATCCTTTTTTTAACATAGTATTCAAAATGATGGTCAAAATGTATGTATGTATGTATATAATGTATGTAGAAATAATCAAATCTATTACACTGGGAGCCCTAACCTGAGTCCAGAAAGTTTTATACAGCCCTACCACATTTGTATCACAATAGAGTTACTTCATAGGTGATGGAAATGTTTTGCTGTCTTTAGAAGACTTTACAGGTACACAGCCAGTGTCTAGTAAATATTTCAATAGCATGCCACAAGTACAGTTCTGTTGAGAACTCTCTTTGCATATGAACACTGGCATGGGATTCATTCTTTTTTTCAATGCAGTAGGAGTTTGAAGCAACTTTGTCTTCTGGCTCACTCTGATTTTACTTGGACTGAGTATGTCTTGAAAAAAAAGGTGATCCAGATACAGTTTCATTACCTCTTTACCAGAATTTCACCTTCTCAAGACAGCCTCAGAGAAAACATATTCTCTTAAGTCTCTTGAGAGATTCCTGGATGCACCTGTCAGCTTACCTTGCAAATGTAAGAAGGCTGAATCTGCCATTGCTTACCCCTCATCTTTTCAGTATTTGCAGGGCAAAAGGGAAGTGCAGAATAAGAAGGATATTTACAATACACTTAGACTGCAGCTGCAGCAGTACTGTGTTGGTAGACAATCCCTAACTGAACTGAGCACTGTCTTAACTAGGTTGCTACTACTACCACTTCAACTTGCTGGTTTAAAACTAGCTTGGTTACATCTATGACCAAATGATTTCTGTGACTGTGTTGCAGAGGTAGACCTAGTCCTAGAGTTTTCACAGAATACTTGCTGTTGCTTTATATGGGGGGTGGGGAGGAAGCTTCATGGTATTTTTCCTGGAGTATTTGATCTTCATTGTTTTGGAAAGTTATAAAGCTAGGGTATCCCTTGAGATTTTGGCTTAAAATACAGTTGATCTACATTGCTGCTGGTTGACAAGTAGTGATTTGAGAGAAGACAATTTAGCATGAGGAATGTTGTCTTCCTTTGTGAATGGCAAGTGTCTGTTTTTCTTGGCTGAAACAGTATGAGAGCAAAATTGAGATATTTTGCTCTGGAGTGAATGGTGAAATAATTGCTCAATAAATACTGGTTAGCTTGATACAGGTTTCTGATTTGAGAATTGTTTGGATAGAGTACTTGGAGCAACTTTTTAAAGATGTGACAAACTTTATACTGGATGTTATTAAATCAAAAGCAATTACTTTTGATATTTAATACTGCTTAAAATACACAGGCTCAGATGAAAAGCTTAGAAAAAAAGAAGTCTAGGAATTATCTCAATGACATTGTGTGACTGAGGGTTGCAATCTCCATCTTACTTTTATAATCTTTCCTTATATTACAGTGAAGATATTGAATACTTCAAATCATTACAGTTCTGTCTTCATGCAAACCAGGAAACAAGTTGAAGTTACTGGGTGGTCCTTAACACCCAGTAGTTTAAAATCTCTTGTGTTATTCTGGAAATCTGGTTTTTTGGAAGCGATAATTTTTACAGAGTAGGAAGAGAGGTGAGGAGGCAGAAATGCTTCATGCTTTTTTGACTTCATAGGATTTAATTTTTAAAAGGATTTAAATCAAAGGATTTGAGTCACAGGATTTAATTATTTACATTGGATGAGTAGCTATACTAACAGAATACTATTGCATAAATCTGATTTGGACGGGCTTATAGAATGACATTTTCTGTTTCCAGTTGTAGACAGTGGCAAAATGATCTTTGATCACTACCATGCCACACATTCAGCAGCAGGATTGTAATGTGTGTGTTTATTTAAAGTCTAATAACAGTCAATTTGGTCACAAACTGACTGGTTTTTTAAATGTTTAAAATTTGAGATATAAACCAAAATCTCTGGTAATATACTGCACCTGTCCTTGAACAGTGTCTACCCCAGCAAAGTGTCTCCTTCATTACTGGCAAAATCTGAAAAAGAAAATAGGTGGAAAACAGTCATAGAATCATAGAATCATGGAATAGTCACAGCTGGAAGAGACCTTGAAGATCATCGAGTCCAGCCTTTGTCCTAGCCCTATCAACTCACTAAACGATTCCCTCCAACACAACACACACCTGTCTCTTAAACACCTCCAGGGATGGTGGCTCAACCACCTCCCTGGGCAGCCTGTTCCAATGACTGACAACTCTTTCAGTAAAGAAATTCTTCCTAATATCCATCCTGAACCACCCCTGGCACAGTTTCCATCCATTTCCCCTCATCCTATCACTCTCCACTAGGGAGAACAGACTGCTCCCTGCCTCTCTACAACCTCTCTTCAGGTGGTTATAGAGAGTGATGAGGTCTCCCCTCAATCTTCTCTTTTCCAGGCTAAACAGGCCCAGATTCCTCAGTCTTTCCTCATAAGACTTATTCTCTAAGCCCTTCACCAGCTTGGTAGCCCACCTCTGGACTTTCTCCAGCACCTCAATGTCCCTCTTGTAGTGAGGGGCCCAAAACTAGACGCAGTACTCAAGGTGAGGCCTCAGCAATGCTGAGTAAAGGGGCATGATCACCTCCCTGCTCCTGCTGACAACACTGTTCCTGCCACAGGCCAGGATGCCGTTGGCCTTCTTGACCACCTGGGCACACTGCTGGCTCGTGTTCAGCTGGCTGTCAGTCAGCACCCCCAGGTCCCTCTCTGACTGGCAGCTCTCCAGCCACTCCTCCCCAAGCCTGTAGCGATTGGGAAAATGAACACAGGTACTAACAGCCAAGCTGCTGCTTGCTGTGGTGTGGAAAGTCACAGGGGTACCTGCAAGCAAGACTGGGAGCAGTGCAGCAATGGAGGAGTCCCACTTAGTGATTTTTCTGTTTAAGATGTTAACTGCTACTTTCGTTTCTATCAAATTTGTCTTTCAGCCACTCTGCAGAAAGGCCTAGGCAGACCCTTGAAAGGCAGAAGCTGTCTTCTAGTGGGGTGGAAATGTCAGCCTGGCTCCTGCTCCCCTCTATTCTGTGCCATGGCTGGCTGTGGCTCATTTTTGGCAGGGAGCAGGACCAGGGGGAAGAAAAACCCTCACAACTGGCAGGGGTTCACCTCCTCCTTCTTCATCTCTCCTTAGCTATCTCCTCAGCAGCAGCAACTGCCTTCCTAGCACAGGAGCCTTCCTCTAAGGAGTGGAAGAGGAAGGCCCTAGGTAGCATGGCAGTAAGTTTCTAGCTATGGGCTAGTCTAAAGGAGATAAGTAGTAGACCCTCATTTAAAAAAAAAAAATGTAACACTGTTACTAATTGCCTGTTAGCTCTTTAATTCTCTAGAAGCAAAACCCTGGCAATTTGAAGTTATTCTTCCAATTCAGTGGAATGGGTTTAGTTATTCACAGTTTGAGCTTATGTAAAAGAAAAAAATAGATGCTAAGCTTTTTAATTAATTCCATGTCTTGTTTTTTTCTTGCTTTGGAAAGAAAATGCCTTTGAACCCCTGGAATTATTTGGAAATTACTGTTATTGTGATAATTCCAGGATATTGTAAAAACGCATTTTTCTAAACCCTCCATTAGTAAGCATTGTCTTCTGATTAAGGAAGAGGGTAGTCTCTTAATCTCTGCTGTCACATCAGCTCTGCAGCAGCAACCACTGTCCTAGCACAGGAATCTTCCTCTAAGGACTGAAAGAGGAAGGCCCCAGATGGCCTTGTATTTTGGGTGGGCACCTAAGTCCCAAGGCTGGCTGCAAGCAGAGCCCCGTGGGGTTCAGTAATTGTGGTGGAGCATAGTTTAGGATTTAACCCAGGCCTTGATTTAGACCTAAATTACAGGAAGTTTGTGTAAACTTCACACAGTTTTTCACAAGAGCTGGTGGGTGTAGTATATATTTTCTGCCTTCAGCCTGAAGAGTTAATTGAAGATGCATTGCTGGTTACTCTCAGTCCCGACTGGAAGTCCCTCAGTTAGCTAGTAATCATCCCAGCCAGTCTCTTCTAGAGGGTGGGTCAAAGCAGCATTTGAACTTCAGTCTACCAAGAAGAGTTCTTTCTCTCCTGACTGTTTAGGCATGCAGTGCTGATATTGCAAACTGTTCTTGCAGTGGGTAGAAAGATTAAGCCAGGTATTCTCAATTCTCTCTTCCAGAGAAAGCATTTGTTTATTTAGGGTGAAAAAAAATACTCCAAATCTAGTAATTCAGCAGTGTAATAAAACAGTTCTAGCTGTGGTGAAAATATATGGAATTATTTTGATGTATTCATTCATTTTCAGGTCCTTGTTACTGCTTAACATAGAAATTAAGTCATGTTTTTTCTGATAGTGAGGTTTTCTGCAAAGCAAATGCTTCAAGAGTAAGAGGAGATTGACCCACTGTTCCAAACTGGATGAGACCGACTCCATAAGCTCTGTAGTTATGGGATGTATTCTTTATTAATTTCTGGCTTGCACTCATTCTTGGCAAATGCTGTGTATGATCTCATCTTTGAAGAGATGGTGTTAAAGGAGGCTTCCTAATCTTATGAGAGGAGAAGAAATGCCACTTCTTCCTGCCTAGTGGTAAAATTCAAACTGTATTAAAAATGTTTCAAACTGAAACAGTCTTCCAAAAATTCAGGGTTTGAGGGGAGAAAAGAACCTTAGGGTCTTAAATGCAAGGAAAAAATAACTTCAAAATTTCATCTGAATCACCACAGTAATTACTAAACTTTTTGGAAGGAAATTTATCTTTTCATATGATGGCAGTATGGTAGTTATCACATGTGTATGGGAGATATATTCTGTTATTTTTTGATTTTAATTGGAATTATTTAGAGCTGTTGGAAATGCTTTCCACTTTCCAGATTATACTATTTCCTAGTTACTCACAAAAGCTCTATTGAGATGTTGGGAAATGGTATAAAATATCAAATAAATAATGAAGTTTAAAAAAGAATCCATATTTTTGAAATTGACTGTTGAAATCAGTGACAAAACCAGGGTTTGCTTTGAGAATGTTCTCAGTAGACTTGCAATGGTTATAAAAATGTTTTAATGAAAATATTTAACCATTTTCATTTCTCTGAAGAAAAAGAATTGCTTGAAAACACTTCCTTGGAAAAATGAAGTGTAATTTCCTTCCACTGGAGATAGACATGTGCTTTATTTAGTGCTGAAGAAAAACATCTTGCGTTTAGGTTTATCAACACTGCTGCTGTTGTTACAGTTTTATTATCCTGACTTTCTTTGATCTTCCAGCTGAGAAGAACTGAGCATAGCTTCTTTTGAAGCCTTTTAGTAATTTGTTGTAATCAGAGTCCAAACTAAGAAGACAGAAACATCTTCCCAAAATGAAGTATCAGGCTCAAGAGCTACAAAGAGCTGACACTGAACCTCCCTGGCAACAATCATCCTAATCCACTGACCAGTCTTTCTTAGAGACAAGAAAAACTTTGACTCTCTTCTGTTCCAGACTGTTTCACTTTGTTCTGCCTAGTTGCAGATGTGTCATAGCAGGGCCACTCACAATATTATTTTTATACCACTTTATTCTTAATTACTTGCCATAGACGGGAAAACCCAACCACATCCTTACCTTTAAGGATACAGCAACACCCGCCATGTGAACTTCATGTGAAGCCTCTGAATGTGAACTTCATTAGGTAACTGACTGTGGTGGCATTCTCTCCCCTGAAGCAGAGTTTTCTATGTACTACTTTGTGCACTGGGTGACAAAAGGGCAATGAGGGAGGGCAGCAGGAAAGGAAAAGGTGTAAAAGGGAGAGACTGAGAGGAAAACAAAAGAAAAGTAACTGCAGGTTTCTCAGCCTCAAGTGTTTATTGCTCTGCTGTTACAGAGCCAAAAATCTGTAAGGCTGTATGGGTTGTTTGTGATTTGGGCAAAGCAGCATTTAAGGGAGGGCTGAACATGAGTCAGCAGTGAGCCCAGGTGGCTAAGAAGGCCAATGGCATCCTGGCTTGTATCAGGAATAGTGTGACCAGTACGAGCAGGGAGGTGATCTTGCCACTGTACATAGCACTGGTGAGGCCACACCTTGAGTACTGTGTACAGTTTTGGGCACCGCAGTTTAGGAAGGACATTGATCTACTAGAGAGGGTGCAGAGAAGGGCAACTAAGCTAGTCAGGGGTCTGGAAGACAGGCCTTATGAGGAGAGGCTTAGGGAGCTGGGGTTGTTTAGCCTGGAGAAGAGGAGGCTGAGGGGAGACATCACTCTCTTCAGCTACTTGAAAGGCCATTCTAGGGAGGCGGGTGTTGGCCTCTTCTCCCTTGTGACTAGTGACAGGACTAGAGAGAATGGGCTTAAGCTGAGCCAGGGCAGGTTTAGATTGGATATTAGGAAGAATTTCTTTACTGAAAGAGTGGTGAGATATTGGAATAGGCTGCCCAGGGACGTGCTGGAGTCCCCGTCCATGGAGGTTTTTAAGAAGAGGCTAGATGTGTTTCTTCAGGGGATGATTTAGGGGTAAGAGTAGTGTAGGGCTATCGGTTGGACTAGATGATCTTGAGAGTCCTTTCCAACCATAATGATTCTGTGATTCCAAGAAACTGTCTTGGGATGTTGCTTTGTATCCCCTCCCCAGCGCGGTCTCCTCTGGCCAGGCCAGAGCTCCCTCGGTTTGGTGGGCGCTCTCCAGGCGAATGGCTGGGGTGGGCGGCGGGGGGGACACGCCTGGAGCCCCTGCTGCTCCTCCTGCCTCTCTCCCCTCGGGGCTAGAAGGGCTCTGCCTCACCCCGTTTCCCTCACCCCATCCTGCCCTTTCTTAACTCCGCTGTCCCTCAGGGTCTGGTGGGGGAGCCCTGCGCAGGGGCCGGCGGAACCGCCGGGAAGCATATAGAACCAGCTAAAACGGCTGGGGCATCCCCGGGCCAGCCTGGCCTTACCTTGCTTCTCCTCACAAGCACCTGCAGGCTTTTGCTACAACCTGCTCCTGGTACAAATTTCCATTTGACCATGAGGTAATTAGGGGGTTTTCCCTTTATTTCTGCTCCGTCGGCAGGATTGTGGCACACAGGTCAGGACAACAGGGAGTCCTGGAGAGATGTTAACAGTTTTCTGACCGTTCTTGCAGAGAAGTCCCTGCCCGAAGAAGGATTGTTAGGCTGGATAGTATTTTTTGAAAACGTTTTGGTTTTAATTTCCTTGTTCCATTTGCAGCTTCCATATTTTGATACCAAAACATGGTAACAAAATGAAACCATCTCAGGCTGTGTCAAAGTGGAAAAACCACAAAGCAAGACTTGTAAGAAAAATGCTCACATGGCATGAGGCAGTTCTTAGCCTGTTTTTCACCATGCCCAGAGCCTTGGCTTCAGGAATCATTTTGAAGCAAGGTGTTTTGCCAGAGTTCAGCAGGCAAACATCCCCTTCCCTCCTCCCTTCCAGGGTCTGAGGGTGGCTGTTTTGCCATTCCCAGGTCTCCTGCTGCTGCCCCATGCTCTGCTGATGGACAGCAGAAGGTTTATTAGGTGATAAATGAGGAAATCTGAATCACAAAATACTTGTTTTTGAGAGAGAGTGAATGAAAGAGGAAAGCAATTGCATCTTTTAACCAGGTGTAAGCCAGGAGGTATCAAATTTTGTCCCCAAAAAAGTTTTTTTGTCTATTTTGTGTTTATTTAATATACTGTAAATATATTAATTACATAAGGATATTTGGATGCCAATAATGTAGATGTAGGAGTAAACTTCATTCTTTTTTAAGTGTTGTATTTACATTTTGTTTAGTGTTTGGAAACTTTGCTGGCTGAAGGTGTCAGGTTCTCTGTATGTGTGACCCTAACCCACCAGTATAGAGACTGGCTTAATTTTGTGGATTGCTGGCATTTGACTTTCTAAGGCCCCATTTTCAGGCTCCTTTCTGCAACTGTGAGAACATGAAATTTAAAGACAAAACTATGGTGGGAGGTGGAAAAAAGAGGGCAGAATAGTGGTATGGTAGAAGTGTGTAGGAGTGCTTTGGGTCAAGATGTGAATGTTTATGTGGCATGGAGCACAATCCTGCTGGTTATATATATGTATGTGTGTAAATATTTATGCTTCAAGACTGAAATTTCTCAGGAGATAGTGTTTGGGTAACCTAGCAAAATATGTCAGAATATGTTTTCAAGTTAAACCAACAAAAGCTCAAATTTTGACAAATGAGCCTTTTTAGTAGTGTTGCCTTTGCTTTTACAAACAGAAAGCATACTTAGAAGACAGAGATCATTCAAATAAAGTAATTAAAATAGAATAGAGTATTTAAATATGTAACTAACTGATGCTAGCATATATGACTCATTGATGTAAGTACTGTTAGTTGTCTGACCCAAAGGATATGACTAGTCAAGAAGCACTTGATTAGCTATGATCTAGGATGTTGCAGAGTCATAGTCAGTGCCTTGAACATTATGTTTTTTAAAAGTCTATGCATTCCTGAGTACAGACTGTGAAGGATACAGCCCAGGTGTACAATAATAATATCCAGGCAGAGTCTGCAAATGCTAATAGTTGGGGTTTTTTTCCCCCAGAAAGGAGGCTTAGTCAGTAATTAAAATAAGCAATCCATATTTGATTTAGTATTAAAAGAATTAAAATCATCTGTTGTTGGTTTGGAGTTTTCTTTTTGTTTGTTTGTTGTGTTTTTTTCCATTTGGCTTTGCTTTGGCATTCAAATGGAAGCACAAATGGAAGCATAAACATGCTGTCTTTGAGAGCTGCTTTTACTAGGAAGGCACTTAACATGCAAATCTGGAACATAAATTTAGCTTACAAATGGTGTTGCACAGAGATTACTGTTACATCTCCTTCTCTAATGAGAAAGAATGTGGAAAAGATAACTTGCTTCAGAAATATCTATAATTCAAGGAGAAACTGGCACAAGCTATATTCTGATCACAGAGGTTTGTACCCTAAACTGGTGCCTAGCATTGCTAACTAGTGAAGGCATAATTGTTGCTACTTTGAAGATAGCCATGATTGGAGCTGGGTGGTAGGTAAATTTATTAAGACACACAGAATTTCCCATAAGAAAGTGCAGGCATGGATCTGGAGGATGTTGTAGTAGGAGTTTCCAAACTTGTTTTGTCTGGTTTTCCACTCCTTTCACTTGTCACTTGAGCCTTTTCTTTTGTAGAAAGCCCTAATAATTACTAATTGAGAATTCTCCTCTTGCTTGGGGTGGGGGGGAGGTGTTGGGGTATGGTTTTACACCACATCACTGCAACTGGTAGGCATATCTCCAAGCCAGTGGCAAGATGGGCTGTATGTATAGATCTATAGTGTAGATCTGAAGTTCCAAAGATACTGTATAAGCTATTGCTATGTGAAACAAGGCCACAAGGAATTGGTCTAAAGTATCAAACTGCTCAGAGGAAATGAACTGACCTGTAGAAGAGCTAGCTTAGATTCAGCCACTGTGATTCCTCAACAGAATTTCTCTTTGTGCTCTGCTTTGACCTTTGACTGGTTTTGCTTTAGCTTTGGTTGTATTCTTTAGACTTGAAGAGCTAGTGTCTGCACTGGATCCCAATGACTTACACCACAGCCTAGTATAAGAAAGCAGGCTAATGATAGTATTTCTTCTTTATTTATAATTGCAAGTATTTTTTGTGTGCACTGCTGTTAATGAACTTTCAAGAGTCTTTTCTCATGTAACACAGAAGTGTCCAAGTGACAGCCTTGTTAGGCAGAGAGTCAAAAATGGAATCACAGCAGTGACTTTTACTGCAAGTATTGTCTGAAAACTTCAACAGAGGAGAACTTTTAAAAACTTGTATTGTTACTTAGTGTTAGAAAGGGGTTTGGTTAGAACTCAGCATTGAAAGTAGGCTAAATCAACCATTATCTCTTTGAAATGTTGCTCTTTGGAGGCTCAGTGAATTCCATGTTCTCTGTGTTAAAGAATAAATTGTCTCCCCACCTGAACTTGTAGTTCACATTGTTTTATGGGGTCACATCTCACACTTAGAAAGCACAACTTTGTAGCAGTCATCTGTCATTCCTTCTGAGAGCACATAGAGAGAGACTAAAGCTATGGCATGTAATAATTTGGCTGTGTAGTTTTTATAAGGTTAGGCAGTTTGGTTTTGTGTTTTGGTTTGGTTTTTTTCCTGTGGAAGTAACAATATCTAGCTGTCATTTTGATTCTCAGCTCGACACCCGGATTATCACAAGTGTCAACTGAAAGAAACAAGCATAGAGGGAAGAAAAAAGATGTTTTACTTTCCACTGTCAGTTTTTTATCATTATTAACCTTTTTGACTCCCTGATTGTCTTGGATTAACCTAAGAAAAGGTCTTCAGAACTCAAAATGAATATAATGTATTTCACATGGTCACTTCATTATTAATCTGTGTTGTAATATCTCATCAAATGTAGTCTGGGCTTTTCCTCAGTTCTTCTTATTGCTGCCTATTTGGAACATAAACATTTTTCCCCATGTGACAGCCACTTTGTGTTATTGTGTTTGCCTGCTATTCCCTTCACTTCAACTTGCTGTTGACTGCAAATATATTTTTATATATATTACTTGTATGAAGGACACTCCATAAACATAAACTGTGTTGAATTGCATAATAAAAAGCCTTTTAGTGTGAATACCTTCTTTCAAGGTTGTTGTAATGTGTTCATTTGAAATAGAAGCTCCTTCAGTCCCACGTTAAGTGTGATCATTTCAAATGTAATGTGCCTGAATTGGTTTCTTTCTCCATGTGTAATGGGGTATTCTGAACTTTGTACCAAGGTCATTTTTTGCAGGATACCAATAGCTGACACTACTGCTGTGAGCCAGCCTAATAAAGCATAACTTATGTTGGCTTTAACCTAACCAAATGACTGATTTTCTTAAAGAATACTCCTCCAGCTGCTAAATTTCCTTACTTATGGAAATACTGTAGATCATTCCTCTGTCTTTTGGTATGTCTTCTGTGGTTACCTGTCTTGCTGCTGCTCTTTGTCACAAGGTGGTGGAGATGGAAACCCACCTGAAATAGCACTGAACCCGGTTCTACTCCCATAACAATCCTGCATGGTATGTAAGGACTCAGCTACCTAGGGCTGGGTGAGTGACTTTGGTACCATTTTTTCATCTGTCTAAAGCAGAGGGGGGAAAAAAATTGCTTTTCCCACTGAAAAGCAAGACACCATGATTGCTTGTATCATTCCACTCACCAAGTTAGTGTGGTTTCCTAAGGAAGTCAGGCACATACAGTTGGTCTATCCAGTAGGAAGTTAGGTGGCAAAGCATACAAATCCTTCAGAAACCAAGCTTTATTGCTCTCATTCAAACTTGTTTGCTGCATGTAAGTAGCACATTAAAAGCAGGCCTCCAGACCTAGGACCACAGGGAGCAATGCAATTGTGTTTTCTACAAAGACAAGCCTAATAAGAGAGATAATAGAACAATCTTTTTGTAAACCCTTAGTCAAGAAGAAGTATCTTTAATGATATTCCACACTGCTTTTCATCTGAGGTGCTAGAAGTGCTTAATGTAATTTAACATACTCTTCCAGAGGTGAGAAAACTGAGACTTGAGACTACCCTGACATAATCAAATAACTAGGCTTCTTGCTTTGTGGTTTCCTGATTAAACAGAAAAAGATGCTGTCTCCTTTGTGTATCATCTGTAACTCTCCATTATTTTCTATCTATTTCTTATTCAGCAATAAAGTCCCATCTTAAACATGCAGTTGCAGTTTTAAAACTGTTTGAGGTGTTTGGAATTGAAAGCATGCTGCAGTGTAATGCTCATCTCCTTGTGCTTCCAGGCTTTTGCTGTGGGGACAGGTGTAAGACAGATTAATCTGTGGAATCAAAGATTAATGTTATTTTGGCATTATGTATTATGAGGCTTGGCCCCTGTGGAATGGTCTTTCTAGGCTCAATTATTTCTGGATTTATATATGTGTGCACTGATTCCTAGAATTTTAGAACAGAAAATTTGTATGAAATTAAATCAATCCTGTACCTTCTCTTTTGGAAAACTGTTAGTTTGCTTAACTTCTAGCTTTGTTGCACACAATTCTCCAAATAATTTGCTCCAGCTGCCTAAGAGATCATCAAATGGTTTTTGGTTTTTTGGATTTTAAATACCAAAATTGGTTTTGGTTTTGTGTGGGTTTTTTGAGGGTTGGGTTTTGGTTTTTTGTGGGTTTTTTTTGCTTTAGTCTTAAATAGTTCTGACATGTTTTTTCAGTTTTTCATATATCTGCAGATGGAATATGTATCTGTAACACAAATTACTTTTTAAATGCTAGGCTCCTAATGGAAAAATAGATAAAATGCACAATTTTTATACATGGTGTTAAATCCTTGAGAATCAATCAAAAGTATCTTTACTATTCTGAACTGAAGATTTAATTTTGAACCTTCTTGAAGGAAAAAGGAAGAAAAGGGATGATGGCTATGTGACAGGAGGGGGAGCAGAATTCTTTCCTGGAACAGGTGAAAGAGCTAGTGAACATTCTGGCATGTTCTCTGTACTTTTAAAGTGGTGCAAACTGTTATGACTGATATAAATGAAATTATAGCAACACTCCTTTCAGGCATTGGATTCCTGAAAGCAGTTGTAGCTTGTGGCTGTTGCCATCAATTCCCAAGCAAGAGGTGTCTTGTATTACTCCTTTGTCTGAAGACACAGTGGGAGTGATTTCCAACAAAGGCACCTCCTGCAGATTTTGACTAATAATCCCATGTTGGATATGAACACCTCCACAGGAATTCCTAGGAAATCTTGAAATATCTGCACTGCAAGGAACCCTATGTGTGTCATTGTCTCCAGACTAGCAAACTGCCTTCCTTTAATGTCACAATGACTCAGCAACCATGGCTTTCCCTTCTGTTTTCTACAGAATTTTATTGTGCTAATATTGCTAAAAAGTCTAAAATTTCCAAAATGCCTGAAGTAGAAAATTCGAGGGGAAATCCTCCTACAAATCCCATTTGCAGTTTCTTCCTCACTGCAGTCCCTTCTGAATCTGTGGTGCTGTGAAGCTTCCCTTGCACTTCTGTATCTCTTTCGATTTTAAGGCTGCCGTAAACGTCTCAGAAACATTCTCACCAGTCGTCAGTTTTGCTGCTAAGTTGTCTATAGGACAAGGAAAGAAAATCTGAAGGTGATTCAAAAGGGGTTTTTTTTTTGTAGCCCTTTAAGAAGGGTGCATCCTGTTCTACAAGCAGTGCAAGCCCCCTGTTGTAGTTGCTTTCACTCCTGCTGCTAGCTTTTGGGCAGCGCTTGGACTGAAGGTGCTACAGCGGTCCAGTAACCAAGACTTGTCTGAGGAAAGGTGGTGTGGAATACTTACAGCTTCATGATCACCATAGGAGCTGTCAGGAAAAGAAGAAAGCCACACTAATAATTCAGGAGAGCAGAAGAACATTTGGGAACCCTTGCCTGGCACCTGCTTATCAGGCATTGAATTTCCCTAGAGGAGTTCTATTCAGCCAGAAGCTTAAAAGCTGGAAAGAGGCTGTGCTCTTGCTGCCTGCTGCCCCTGGATGCTTTCATGAGACTATGATGTTGTTTTTAAAACAAACCCTCAAACCCAAATATCTCTAGTTTTTTAGAAAGACTATGACAGCTGTTTCTTTTTTTAATTACTATTTATTTTATTTCTATCTTTTCTCCTCTGGACAAAGTAAATATTTCACAGCTTTTGTTGGCATTGGAAGTTTTTGCACAGCTAAGCCATCATTTTAGGCTTCAGAAAGAAAACAGTTTTGGCAATTGTGTAACATTATTACACCAAATGTGACCTGTCTTTTTTTTTTTTCTTTTTAGTAAGAAACAGATCTGTGGAAGGGAATTGGTTACATTACCCATGCTTTTATTGCTCTGAATGTCAGCTGCTGGCTTATTCTGCACCTCTTTGCTACTGGCTTAAACCATTCTCTGCTATCATCAGTATGATTTTATCCTTGTGGAATGATATGTAAAGGTTTACCAAAACTATCCTGGTAGTACTGGCATTTTAGCTCCATAATTGACTATTTCAGTCTATGGGTATGCTAGGGTACCAATAACACATTTCATGAATGAAAAAATCTTCAGACTGTGGTGGCCAAAGAGGATTTGGATTTTAGAGGGAGGGTTTATGTGTTTTCTCACTTAAACATTCCAAGCTTAATATCTTTTTTTTTTAAATATATCATGATTTTTCTTTTTTGTCAAGAGATATTTGTCTAGCAGTACATCAAAAAAGAACTGTATTGAACTGTATCTATATTGATACATTCACTGTGGCTCTGCTGAGATTTGACATAGTTCTGTCCTTTGTGGGTTTTACATTTTTTTATCTTCTGCTTTGTGTGATCCTTTTATGTATTTGACTTCAAAAGCAGTAGGTGAAGTACCATGTCCTGAAGCACAGTTCACCTGCATGTTCATTCATACACTGATTTCCAAGGCCCCTGTAATTTCTCATTTTCTGTTGCACTTGCTCCAAAGATCCTTTCTTCTGTCTGTTGCAGAGCTCCAATCTCCAGCATTCTAGGAGGAGTTGTCTTCCCCTGTCCTTTTGCTTTATATACAGGATAACATATACAGCACCTTACAGGTACATTGGTAAATATGGTATAAACACCTTTCATGTTTTTAGAACTCTTCATGTGAAACTTTCTGTGGATGTTTCATAGACCTTGTTGTAAATGCTTTGTTACAGCTCTTCCTCCAAGGTGCTGCTTCAATTGCTTCCTTTCCCCTTCTTTGCATTTCAAGAATGAAGAAAATTTCACTGAGCTAAATATTTATGAGAATGGTTGCTTTCATTGTGCTCTCTTCTGAATGTTTCAAGGGTGCAATTGATTTTTTAGAGCTAGGGGAGGCAACTCTACTGAGAACCATGTGACATGATAGTGGTACCAAAAATGCTCTTTATGAATGATGGCATTTTGATGTTGGTGTTTATTAGGTAACACAGATACTGGAAAAATCATAACTATGGAAAAAATATGACACCATCATTTATGCATTTTATTTTAAGAAATCAGCTTTATAATGAAATGTGGAAGCTGTTTTGAAGTAGCATTTGTTAGTAACACCACTTACCAGCAGTGAGCAAGTACTGCTTGCCATAGCACGTGCACAAGGCATGTGCTTGTAGAAGAGCCTCTCTTGAGTCTGTTATGAAACTAAAAGTTTACTAAAATTAATTTTTTAGTCTGCATCAGTCTTTTATCAGCACCTGAATTAATTCAGAAATTTGCTTTGTTTTTATAACACAACATCTAACTTGTAAGTATTTTGAAAGGTGTAAGTCATGGGAATTGCAGTCCATTGGAAGCAAAGATGAATGCAATTTCTAAGTCAGTTTGGTCCTTTAACCCAATCTTTTCCTTATCCCTTTTAAATGCTAATACTAAGCTTAGTCCAAACTTAAGAGAAGCAAAATAAGGCCTTCATTTCACTCATTTATTGAGTTTTTTATTGTGGTTTCTTTTGTAAGGCAGACTGGCCAACAAAGATCTCCTATGTTTGTGTGTACCACCTGGTATCCAAGGTGCAGAGTGAATGGGAGAGAAGGAACAGGGTGGGATAAGCAGCATTTCTTCCATCCAGGCTTGTTCTGAAAGGCAATTTACAGGCACTTTTCTTGCCCAGTGGTGCAAAAGGAGTTGTCAGACAATGTAAGCTCTTCCACTGAGGCAAGAAGGGGAAGATTCATCCTGACACTGCTTTTCAGATTTGCTCAGATACTTTGGATGCAGCCACACCAAGAAGTTTGGATACACTTTTTTTTCCATAAGTTGCCCAGGACAGTGCAGGTCTCTATTAATCACACTGAACTAGAATCTACTTTGTTAGTGTATTTGGGCAACATCATCTCAACAGCTAAAGAAAAATTAGAAATATTTTACATTTTTCTTATATCCAGGAAGATTGTATGCACTGTTAATCATCCTTTCTTTACATAGAAGTAAAGAGAAACACAGAAGTGTAAAAGCCAGATTTTCAAGAAGGCAGATTTAGTTCTGAGCACCCCTGCTTTTTGGTTAGTTGGATGAGTTTATTCCATCCTAGATTATATTTTTTTCTTTAGATGGTGTACCCAAGTAATAACAAATACAGCTTTCCCCTTTTTTTTCAGTCCTCTTTTTAATATTTTCCTTGCAGATATATCAGGCCAGTGTTGTATGCTGTGAAGTCTTCATTCTGGCATGATAGCTTGCTTAAAGCAGGTCCAAATGAAGTCAGAGGGGACTAGTTCAGAAAGATGGTATTAATTGTAAGAGTACCAGAACTGTATGATAAATGACTTGCTTGTATGCACTTCCAGCCTCTATACTAATTGCTTACACCTCCTAGAAAAGTGCTGAGAATGCAAACAATCTAACCTCTCCCTTTATAATGTGAAAAATTCTTACTATGCTGCTTATTCATTTGTCAGGGAAAACAGCAGGATAACAGCTGCATCCTATTCTCAGATGCTAAACCTAAGTTCAGAAAGCTAATTCAGAAAGCTGTATCCTGGCAAGCAGGAGAACAGGTGGAAAGCAGAATTCTCCATCCAGAGATCCAGATCAACCAGGAGTTTTGAGTGGGAGGAAGAAAAGGAGAGTATGTCAAGTGAGACTAAAAGGGACACACAGTAATCAAAACCCAGTCTCTTATCAGCACCATTTTAACTGTAGTAAACTCTCTTAATTTTTCTTAAAGTCAGCATTACAGATTGTTTCAAGAACTTCAGTGAAATGGTTAAATTATTTTTCAAATGTGCTGAACAGAAAGGATGAAAGAGATCAGACTGAGGCTTGTACAGCTCCTGAGTTCACATCAGGATTTGATTTGATGAACCTCATGTTGACCCCTGTCCACATCTCTACAGTTGACCCATAGAGAGAGTAGTATGAGGCAGTAGTTTCTCCAGCTTCAGTAGCTTCTAATAGGTAGTTTCTCTAGTTTTACTGGTCTTCCTAGCTGAGGTGCAGATTTCTCTGATGTGTGTAATGTATGTACATGCACCTGCCCCAGAAAGTAAAACTCACTATTGATGCCTTTGGTACTGATAATACTGGCTGGAATGTGTGAAGCATCACCTCTTCCCCTCTGCCAAACTCCACCACCTTCCTCCTGATCACTAAAATGTTAGCTGTAGGGGTATTTCATGACCAAACTGAACAGGCTGTGATTTTTGTCTTAGTCCCTCATATTTGGTGTCTTGGATTATACAGAAGGCAGCTTTGAAAGAAGAATCTTCAGTTATTGTAGGCTTGACCTGAAGTGGAAGAGTTTTGGCTTTGGTGGTGTTGGGAGTGGGGAAATAGGGGTGGCATTTGGGATTGTTTTTTGGGGGTTTTTTATATCTCCTAGGATTTTATTGAATGGAGGGTTTTCCTTGTGACTGAAGGCTGCTAGTTTGAGGTTAAATTATTTCTGTGGATACTTGGAGACTGTTGTTTAATTAGCTAGATTGCTGTAAGGTTCTTTGGCTTTGTGGTTCTTTTCCTTCTTTTTTCCTCTTGATTCATTCTTTTCATGTCAATTCCAACCTGTAAAAAATTAGTAGCAGTCAACAGAGACTGCCATTTAGCTCAATGAGTAGAAAGTTCTGAGACAAAAGCATCTAGATTCTCTGCTGCTGCTTGTCTTGGTCTCACCAGAGTGCACCTAGAGCACAGGACAGTGACAGCCCACAGTGGTGCTGTCTCCTAATGCTGCAGCCTGTGTAAATGCTGTGAAAAAGAAAATTCCACCTGCTTCTGGACTTGCTAGAGCTTGACTGTAATGATTTTGCTGTAGATGAGAAAAAATAGTTATCAACAGTCAATGAGGGTGTTTATTTAAAATAACCTGAACTGTCACTTATTCAGCCACATAACAAGGTTGGTGAGGATGAATTGGCAGAGCTGTGAAGCAAGATTTCCTGCCCACCTCCTTTCCTCCCTTGTCAGCCTTGTCCAATTTTTCTTGCTGAAATCAAGGAACGTTAAGTTCTTCAAAAGAAGTGATACATTCTCTGTGAGCACAATTCCTTTTTCTTCCTGCCTCATAAATATTGAAAAAGTCTGAAACTTGTTTGTTACCTGCCTGATGAGCACCAGGCCAAAAAAAAAATCTGTCAATGCAATTTGATTACTGAGCTGAGATAGGAGCTTTTTGACTGTTGTTACAGTCACTGGGTAGAATTTTAAAAACTGCCCAAGTGGCTTTGGAGCAGATTCACCTCTTCCACTCCTTAGTAACACCACTGTTATTAATACATACAGAACTCTGAGAGGATGATGCATTTACCATTTCCACTTATTTTCTCATATATGCCAATAGCAGGTTATTTGTCATTGAATCATAGAACTGTCTAACTTGGAAGAGACCTTTAAAAACAGGATCCAGCTCTTAACCAAGCACTGCCATGTCCACTGCTAAGGCATGTCTCTCAGCACCACAGCTACAAGGTTTTTGAACATTTCCAGGGCTGGTGACTCCACCACTGCCCCAGGCAGCCTGGACCAGGTCCTGGCAATCCTTTTGGTGAAGAATTTTTTCCTAATAGCCAACGTGAACCTCCCCTGGTGTAGCTTGAGACCATTTCCTCTCATCCTGTTGGTTGTTACCTGGGAGAAGAGACTGAAATCCACCTCACTTCAGCCTCCTTTGAGGGAGCTGAAGAGAGCGGGGTCTCTCCTCAGCCTCTTCTCCAGACTAAACAACCTCAGTTCCCTCAGCTGCTCCTCACAGGACTTGTGCTCTAGACCCTTCACCACCTTCATTGCCCTTCTTTGGACACACTCTACCATTCTAATGTCCTTCTTGTAGTGAGGAGCCCAAAACTGAACCCAGGATTGGAGGAGTGGCCTCACCAGTGCCCAGTCCAGGAGGACAATCTCTGCCCTAGTCCTTCTGGCCATGCTAGTGCTGATCCAAGCCAGGATGCTGTTGGCCTTCTTAGCCACCTGGGCATACTACTGGCTCATCTTCAGCTGCTGTTGACCAACACCCCCAGGTCCTTTTCCACCAGGTAGAGTTTGGGAATGTTTGAACTCCATTAAAAAAAAAATAAATAAAAGAATTATTGACCAGGTAGAAAATTGTTTTGGAACTGCTGCCAAATGTTTATTTACATTTGGAAATCCTTCAAGACTTAACACAGTTTTTCTCTGTGGAGACTATGGCATTGAATTAGTTAGGTAAGCCTACATCACCTGGAAGCAGGAGCTATGACACCAGGCTAAAATTACCTTTAGGCATGTGTTTTTCACTGTAACCAATAAGATAGCTTGCAGTTTCCAATTAAGAGTTTGTCAATCTTCATGGGCCTGGAGTCTGCATATGTAGATTTATGACTAATTGAAAAAATAATTAAGTAACTACACAGAACTGTTTCATTATACATTTCTCAGAATCCACCATCTCCCCTGGAAAAATAGGATACTGAGACAGAAATGCAGAAATACTTGCCATTCTAAGTAGCCTGATAGATTACAGAGACACCATGCCAGACTGACATTCCCAGTCTTTATTGCATTTGGTTTAATACTGTTAAACTTACATATAATAGGTTTGGCTGGAAAAAATTGCAACTACAGATGTGCATCTTTACAGCACAAACAGTGTGGCTGCCTTCCAGCATGGGCTGCTTTCTTCAGCCTGAAAGAACAACTGAATGAGGGAAACTTTACCAGCTGCATTGCAGCACGAGTCAGATACTGAGTGCAGGATCAAGGGGTTAGATTGGCAGTGATCCACTGTAGTGACAGAAGGTATCTGTAATAAAATCCAGTCTGTGAAACTAAACCAGATGATACCAGTGCACATATAACTATCCATCAGTGATTGAGGGTGCTGTCCCTCTTAAAATATTGCAGAACCAACCCTTGCAATCACATTTACAGTCTTTTGTGCTGACAGTCAGTTGTCAAGCCTTGTGCTTTGGCTGCTCATGAGCAAGATGCATTTTGTGTAACATAACCCTTGGAAAGAAAGTGTCACTTTCTGCCCTAACGGTGCTATTTTTGCAATCTTACTCTGACAAGAGTAGCAACTTCCCAAGGGCAGGCTGATAGATAAATCTGAAGGAAACTAAAAAGAATGGCTTCCAAAATAACTGTTTGTTCAAGTTTTAGCATAAAATACTGCATGTAGCAGACCCACACTTAGGATCTTTGCCTGCCTGCCTTCACGTAATTTCTACTCGTTTGGCCACAGGCCCTGAAAATAATTGCTGATAAGAAATGTTATTCAGGACAGATAGAAATGTTAATGATTATGGCTGTGTTACACCTGAGATTATGTAATAGCCTGTGTCTTACAAGGGCTAATTGTATAATTAGACTCTGAGATATGGATGAAATACAGAATTCATGGCTAAAGGAAGGACATTCAATGTGTAGGTTTTGATAGAAATTGTCTTGGATACTGTTTGAGCATTTAAAGTTGCAAAGAAGTAGAAAAGTAGGATGCTTTTTCAATGCCTTTTCTGTCAGTAAACAATTTTTTTTCAACATTTCATCCTGCCTTCTCTCCTAAATGCCCTATTCATCTATTTTTATATTTCCTTCTTCATATTTACAATAATTGCCTAAAACAGGACCCCATTAGGAAAATATTGCGAATTCTGGATAAAAATCTATTTCCTACATGTAAGTAGTATACTGAACAGCACATAGAAGAGCCAAGAGTCTGGTAATGTAAGTTCTTAGATTGCTAGAATAACATTTAAACTGCTGACTGCTAAAAGCTAGTGAGGAGAAAAACTCCATTACATCCACTTGTTTTGTCCTTTCCCCCTAAACTTCACTTTCAATTTGCTGTCACATTGTAGGGCTATGTCTGTTGGTTTTTGGTCTCAAGCATAACAGTCACTTTCTACGTTCAAACAAAGAAGCATCACTTCCATGTTATGTAGTGGAAGTAGCATTTAATGGCATCAAGTTTAGTAACAACGTTTGTTAATGTCTCCCAGAACAATAGAGTAGACAGTGGTTTATTTTTTTAGATGACATTAGTAGAGGATAGAGTCTAGACTTGGTGAAGTGTTTTGAAAGCTTGATGATGGGCCTTTTGTTTTATTTTTTTAAAGTGTGAACAAGGAGTAACTCTAGTTCACTCCTGGTGTTAACCCTGCAAAGGTGGCTTAGGACAGACTGCTAAAGTGACTACATATGCCTTTGGTCACATCTAATATATAGCTTGCAGTGGCAGTAATTCTTTAGGGTTAGGGTGAATCCATCCTAACATGAAATTTCCCTGTGCAAAAGCTCTACTGCACTTAAATTTCATGTAGACCATATAGAAAAGATTTTATTTCCTTTTTCTGACCCTTCTTTTCTGCTGAAGACTGTGCCTACTGCTGAATCCCTTTGAAGTCTGAGTATTAGATTTAAGTGAACCCTAGAACTTTTGTGTTTAATGGGAATTTCACCTTATACAGGAGTAGTCGTTGGATTCCCAGTAGATATCTTTGTGCTTTCACCTAGGTGAACCAGTAAGAGAATAGTAGGAATCCTCTTCCATTCTGATTCTGAGTGGTGTCCCTCAGGGCTCTGTCTTGGGACCAGTGCTCTTTAATGTCTTTATTAATGACCTAGACAGAGGTATCGAGTGCACCCTCAGCAAGTTTGCAGATGACACGAAGCTGAGTGGTGTGGTTGATACACCAGAAGGGAAGGATGCCATCCAGAGGGACCTGGACAAACTCAAAAAGTGGGCCTGTGAGAATCAGATGAAGTTTAACAAGTCCAAGTGTAAGGTCCTGCATCTGGGCAGGGGCAATCTGAGATAGAAGTACAGACTGGGAGAGGAACTCATTGAAAGCAGCCGTGCAGAGAAGGACTTGGGGGTCATGATAGATGAAAAGCTGGGTATGAGCCAGCAATGTGTACTCACAGCCCAGAAAGCTAACAGTATCCTGGGCTGCATCAGGAGAGGCATGGCCAACACATCCAGGGAGGTGATTCTGCCTCACTGCTCTGCCCGTGTGAGGCCCCATCTGGAGTACTGGGGTCCTCAGCATAGAAAGAATGTGGACCTGTTAAGAGTGGGTCCAGAGGAGGGCCACAAAGGTCTAGAGCACCTCTCCTACAATGATAAGCTGAAGGAGTTGGGATTGTTCAGCCTGGAAAACAGAAGGCTTTGAGGGGATATTATAGCAGCCTTCCAGTACCTATAGGGGGAGAACAAGGGGAGATACTTTTTTAGGTGGTCAGATTGCAGTAGTACAAGGGGGAATGGATACAAGCTGAAGGAGGGGAGATTTAGACTGGAGATTAGAAAGAGGTTCTTTACCCAGAGTGTGGCGAGAAACTGGAACAGGTTGCCCAGAGAGGTTGTGGATGCCCCATCCCTGGCAGTGTTCAAGGCCAGGCTGGATGTGGCCCTGGGCAACCTGGTCTAGTGCATGTGGCATCCCTGCCCATGGCAGGGGGGTTGGAACTAGATGATCTTGAAGGTCCCTTCCAACCTGAGCCATTCTATGATTCCTTAGTGTGAATTTCCTCACATTCTGATGGCTCTGTGTCAGGAAGTATCTGCAATCAGAACTTGCTGTGAATAAGGTCCTGATGCTTCTTCCTTGTTTGGTTTCAGTTGCTTCAGTGTTTGAAAGAAAGACTTTTATCTTGCATTTGAAATTGTTACAATCATTGCTTTTAGGCAGAAAGCTGGAATAAATTTTTATTGTCTGTTAAGGTTTTTAAACTCTTGGCAAATAGTTAACTAGAAGCTTTTATACAAATGCTTCAGATATGCCTGGGGACAACAGTAGCTGTCTTGAAAGTAAGGGTAGCATTTCAGAACTGCAGGCATCTGATGTTCCAACACATAGTGGTGAATAACAAAATTAATCCAATATTATGCAGTACCTTAAAGAGGGAAGATGTAATAGATCTTACTTGCTGAATTAATTGATTTTACATGTAAATGTAATCCTTTTCTAAAGACAGATTTGTTCTAAGAATACAATTTGAAGTATTGAGGTTGCCTGAATCTGATGGTGCTTCTACCTCATGTTTGAAAGCTTCAGAGATGAAACAGAAATTCATGATCATTTTGCAGTCAAGTTTAAATAATTCATTTTCTTGCCTAGCATTCAAAGTGTACTAATAGCCTGAAATACCTATCACTGTGAAGATTTCACAGCCAAAACATAATAAATGTGGCTAGGAAATATAACTTACTGAAGTGATTTTTGATCATTCCAGTCAGATGTTACTGTTGGTATTGTGGTTACTATATTGCTGTATAATTTTCCAAACCATGCAGTGTATCCAGACATAAGGCATAAGAACTTTGTGAACTGTAGAGAAGGAGATGGAGAACTATAGACTGTTTTTCAGTAGTTCTTTACTGCAGATGTAGCAAAGCTTCATGGCTTATGTGTAATACAATCTTTGTCAACTGCATGTTGAGTGTCATATTGGAATCAGTAACAGAACTTGCATGGTCTTCAAGAGAAACAGGATTATCCTCTATGAAGCCACACAAGTTTTAATTTAGAGAGGATCTTTCAGTGGAAAAGAATGCAGTACAGGATAAACATTCTGAATTCAATCAGGAATTGGTCTAAACAAATTCTTTTTTTAATCAGTTGAGACTTTTTAAGTACTAGGAAGTCAAACTTCTTTCCTGAAAGAGGTCTTTGAAAGGCTAGCACATTATAGATGTAACTAGCCAGTGATATGCCAAAAGCACTTAACAAAACAAGTGCTAAGATTCTATTTCATAAAGTGGAGACATAAGCATAAAATATGTTCAATGATGTATCATCACAGATTCCATTTGAACCACTTGAATATGAAATTTCCTCCCAGTTTGCTAGAAGTTTTGACACTGCACAGTTGAATTATTTTAGAGCATGGATGGAAATGTTGATACAATTTAATAACTTCTTAGCCTTGAGGAAAACATAGTGGGAGTGTGATAATGAAAATGTTAAGTCTGATTTGTTCAGAAGTGACACTGTGATTGGCAAGATGAATGACTGGTTGCTTTGCTAGATGAGGGTTTTCTTGTGAAAGGCTGCTTAAACTGGCAAGTTGATGTCTGTTATATACAAGGGCACGTTCATATTTTAGGTACCATTTACCATTATATTAACAGAAGACATTCACACTGAGGAGGAGAGAGTTTATTAGATGAAAATGAAGAGCAAGAAGAGTTAATTTTCTGCAGCAGGATACATACATTGTTTCAGACACTTGCCATGAAGTGAGAAAGGCTTGTACTAGAAGGAACAGGCAAGATTTCAGAGGAAGCAGATGCATTCAACAAATCTGAAAAAGCATTAGAAATCAGTCACTAAAGTGACCTTCTCAAAGGCAGTTGGGATCATTTCTTAAATAGCACAATCTGTCTGTAAATATATGGCTTTGAAAGTCTTCTGGATCGTGTCACTTAAACCAGCTGATTATTGGAAGTCCTTAAGGGTCTCCTCAGGAAGCTAATGAAATCATTACCCCTGCACCCTGATTGTAATAAGTTAGGTATTGTGTTAGTTACAGAATAATGGACAACTATGTTGTATTGTTTGAGATAATTGTAATCATATTTGATAAAAACAGTAGTAGTGAAATGGGCTAACTAATGGTCTTAGTGCCTTCCTGAGGATGGTGTTAGCATTCTAAAACTGCCTCCAACAACCCCCTACAGTAGCAGTACAGTATGACTTTAGTTTTCCCCTCTATGTTTGTTGTTCACAGTTTCTGCTCACCCCTTTTTCATACAGCTGTAAGCTACAGTTCACAGTACCTATTAGGGGTTTTACTGAGTGTCACTCTCTACATGATATCAGTTCTAAATTCATAATGTAAGAATGTGGTAGAAATTGTTCATGTTCTTAATGAGTATGACTGGAATAAGTCTGTAGCTTTAGCCTTCTTTTTAGTTTTCTTTAAGTTTTGGAATCAATGGCTGCATTTCTATGTATTTTTACCTTCTCAATACATTTTTCTTTACAGCTTATTGATTTCCATTCTGTAAATGGAGACTTGAGCTGCTGCAATTCCATTGCATGAACACTTTGCTTATAAGAATATTAAGCAAGTCTTCTGCATTCCTGAGGTTTAGCAATAACAGAGACTCTCTGTGTTTGCATAAGGAAATTTTGCAAGATTGTGGATAGCAGGATCCCATCTCTGTGGCATAATTCTCAATTACTTCAGAGACAGACTTCCTTTCTTAATTACTTGTTAGAATATTTAAGGATTGTAAGATCTGCTTAAGAGTATGAAAGACAATTTTTCTTTCTCCTTCACATATTTTTCTTCTTAATGTATGGTGGTTAAACATGAAAATTAAGCTTGCAAAATTATTATTTTTATTAAAAAAGAAATTAGTGCTTCATTAAAGCCCATATAATAAATTTACTTCTAATTCTTTAGATGAAAGAGTGTTTTAATTTGTTACAAACAGGAATATTTATTACACTTGTATTGAAATTTTAAAATATTAATTTAAAGTTATGTATTGTTATGGAAGTGATACAGCACACACTAGGTTATAGACTCACCTCAGATATGGATACATGTAGAGCTATCATACTTGATGGGAAGCTGAATGCCCACCTACCTTCTCAATCATTATTCTTTTGTTGCTCAGAGTAATTTAATTTTACATTTCCAGTAATTAGACCTGGTTAGACAGGTTAGACATTAAGGAAAATGAAAATAAACTTTGCAGTGTTAGAAGTGAAAACACATTCCCTGAGGCATGAGGGTTCTTAATATGAAGTGCTAAACCATCCCTGTCAATAAAAATAATCATTTTGCCTGTAGCTGAAGAACATCACTGGCATGTGCAGGAACAGAGTGTAGCCATGCTCCCCCTCCAGACTCCAGTTGCTCAACAGCTGCAACACAGAAAGAAGACGACCAGCTCTAGAAGCAAAGACTTGATTATATATGAATCAGTAAAGTTAATCTCTTAAATTAGTGGCCTAAACTATGAAAAATATTTCCATTTTTTTCAAAGGAAATTACAGGTTTCACCATTGGCTGTACTGCTAGAGATGTTCTTCAGCTGCCAGAGGCTCAGGTACATGGTTTGTAAACTCAGAAAGAGGTGTATGAGTAGCTCTGAAATACTTGACTTAAATACTCAGTTATTTTTGAAGCAAATTCATTTCACATTATGGAATGTTTAGCTCCAAGTTTTTCATGCTCTTAGAAGAAATAAAATTAATTTGTTTTTCTGAAAACATTTTAGAATCAAATTTTCTCGTAAAAGGTGTTAGACCAGCACAGAGTCCCATTATCAATGTGTCTGCATGCAGGTGTGTTTCAGGTTTTTAACCTTTTCTGATGTTGATGTCAAAGGGAAAAAAACAGTAATTTGGTTCAGTATGGTTGATACAAATGTACTAAGACTGTGCTGGCACAGAAAGTTCTATCTCACTTAGTATAAATTTGACATGTGAATAAATTATGCTATTTTTGGCGTAAATTGAGGCCAACATGTTTGAGCTATGCAGAAAATTTACCTGGAAAGGCAAACTGGGAAGGCCTGCAGAAGGAACTGCTAAAGATACAGCCAGCATTTGGGCAGTTGTAACAGTCCTGTACTGCAGGGAAAGGTGAAATGAGCTTTCATCCCCATCCTGATTGTCCCTGATGAGAATCTGCATGGTTCATGGACCGGAGTCAGCACTGAGGCACGGCAGGCTCTGCTCGCTCTGTCAGCCAGCATGTGTGCTGCTCCTGAGTGATCTCCTGTGGCAGGAACACACAGTCTTCTGCTGGTGGACAGCAGTGATGGATATGCTGCCTGATCAGAGCATACATTTTACAGTTGTGGGCACTCTGCAGTGCTACAGGCGGTGTCACCGGCTGCCAGGCAAGACGAGCCTCGATGCCACCATCAACAGCAATCACTGCTGTGTACTGTGTGTGCTTGGTCACTAGGCATTGTGACTTAGGTACGTTGCTGCCTCAGTCAGCCTAACTAGAAAACATCTTGTTTATGGTGTAACAGTAACAGTTGTTACCTGTACAATTCACTAGGCATGGGTTAGGTTGGAAAGGCTGATCTTCTGATATGTGCACTTGATATTTGTTACATGTTATAGGTCCGAGTGCAGTGGAATTCATTGTTGCCTCTCTGAAGACTTATTATATCATTTTGTTTCTTGCCAACTCTGTAACTGTTTCCATTCAATAGGAGTTCAAGCTGTCCTGTTCATAGAAAGAGGATCACTTGCAAAGTAACACAGAATGAGGGTGCAGAAAGTTGCATCTGAGAGATGGGTTCAAATATTTTCATGAAGTAAGTTAAGAGTAAGAAGTCATTAGAGAGGGTATCTGAGAAGGAAACAAATGTGGAAGGTAACATCAGACAAATTGTCTGAATTTCTGAAGGAGTACCTCTTGAGAACCCCTTTTGATCAAACCTACCTGAAATGCTTTGGTAAGAAATGACATGAGTACTCATTATTTAAAGAACATATCTTTACATTCATAAATAAAAAATGCTGTGCAGAAAAAGCATCAGTGAAGGAATGCATTTGTTGAAAAGGAGGAAAAATACTTTGTAAATAATGAGTTTTGACTTTTTATTCCAAGATAAAGCACAGGCACAGTTTCACTGAGTTCAAGGTTGTGTTGTCTTATGTGCATGGGAGAATACAGGTTTCTGAATTTAAACATGCATGCCTAATAATGTGGTTATGCTTCTGCAGTTTGGCCAGCAAGCTGAGTTAAAACAAATCTCATTGGTGACCAGAGAGAAAGGGAGAGGGGAAAAAGGTATTGATTAATTGAGATTCGAGCTGAAGAGAATGTTCTTCTGCTTGGCAAAGTTGCACACAGTAAGGAAATTAAATGTAGGCAGTGAAGAAGTTATTTTGCAGTGGAGATGCTGTAAAGATCTTTGACCTCATACTGACCATAACTGTTATTGCAAAGCACTACTGATCACCTGGGATCTAAAAGGCTGCTTTTATGTGGCACTGAACCTGCTCTAATCAGTCCTGGCTTTCCATGAGCTAGTTTGCAGGTACTGTGCTTCCTGCTGCTTTCATTTTACAGCAGACATGCATATTGCTGCTATAGGTATCTCTGCATGATGGTTTGGAGGTAGCCTTTATCTTGTTTTCCAGACCTCTGGAGTCAGTTTGAAAAGGAGAAGAAAAACTATGTAGTGCATTTTAAGTATTAAGCTTTAGTTTTCAGCACATTTAGAACTGTGAGATTTTGTTTAAAAATAAAATGTAGTGCAAAAGATACTGTTCAACTCCATGATACCTGAAGCTGCTCTTCATTGTTTAATACAGGTACTGTTGAGACATTACTGTGGAGAAGAATCTTAAAGATGGTTTTTCGTATGGATGTATATAAATAATGTTGAGGAAAGGTTTTATCTATTAAACCATTGGTGTACATGATGATGGAAGTAATGAATGCATTGATGGAATTTAAAAAGCTAGTATCAGTCTTTGAGGGTGATGCAAAGCATAATTACAGCTAGGGAGTTAAAAGGTGAATAAAACTGGATAATTCATGAAAAATCTTATATATCTAAAGATTTACTCGAATAACTTCTTTTTTCTGCTGTTAAGAATAAATAATAATTTCAGATAATTTATTGCACTTGTTCAGAAATTAAAATGTTTGGAATTATTTATTTAACAATATAGCCTGGTTTCTTTTGACTTTCTACTTTTATTTTTTTTTAAAGTCACAGTTATTAGTAAAATTATAAGAGTTTGTTGAATGTGAGTGAAAAAATGCAAGAGGATTTTCATTTCGGGCATTAATTTTCTTCCACAGGAGGATGTAGTTCATTATTCTCCTTTTATAGAATTTTGTGGTTCAGAAAACTAAAATTTCAGCCCACTTAAATCAGACCAACTTGATTATTATTGATGTTCAGCACTGGCCATTCCCTGACCTCTATTCACATTTGTTGTAGTTAACGTGTGAGAACTTTTAACACAGGTAGTTTGCTCATTTTTACCAAAGCTGCATCTTCTTCCTGTTGTAGAATATGCTTCTATTGCTCCTGGACATGAGAAGTGGTCAGTGCCATCTACTGCTCCTTCTCTGCAACATATACATTGCCCAAAAAACGAATACTAGAGGCAATGTAGGCCCTCTGCTGAATGAGGTGGGTGCCTTGGTGACAGAAGATACAAAGAAGGTGGAGTTACTGAATGCCTTCTTTGTCTCTGTCTATACTGTTAGAGACTGTCCTCAGGAGCCTCAGACCCCTGAGCCCCCACATGATGTTAGGATACTGGAGGAGTTTTCCTTAGTTGAGGAGGACTGAGTTAGGGAGCAGCTAAGCCATCTGGACATCCATAAATCCATGGGACCTGATGGGATGCACCCACGGGTGTTGAGGGAGCTGGCAGAAGTCATTGCCAGGCCACTCTCCATCATCTTGGGTAAGTCCTGGGGGACAGGAGAGGTGCCTGGGGATTGGAGGAAGGCAAATGTCACTCCAGTCTTCAAAAAGGGCAAGAAGGAGGAGCCGGGTAACTCTAGAGCGGTCACAGCCTCACCTCCATCCCTGCAAAGGTGATGGAACACTGCATCCTCCACTCTGTCTCTAGGCATATCAAGGAGAAGGGGGTCATTGGGACCAGTAGGCATGGGTTTCCCAAGGGGAAGTAATGTTTGACCAACCTGATAGCCTTTCATGAGGACATCACCAGGTGGAGAGATGATGGTAGAGCAGTGGATGTGGTTTCTCTTGATTTCAGTAAAGCATTTGACACTGTCTCCCACAGCATCCTTGCAGCTAAACTGAGCAAGTGTGGTCTGGCTGATTGGGTAGTGAGGTGGATTGGGAACTGGTTGAAGGACAGGAGTCAGAGAGTTGTGGTCAATGGGATGGAGTCTAGTTGCAGGCTTGTATCTAGTGGAGTCCCTCAGGGGTCAGTACTGGGACCAGTACTTTTCAATCTATTCATTAATGAGCTGG
>VWZX01005693.1:152683-228329 GCA_013399015.1 Galbula dea
AGGATAGGGAACTGCTTGAAAGAGTTGAGCACAGAGCCACAAAGGTGATGAAGGGGTTGGAACATCTTCCTTATGAGGAAAGGCTGAGGGAGCTGGGGCTCTTTAGCTTGGAGAAGAGGAGGCTAAGGGGTGACCTCATCTGTGCTTTTAAATATGTGAAGGGTGAGTGTCAGGAAGATAACGTCAGGCTCTTCTCAGTGAAGCCCAGTGAGAAGACAAGGAGCAATGGCTGTAAGCTGAAGTATAGGAGATTCCATGTGAATACAACAAACAATTTTTTCCCAGTTGAGGTGCCAGAGCACTGGCACAGACTGCCCAGAGAGGTTGTGGAGTTTCCTTCTCTGGAGATATTCCAAACCCGTCTGGACACACTTCTGTGTGAGCTGGTGTAGGGAATCCTGCTGTGGCGGGGGGTTGGACTAGATGATCTTTCGAGGTCCCTTCCAATTCCTAATATTCTGTGATTCTGTGTTATGGTTGGGTGGCTTTTTTTCTCTAGTCAGCTAGTGAGTCATTATATATAGTGAGAAATGGGACAAGGAAGTTTTCTGGCTGATTTTACTTAAATGCAGTTAGCTGTTGAAAAGAGGAGATACATTTACCATGTGAACATTTTGGAGTTGGAAATCCATTTTAATCCAAATTCAGAGTTATGTCTGCCTTGTTAAGTAACTCTTAATGATACTTCATTAGGCATATTATACTGCTATTGCCACTCCCTTTTTAAGGTTTTAGGATTTCCAAGGGTTTATTGCATACTATTTAACACTGTGCTGAGCTGTGCATTGTGCACCATTGTGTCCTATGTTATTCTTTTATTTTGGGATGTTTTGAGTTTTACAGAATATGTGTGAGGATGGGGAGGAAATTCTGTAGCAGGACCCTATCAAAGAGAGCACTTCTTTGTAAGATTAGCACAGGGCACACAAAAGTATACTGCTTAAGCGGCTGACTTCAACTGACCACATGGAGAAAAGAAAGAGCTTGCATAAGTAATTTGAAAGGGGAAATATATGTGGGGACACAAAGAGGAATAACGTGAATAGCCTCTGCTGCACGTACCTGCTTCTCCCATGTTTGGAGATTTGATTAGAAGCTTGGATTGAAGCTTCCACTCTTTCCATTGTTTGTTAAGTATGAAGACACTGGTGTACTGTGTGGCTGAGTATTCCACTGGAAAAGAAGCACGGGTAGTTAACCTGCCATTACATCCAGGGTGCAGGTGTTGTGAAAAAATGAATACCAAATCAAAGCTGAAGCCATCAGTACAATGCCAGTGGCAGAGAAACTTCATGTTGCTTACTCCTGTTCTGCAAGGCAGAGAGTTGATTACATTCGCTTACTCATCCGCACTCTTATTCTAAAGTGTTTACAGTTTGGTAGGGTGACTGGGAGGACAGAAAGAAGAGTAGGAGGAAAGACCAAGAAATTTGATTATTTTGCTCAAAGCTAAGATCAGTGCTGAGACTGTGTAGTCAAAATGACAGCAGGGAAAAATACATCATTTTATTTCTAGCTGTGAGATACTTGACTCGTACATTTCAGTGTTAAGAGCTGGTAGTTGACCTGAAGTATCTCATTTATAGTGGTAGCTGGTGTTAATTAATTTGGATTTCAGATTTTTGTCGTAGCTGATATTGATACTACAGACATTATTTTTCTGCTTCATAGCAGTGCTTAATGGATGTTTTGGGATTAATTCCCTTTATATGTAATAAATCTTGGTAGGTCTACTTCCTATTACATAGTGTCATATGTTTATCTTATACTAGTTCAACTTCTTCTAGTTTTAAATGAGGTGTCATCTACCTGCACTTGAAATCTAAGCTTTTGCTCAGAACTACTCAGTTTCATTTTACTGATAGCACCACTGATAGACATAATTTTATATATTTTATGCAACTTTTACAGTAGGTTCAGTTTGGCAGCTTTTGGTTGTCTGTATCTTCTGGCATTTCTCTATCCACACTCTTAATATGTTGGTAATCACAGAACGTCCTTACAGTGCTGTTGCCTGGACTGCAGCCTGGTACTGTGCTTTCAGTGCTTTATTCTGTGACCTTATGCAGAAACTTTAATCTCCCACACCTCTCATCCTCATTGGTAAAAAGAAAATAAGTACAATTTTACTCAAATTTTCCTCCTCCAATTTTGAGTGTGTAAGTCCCTGTACTTAGTGACCACATCCTGGAAAGTGGCTTTAGTGAATCCCGATGAATGAGGCAGTCTGTTGTGTCAGGCTTAGATTGCAGATTGATGGTACTCCCTCTGTGTTTTGGCAAGCACTTTAGAATCTGGTCTGTGTCCTTTGAAACTTTTCATTTAATTTCTTTTCTCTGTGTGTCTTCAGAGCTGGAATTGTTGTGGGTATTTAATCAGATAACTTTTAGTATTTGGCCTGTGTTCCTTCAGTACAGTAGTTGGTCTCAGTTATAAAGTTTAACAAAATTGGGGTAAAAACTTACAGTTTTACTCTCACCTTTATGCAATGGAAGTTTGACAAAAGCCACTGACCCACCACTGAATCACTCCTGTCAGTTCTGCATAAATACATACTCCTCCAGCTGTCTCTCCCTAGGGTGTTAATAGCTGTTTATTCCTTTCAGTTTTAGAAGGTGGTTTTATATGTGAATGCAGACTTGTTTGGTAACTTCTCTTTCTCTTCCTATGTTTTCCCATCTGCTTTATTATTTTTTTTTTTCATCTTGACTCAATTTGCCTTTAACTACTTGAAGAAAAGTACTGATGAAGATGGAGGGCTTTGTTTGGCTTTAGTACTGTTGCTTCACCTCAAGAGGTCTTTAAAATGGCAGTGATGGTCTCTTCTTTTTGAGACATGGGAAAGATCTGATGCATATTATCATGCTGGTCAGATTTTCTCTTACTTTAACCTACCTAAGAGGTCAGAAAATGTATATGGTGCTAACCCGCATTATACTTTTCAGGCAAAGAATGCTTCCCCTCCAATATTCTGTTGCTTCATATTAATACCTCTGAGCCTCAACCTTTAGAAAACAAGCAGCTGGATTTGAACACCTGTAATATTTTTTAAAAGTAGTTCTATACTTAGTATTGATGAATTGCTGGCAGGATTTTTTCCTGTCTATGAGAGTGAGAGGTGATAGTGGTTAATAGTGAGACATGAGAGCAAGAATGGGAACAATACTTTATTGTATGAAACCACTTGAGAGCCTCTTGTAAGGTGCTGAACTCCCAGTTTTACTTGGAGACTCCACAGGCTCAGCATATTTCAGGACAGCAATTTGTAGGATTCCCTCATTTTATGAGGAAAATGGATTCTAAGGAAGTTGGAAAATCTATTTTTTTATATAATATTAGGGAGAGAGAAAAATATGCTTGCCATGACATTATTTTATGTATTTTATGTGGTCTAATACTTCTGCAGTGCTGCTTTTAAATAGCAAACGCCAACAAAGGCTGGATTCATTTCTTGTTACTTTTAGAAAGGTATTTTATTCTTAATGTCCTGGATAATATTTCTTTGATAGCAGTTCTTAAGAAATAACATTTTAGAATACAGATAGTTAAAGCTAAATTGTTTGAACTAATATTACAAACTGTTTTGGTGAGTGTGGAGTTTAATCTGTTTGCTGTCTTCGCTAAGCATTGGATACGATGTTATGAAATATCATATGATATGTAACAGATGTGTACCTGATGCCAGCTGATGGCAGTTTTGGTCAGCTCTGGGCAGCTGGAAAGCAAGGCTACCCATTTTAATGTAAATTTCTTTAATCTTTTTATGTGCTGGTATAATAAAAGCTTGCTACTCCTGAGAAGGAAAGCTGCTAGTTTTCACCTATGGTTTTTGTTTGCTGCTCTCAGATGCATTAGTATTCAGAATCAGCACCAACCATAAAGTATTATAAGATATCTCAAACAATCAAACCCATTATTTTACTGAAAGAAGATGCTGAAGCATAAAGTTAGGATTGTAAAATAAAATGTATAATTGCTGCCATCATTGCCCGCTTCAGAATTTCAACAGAACATGCCTTTGGTAATGGAACATAATTTCTCAGAGTGCTTGAAAACTGAAAGCTTTCATTTTGAGGTTCCCAAAAGATTGTGAATGATGAATGTGCTGTCCTGTGAGATAGAAAAAAAACCAACAGCCCTACACTACTGTTATCTCTAAACCATCCCCCTAAGTGCCACATCTACCTGTTTTTTGGAAACTTCTAGGGATGGTGACTCCACCTCTTCCCTGGGCAGCCTATTCCAATACCTCACCACTCTTTTGGTGAAGAAATTTTTCCTAATATCTAATCTAAACCTGCCCTAGCACAGCTTGAACCTGTTCCCTCTAGTCCTATTGCTAGTCACAAATGTGAACCAACAATTGCAAACAAATGATAAGTCTTTCATAGTTTTATAAAGCTAGGTCCCTGTCTGGGAAGATGCAGTGCTTGCATCCTGCAAACATACAGTAACCTGTTTTGTGGGTCAGGGTTGAAGGTCTACTGTCACAGAGTCAGCTGAAGGATAAAACATCTCTGCAGCACCTTTGGAGCATGACACCATGCAATGAATAAACCTGATTTAAAGAGGAATGTAGATTTCTATGAGAGGAGAGTATGCTAAAAAAGTGCAGAGGAAGACTTTAGTAGCTACAGTGTAGTTGAGGTTGGTGACTGAGGAGGTATGTGTTTCCTAGCACAACTCTATACTGACAGCAGGCTGTGATTCATAAATAAGTTACCTAGAATTGATGAAGTTATCCCTGAACAATTGCTCTTTAAAATAGAGGAACAGAAGTCTTTTAGGCTTTCTAAGAAAAACTGGATAAAATGCATCTTCTTTTTCTCTCCATCAGTATTCTTACTGTATTATTTCTGTGCACATTTTCTACACCTTTTTGGATGACTCAGGTATTTTTGCACATCTGAAAATTATAAGCTATACATGCAAAAGCATGTGATACTCCTCCTGTGTTAACTGATATTCCCCAAAGGTTGGTACTGGGTCCAGTTCTGTTTAAGGGCTTAGATGGTGGGGCAGAATGCATCCTCAGCAATACAAGACTTGGAGGCATGGCTGATACACCAGGTGATTGTGCTTGACAGGCTGCAGAAATAGTCCAAAAGGAGCATGATGATGTTCTGTGAAGGGAAATGCCAAGGCCTGTATCTGGCAGAGGGTTAACCCAATGCACCAGTACATGCTGGGAGATCAAAAGCTGGAAAGCAGCTTTGCAGGAGACCATCGTGGCCCTGGTGGACAACAAGCTGAACAGCAACATGCCCTTGCAGCGAAGAAGGCCAATGGTATCCATGGTAGTAGAAAGAGCTTTGCTAGCAGGTCAAGGCAGGAGACTTTTCCTCTCTACTCAGCAGTGATGATACTGCATCTGGAGTGATGTGTCTAGTGCTGGGCTCCCCAGTGCAAGAATGTAATGTATAAAGCTGGAGAGTCGGGCAGGGAGAAATTGAATGAGATTCAATAAGGCCAAGTGTCGAGTCTTGCACCTGGGAAAGACCAACTCCATGGATCAGTAGAGGCTGGGGACTGAGCTGTTGGAGAACAGTGAAGGGGAAAGGGATCTGGGGGTCCTGGTAGATGGAAGGATGAGCATGAGGCAGCAGTGTGCTCTTGTGGCCAGGAGGGCCAATGGGATTCTGGGCTGGATTAGAAGGGGTGTGGTTAGTAGGTCAAGAGAGGTTCTTCTTCCTCTTTACCCTGGTGAGGCCATACTGGAATACAGTGTCCAGTTCTGGGTCCCTCCATTTAAGAAGGCTAGGGAACTGCTTGAAAGAGTTGAGCACAGAACCACAAAGGTGATTAAGTGGTTGGAACATCTTCCTTGTGAGGAAAGGCTGAGGGCGCTGGGTGTCTTTAGCTTGGAGAAGAGGAGGCTAAGGGGTGACCTCATCTATGCTTTTAAATATGTGAAGGGTGTGTGTCAGGAGGATGGGGTCAGGCTCTTCTCAGTGAAGCCCAGTGAGAAGACAAGGGGCAATGGCTGTAAGCTGAGGTATAGGAGGTTCCATGTGAATACAACAAAGAATTTTTTTCCCAGTTGAGGTGCCAGAGCCCTGGCACAGACTGCCCAGAGAGGCTTTGGAGTCTCCTTCTCTGGAGATATTCCAAACCCATCTGGATGCACTTCTGTGTGAGCTGGTGTAGGGAATCCTGCTGTGGCGGGGGGTTGGACTAGATGATCTTTCGAGGTCCCTTCCAACTCCTAACATTCTGTGATTCTGTGAAATACCTGATAGGAGGGTACAAAGAGGACAGAGACATACTCTTCTCCATGGTAACCAGTGAAAGGCCAAAGGAGCACAAACTGGAATGCAGGAAATTTTGTCTAAATACAAGGAAAATCTGGTTTTAAGATGTGGGTGATCAAATACTGGCATAAATTGCCCAGGAAGGTTTTGGAGTCTCCATCCGTGGAGATCTTCAAAATCTGACTGGACAGAGCCCTAACCTGTTCCAGCTGATCCTGCCTTGAGCAAGGGTGTTGGAGAACAGTATCTCCAGAGGCTCTCTCCAGCCTCAGTTATTCTCTGGTTGTGATTCAGTGAATATGCGTGATCTAGCACATAAGAGCAGGGTCCAGATAAAATTGGGCAGAAGATGTTGGTTGAGTCAGCAAATAGAGTACTCACTTTTAACTCTGCTGAAAAGCAGGCAAGAAGATACTGAAAAGCAACCATAGAAGATTTTTGTATTTACATCAGGAGAGTATTTGGAAGAAGAAATAAAAATGTGAACTCCATTTCTCTTGTTCCAGTGAGAGCAATGATGGTGCAGAAACAGGAGCTTTCATTTTATGCTTCCAGCTAACCAATATGTTGACTAACTCCTTTTTACTCAGCTAACCAAAACAGTGCTCACTGGAATCTCCCAGTTTTTTACATGATGGAAAGTTGCACTTCCAAATGAAACATTTTTAATTACAATTACTTTCCTTTTTGAGTGGTATCATTTGTCACAGGATGACCTCATATTTCATAACTTTGAAAGCTGCCTAATTCTAATTTTTTCCACTTTAAAGGAAAAAAGCTTAGGGTCCAGGAAAACGTGTGCTAAGAAGTCACTGACATGATGGATTTCAATATCTCTAAGTAATTAGTTAAGTTATGCTTGTCTCTTTCATTAAAAGCACCATTAGACAGCCAGATGCAAAAGGTGACTGTGCTAAATGGTTTTTCAGGTAATTCTTGATAATGTTAAATGTGGTTGTCATTTCAATTGATCACTATGCATCTTTTCTTAAATATCCATCCATCTACTTGAGCTGCCTGCTCAATAAATTGTGTGGGGAAATCATTAGGATAATTTAAAGAAAAGAATTCCCCTGGTTTAACGAGCTGCAGAATGTTTTTCTTTGTGTCTGTGGGGTTTTTTCCTTCCTCTCCTGAGATTCCTGGAGAAATCTATACTGCAGACATTTCTCTCCCTTTTGTTTCATAGCACATTTCTTCCTATTCCAGATTTCTTTGGGAAATAAAGCATACAATCTATGTGCTGAGTAGAAAATTGTGAATCTGCGTGAAGGGGCATACACTGCCTGCAGTCTCTGCTGGTGCTTGCCTTTCATTGCAGTGAGAGGAGTGCACCAGAAGGTTGATGGGGCCACTGATTACTGTCACGGCACAAGGCTGAACGAAAACACACCTTCCTTGCTGGAAATGCACACACTTTGCTGGGTGAAAGCCATAGCATTTGGGTTAGTCCTCAGATCTTTTTGTTGTTATGTGTAGAAGCTAGAGCAGGAAATGGACTGGAGTAAGGATCTTTTCATCTTGACTTCTTGAAAAAAGGTTAGTTGGTCACTGGCCTTTTTCATTGTTGCTATTACATGAGAGAGGTGATGTGCTGATAAAGAGTATAGAATGCACTGTTATGGCTGCTGCTGAGTGCTTAACAGGCAGGGTAGGGCTGGAGAGAGAGGAGGTGAGAAGACAGCATGGCACAGCATCATTCCCAGCCTGAGAGAAAATTCATTGGCAGACAGCCGCTAAGTTTAGTGTACACACTGTTTGTATAGTGATAATGGCATTCTCATAAGGTCCCTTGACATCCAAGGCTTTGCACTCTCTTTAACCCTTCTGAATTCATCCCTTTGGAATACTGGGGTTTCTGCATTTTTTGGAGTAAAACTTGCTCATGCAGTTATGGTCAGGGCCTGCAGTTGTGTAATTATTAGCTGCATAGAGACTGGCTCAACTCTTTGGTTGCTGCTTGTGCCAGTATGGCTGGGCTCAGAAATCATAGGCTGCTTTTGGTCCAGTTCTTTGACATTAAAGGAAATACAGTTCCCTCCTGCAATGCAGCTGTCAGCAGCTCAGAAATTTTCTGCTGTTTTCTCTCAGAACATCCTGTCTTTCTCACTTTTTTTCATTTATTGTTGACTTTTCTTTTGACAGCCTTTTTTCTTTTATCTCTTGGTGTTTAAGCAGGTAAACGTGAGATTCTTTGAATAGCATATTTTATGAAACAAAACAACCTAATTAACTCATTCTCCATTTATGTGCTCCAGTAATCCTTTAATGCAGACTCCTTACAAATGTTGTTGTTACAGATAGGAAGAACTAACACAAAACAGAAAAGTCAAATGCTTTTTCAAAGGGTTTTTTTTCCCCCAAGATTTTAAAGGAGTCAATATTCTGAAAGTCTACTGCACATCTTATTTGTTTTTTAAATTTGTTAGCTAAGAGCTGTAATTCAAGAAGGCCTTAAAAAATTGGGAGAAAGCAGAATAACTTAAGTCTGTGGAACTGATTTGAGTAAAGTAAGCACTAAAATATTTGCCACAAACATAAAATCATGATCAGTTCATCTAAGTTCCCTTATATGATCTTTTATAAAGCACTTTTTCTAAACATTTGGCATTAGTTCTGCCCATGTGCTTTTGAAGCACAAGTTATGAATTACCTTCTTGAATACCAGAAAGCTAAATGCAATAGCCCACAGGGATAATCAAATGGGGAAGATACTTTAGTCTCAATTATAAATAAGGTACATGAAAGAGAATAGATTAATAAAGGTGACCAATAGTAACTCCTTCTGTGAATATTTGATTCCCCTTGAGTGTATTAGAACTTTTTCAGTGCTTTCAGTACTGCTCAGGCATTGAATGGGTCTGTGCATAAAAAAGGCAAAGAAAGCTGAGTTTGGGGGGAGGAAAGGAGTTGTTCAGGACCAGAAGTGTGCAGCAGATACAGGAGGGAAGCTGAGGCTGGCTACAGAAGATGATTTGGAGAGCCAGACTATTTAAGTGAAGAAGAATTGGTGAAGAGGAGGCAGTTTGGGACTAACGCTAGTGATAAGCTAGCTGAGACTAAAGTTAAAGATAAGGGGCAGCAGTTTGACTGCTGGCTTAGAAAGCAGATAGCTGAGGCTGTGCAGACTGCCTGCTGAGGGAGCCTGTGTGGTGAATTCAGATAAATTAGGTCTAGGAAGGGGAGGGCAGGACTGTGGAACATGCAGAGAGCTGTATCCACTAAAGTTCACTTTCTGAGCTCTCAGTGGACCATGGGATTTCAGAGACTTGCTATTTCTCTGTGGCCAGGAAACCTCCATCACAGGCAGTCTTTGATTTCATGAGCCTTCTGCTGTATTTTGGCTGTAGATAAACCTCCTCTGAGAATGGAAAATTGTACAGCAGAAACGGCTGTGTCCTTTGGGCCAGATTTTTATTTGTCAAGATTGAAAAAGTGCCCTGTCCCCATGTGTAGTTCAGTGAAGTTTTGAAAGCCTGGAAGGTCTTCAGCCTCACTGAACTTTCTTCATTGTGGCTTCCCCAAACTTCTCTTTGGCAAGCCATCTAGTGGATGCCTGTGCTGCATTCCTGTGAAATTGAATGGTGTGGGAAATGTTGCAGACTTGGAGGGTCTGCTTCTGCTTGGCTTGGGTTGGTGGGGTTTGTTTCCTTTGCTTTTGCTTGTTGGGTTTTTTTTTTCCCTGTTGTTCTTCTGAACAGTACAAAGGAACTCTTCCATAAAGTGGAGCAACTGTCATTCTGTAAGAGTAACAAGGAGTTCTCATAGGAATTCTGCCTTTTTTGAAAGTCACCATGTAGTGGATGGGATGGTGGATTAGTACTGGATCTAATTATTGCTCTTAGGATTTTCTCCTTGCCTGTATGCTCCCTCGTAACACTAGGTGGTTACTCGAAGCCACACTTCTTACAAACAGTGAATGAATGCTTTTCTCATTTTTCACAGTAACAGCTTGAAATTTCTGTAGAAATATCTTGCAGAAATGCTGAGCACTTAACAACTGAAGCCAATGGGAATGCTAGTTTCAATGGATGAAGTACCATATAGCAATCACCTTCAGAAAAAAATCATTTGCTAGAGCTATCAAGTTGGATGTGAAAATTAATAGGATTTTTTTCCTTAGTCTGTCTATGCCTCAGTCAACTATCTGTAAAATGGAGTGATATCATCTTTCATTCTTCTGCCCATTTTAAAGATTGATTAAGTTTTGTGAAGCAGTCCTCTGTTCTGGAAAGTGCCATAGAAAGTTCAAGACAAATGAACAGATTTAACAGGTTCACCATAGGTTTTAACAGTTTGCAGCAAATATTGACCAACTGATCATTAATAACTTTTATCACAGTTATTTTATGGCACAGGGGTACTGGAAGGGAGGGAAAAAGGCAGTCATTGAGAAACTGCATTAAGTATGTTCACAAGTGAGGTGAATTCATGGTTGAGTAGAGTACCCTAAGAACGATGAGGTTTGGCAACTCATGAGTTTCACTGTGCAGCTTTAAAATCACATTCCTTTAATATTCTTTTGGCTTTGTAAACCTAAACCTGTGTTGAAAATGCAGCTCTAAAAGCAAGTACTGTTTTAGATGGAGTAAACTGTGGCCTCGTTGAAGGTGATGGAAAAATTCCTGTCATCTGTGAAGTAATATATGAACATGTGCAAAATTTTGGTGTGTGTTCATGGTGCTTTCAGGATTCCTAATGTTACTCATTACTGCACTTCCTAGGAATGTGCTTAAGTGACAGGTAGCTCTGCAGAAGTGCCCCTGCCAAAAACACAGGAGGGATGACACAAGGATTGTAGCTGATGATGAACTGCATTAGGCACCTAGGCATGTTACAGTCAGTGGGATTGGAGCAATGGGAAAAACTCTTACTGGATCCTCATCAGATTACTGTGTTTATCCATCAGTGATACATGGTTTAAATATGGTCTGGCATGTTAGACACACAAGTTAGTTGTCTCCAATTTAAACTTTTTTTCCCCCAGAAATAGTTGGGGGGTTTTTAATAATGAAGAACAAACCCAATATAATTGATTTGGATTCAAAGGAGGTGTAAATAAATACTGAAATGAGCATCTGCCTGTGGGTTCCTCTCTAGGTGATCTACTGATACGCTAGGGCCTGGATAACAGGATCAAGCCAATAGCTGACCTCTACATGAACCCTGTGAGATGATATTTTGTAATTAACAACAATTAAATGTAATTTCAGGAAAGTTTTGTTACAGTAATTGAGAGAGGACAGCATTGTCAGCAGATCATTTAGTAATAATCAGTAGCATTTACTCAGTTGTGTAAATAGGATTTAGAGTGGCTGGTTGAGAAGTGTGTGATTGCTGAGGCCTGAGCAATAGGCCCTGAACCAAAGTTGGTCTTCCAGCCAAACAGTCATTCTATAAGTACTTAGTCACTGTCATTAGTAAAATATGCCTGGTCATTAATGAGAGATGTGACTTAGATATAATGTAATCAGATGTTCTAAAAGTGCACCTAAGTATCCACAGTTGTCATCAGACTGTGTTTATGTTTCCTTGTCTATGTCATGAAGCCAGATGGCTGACCTTGCTTGGAAACAGGTAGTCAAAGCCAAATAGAGAGAGAAGCTCCTTTGGTTCCTCCTTGAACCCTGGCCAGGCTCTGGGTGAAACCAAGAAGTCAATAAATCCGGATATTCCCTCACCTACAGAAATGCAAGGCATCTTGGCTTGCTGAGCTTGGTAATTTAGCCTTATAAAAGCTGGACCCTTCTTACAGCAACTTTTGGAGTCCCCTATGAGTGGCCACACTGTGTAGGACTCCCAATTGCTGGGACAGGTCTCCAGAATCCTCACTGTAACCAGGGCTCCCCAGCACCTGTGGGTCTGGATGATGGGGAAGCATTAGGGCAATTGGTGAGGGATGTTTTCTTAAGCACTGTCCCTTCCTCTGTGTAGCAATGATTACATGGATTGCCTCATTTAGACTTGTTTGTTGCTTAGCACTATAATTAGTTTGATTTTGCTATCTTAGCTCTCTGTTCTTTTGAAATAACTAGTAAAATAAGTTTATCCTTATTGTCAGTGCTCGTGCCTGTTCTATTGACCCCATCAATTGCCAAAACATCTACATGGGATGCATAGTGTTGCTCATGTGCCTCACAGGTCATCTTGTTTCTCAGGTATACATTAGAGGTGCATCTAAAGCATTCTAAAACAGAGTATGCTAGTTACATCATCAAAGTCTAGCATCTTTCTGGACAAATAATATTGCTCTCAGTAACGAATGTTGAGGATTGCTGTGCATTCCATCTTAAAAATGTTAAATCTCTTTTGTTCTTGCACATGCTTTCTTTGAGGGAAAACTCTCTCAAGCTCACTGTAGTAAACACAATATATTTCTTTACTTGTTTTGTCTTCAGTTTTTCTCTTCTTTTTTGTCTCATTTCTTTCAAACTCTCCATCTCACTTTGTTCATCGATGCTTGACATTATCTTAAATTGAGTTCTTGCTTTCCTTCTTGGCTTTTTTTTTATAACTCCGTAAAAATACACAGTTCTTCTCTGTTTCCTACTCTCTGTCTTAAAACTCTGCTGTTTACCCAGATTATAAGAATGGTGTTATTTCCAAATCAGATTATTTTATTATTGTTATATGATTATTATTGTTGCTATCTAATTTTGGGGGAGAGTCTGTTGTGTTTGAGTAATTTTTACTAGAAGATTGTGGACATGCATCATGCAGGTTATAGAAACTGATGCTGAAAGCAAATAAAGATGGAAAGAAAACATTGTCTGCTGGTGTGGAACAGTATTTAGCTGTTACCTGTTCAGATTTTCATCTGGAGAAAATTTGTTAACTTGCATCTCTTCAGCTTTATCTGTCAGGCAAGCTGTGTTGTCACTGTTGGTGGGACAGTGAGCTTCTAAAATAATAACTTTCTGTGGGAAAACTGAAATAGGGTATAAAAAGGCATTTGCTGTTTTCTGATTGCTTAATAATGCTTTGAATTTTGAGGCAGAAAGTGAGATGGTCTAGTTTGCCTCCTCTACCTCTGTTCTGGGCATGGAGCAATTTCAGGCTCTGTTTTGTTCTGATGTTCATAGTTCAACAACATGAACTGATTGCCAACAAACTTATTATTCATTTTCTATAAGGGAGACCAATAAAGCTGCATTTGTTTGCAAAAGGAAATTGTAGAATGATCCATAGATAACATTGCTGCCATTTTGAAACTGTACTTCATAATCAGATTCTTCATAGAATGCTTCTGAAAATTCAAGTTGATAACTGCAGTTCAGTAGCTAATTACATATGGTGTGTAATCCACTGATTAAGACAATTGGTATAAATTGTACTTTTAGGCTGGTTTTATCTAAAAAATTCTACTTTAATCAATGATATTATTTTAATTTTACATCTAGGCTAATAAGACCAGGACTTGACATTTTTCATAAGGAAAATATTGAGTCATGAATTTATCCTTTCCTATGTTTTAGAGCTAATAGTCTTGTAAGGACACTCAATACTGACTGTAGGACTGCAGAGGTGTTCTCTGGCACAGTAAGAGGAGAAGATGGTGTCTGCTTAGTCCCCCACCTTTCTTCTCAAGTGAATTTGTCCCTTATGGTGCCATTGCATAGCTCCTAGTTTTGTTGCTTTCTGGGGATTCAAATTTATGCATTACCTTAAAATATTAGGCATGGCCCTGTTGGAGCAAGTCCAGAGGAGGTCACAGGAATTATCTGAGGACTGAAACCCCTCTGCTGTGAGGACAGGCAGAGAGAGTTGGGGTTGTTCAGCCTGGAGAAGAAAAGGCTTCAAGGAGACCTTACTGCAGCCTTTCAGTACTGAAAGGACCTATCAGAAAGACAGGGATGTACTTTTTAGCAGGGGTGATGTTTTAAATCTAAAAGAGGGAGATTCAGATAGATAGAATGAGGAAATCTTTTTACACTAAGGGTGGTGAGACCCTGACCAAGGTTGCCCAGAGAGGTGGGAGATATCCCATCCCTGGAACCATCCAGATCAGGTTTTTGGGGGGCTCTGAGCAACCTGCTAGAGTTGGAGATGTCCCTACACACTGCATGGGGTTTGGACTGTATGGGAATGAAAGGTCCTTTCCAATCCAAAGCTTTCTGTGATTCTTTTCTATGATTCTACTAATACTCCTCTGGAAAGTCCTTCCATCACTTGTCTTCTCAGAGTCAGCCCTAGATTGTGCTGGAGGAGTGTGTTACTCTTGTTTTTCTAGGCATCCAGAATGACACTGGTATTTTTATTGTCTTTGGAGGTGATGGTGGTTTAGCTGTGTGACCATATGCCAAATCCTGGATCATTTGCTATTATCAACTGAGGAAGTACAGACACCTGAGAATGTCTTTTCAGAGGGTCAGTCCCTCATGATCTCAGCCTGTCCTTACAGGATGAACCCACTGGAGTGCAAGTTAAATGACAAATCTCTGCTTCCTCTGGACTGCCAGTGGAGGCAGGAAGAGGAATATTGGTGCAGAGCCCAGAGTTTAACACATACTTGATGATGTGTGGTAACGAAAGTTATTCTGCTCTTCTTAAGGTTACGAGCCAGGTCCTCTTTACCATCCAGAGTATTAGTGTGTAGGCAGAAAAGAACAGTTCAGCCTTCTTTCCAGTGTTTGCCTTTTGGAACATTAGCTCCAGTTGTCTCCTAGCCCACAGGAGTCAAATAGCTGCCCAGCTGAATAGTTCCCAATTGTCAAGTAGCTACTCATGTCAGGTAACTGCTGCACGTGTTCATTATTAGTTGACTACCCGTGAGTTTGCACTGCATGCCTGAGTGCTGCAGAGTACCAAAGATTCATTGTTTTGGTCATTGGGGCAGGAAATACTAGGAGGATATCAAAACCTGTTTGCAGACTGTCTAGACACAGAAAGGTGAGGTGGGCTGTCTGAATGCACTTTTGAATCTCTGTCATTTAGAGGACTGAAAGAAAACTCTGAACTAAACAAACAGCTCTAGGAAGTCAGGGACCTAGACAGCATAATCTGCCTACCTTAATTTGGCCTTGTTTGTCCTCAGAAATGTCAGAATTACCTGTGAACAATAGTCTGTCCTGTGTAGCACTAATTCATCTTGGTGTGAATTGAACAAAAGGTCCCTAGGAGTACGTGAGAACCCTGCAGGACAGAGGGATGACAAAGTCTGCAAGTCTTGGCCCTGGGTCATACTTTTCTAGCCCACATACAGGTAACAGCATGAAATATGAGGTGATTTATCTGTTCCCATTATAGTTAAGCCTAAAAATACTACAGCAGCATTGAAAAGCTATTCAGAAGTCTTAAGCATTGAATTTTTCCCTTTTCGTTTTTCAGGATGCTGACAGTCTCCCTGCTGATAGTTTGATAGATTGGATGTTTTCTCTGACTTTCCTGAGCAGGTTATTCTCCCCCTCTCCAGGCCCATTCTTCCCTCCCGTGATTTTTGTCAGATTTACATCTGTTTCTTTAGCAAGCTACTATAAAAATGTCTTCAGGTCCATTTACGATGTATGCTTAATATCAGCTTCAGAACACTGAGCAGAATGCAGAATGACTGAACTATTTTGAATAAACAACTCTGGGCTTTTAAATTCACCAGAATCCTTTTTTATTTCCTCTTTGGAGGATCCCTGTCTGTGAGTTGTTTGTGCTGTGCTTTGCCTGAGGATGTGTTTGCATACTAAAGGGTTTGATTTGGAGAGATGAATAGCCCTATGTGTTTGTGTTTTCCCTCCATTTTCATGATTATAGCAGGAGAATAAAAGAGCAAGGAGAGTTTTAGCTGAGTAATTTGGCATATTTTCACATTGAGATTTAGTTCTACTGCATGGCATAGGACAGTGGAATTCTAGATGGCAGAAGATGAGAGCTGAAATGATGGGAAGAAAAAGAGACTTAAGAGATGGTCTCTTTTGCAACAGTGCGACAGTCAGTAACTACAAATTAGTTACAGCATGAGTGACAAACAAACCTCAAGTGTACTCTAAAAAGGAACTGTAAAAAAAATGCTGCATATTAGTCACTCCAACTGTCATTGTTGTATAATAGACTCAAGTACGTTCTCAGACTGTAGTGATTTTATTTCTCTTTTTTTCTGTCAACATTGTGATGCTCAGGATTACGTGACAGTAAGAACAATAACTGCATGGAACATCTAGTGACCTAAGAGAGCTCTTTTTCTTACTGAATTTCTGACTCTGTACACTGGTAAAATTACACACCTTAAACAGTTATTGAAGTTGCATATGAAATAAAACCTCCATTTGTCATGGTTTCTGCAAAAAAGGTTGAGTTTTGCTGCTTTTGTGTTGGCCTTCCAAAGATGTGTGGTAACTGAGGGATGCACTACAAACACAGGTAGAAAGAAATCAGTTTTGGCCATCTAGTCTCTCTGAGTGACTTCAAGACAAGACAAGAGAGGAGTGACAGGTTTTATCATCATTTGTCCTAGGTGTCTCTTTTTGGCAAGGCGTTGTTTCCTCTCTGTCTGAGCTGCAGACGCTTGTCTTCATCCTTGAAAGTGGGGTCCTGTGTAAAAGAAATTCACTTTTTAAGCACAAAGTTAAGTTAGAAACTCATTTGGAAGGTTAGGTGGCTGTAAAGTGGCAATTTAGTGGAGTAAATAGAGGATGATAAAGATCAGATTCTTCCTGTTCTATACAGACTGTCGAGGGTCAAGGCTGGGCCGACCACCAACCCAATGACAGACGCTCCCTGTTACACCCTCTTCCCCCCCTGCCCCCCCCAGGAAGGGAAAGGGGATAAAAGAGAGACAGAGAGACTTGTGGATTGGAAAATAAAACTAAAACTACTTTAGTAATAATAATCATGATAAATGAAATATATATACAAATATGTACAGAACCCAATACTGAACCCAACCCCCCCCCCCCTTGATGGTAACTACGTCACCACTGATACTGTGGCAGAAGGCCTCAGCAGCAGATGAGTCAGGCTCAGGGGCTGGATCCTGGTACTGGATGCAGGAACTTAGGGATCACAGAAGCACAGGAGAAGAAGGAAGACCAGAAAGGAAGAATAATCTAGCAAGGGAGAACAATCTATCAATCAAGAATAATCTAGTGATCTCCCAAGGGGGGACTGACCCCCAGTTTATATATCAAATATGATGTATATGAGATGGAATACTTCAGCTGGTCACTTTAGGGTCACCTGTCCTGTCTGCTCCTCCCTGAAGGTGCAGCCTATACCCTGCACCCCCCAACAGGAGACACAAGATTTAGCAGTGACCTTGCTTTGCATACCAATCCCTGGTAGTAAATCTAAACATGAGGCCTTATCACTGCTAGAAGCTGGCAGTGTCTGCAAAAACATGCTGTTAGTCTCAGAAAGTGCAGTTTCTTAGAGGAGCTTCAACTAAAAAGTAAAGTCACTGAACAGAATTAGTTCTGTTCTAACCCAAACCAGGACAGCAGACCTATAGAGATTTGAAGTTAATTTCACTTTCTCAAGGTTGGGCATATGAAGTTGTGTCCTAGCCCTGGAAAAAAGCAGCTCAACTATCTCATTTTCTTTGTGCAGGAAATGTGTTTATACATTCCAATTCAATGCCATTTCTCAACTGCAGTTGTAGGACGTGGTTCATATTCAGGTCTACTTATTTCATACTGAGGTGTTGAATCATCCAAAGGCATTTAGGCTGCTGTTTGTGAAAATGAAAGCTGGGCTGTCAGAGTCTAAAAGTTTTCACCTTTCATGAAGAGGAAATATTCATAGTTGGTTTTGGAACAGTTAATTATACAATAAAAATGAAGTTCAAGCTTTGCAGATTTTTGTATTTTCAGACCTACTTTCAAGAACATCAATCAAGAATATAAATTTGTTCAGTTGTGCTTTGCACCTGACTTCTACAGTGAAGTAAACTGAGCTCTCTTTTGGGCCCCTTCTCCTTCAGAATCTGTGCCAAATGATTGTTTCGACGAATGGCAAAGTGCTGAATGCTTTTTGTGAATTATAACTGTATTCTCTCAACTTCTAGGAGAGTTATTAGGGATAAACATGGAGCCGCTGAGGTCTTCACAAGTTCTTTATTCCCAAAAGTCTCCAATTCCACATCATTTCACTGTCTGATGTTTTATAACCTGAAGTCATATTTCTGCCTGGTCTTACTCTGCTTTGTTTATCTTTGTCCATGTTTACTTTAGCAAGTAGCACTGTCCATCAGGAGTGGATTTCTAGAGCTTTTAGGACACAGTATGTGGTCTGGGAATTATACTTTGGGGTAGTTCTGGCCTGATCCCAGGGACCTGTCCCATTTACACAATGGGATGCATTAGGTGTGTTCAAGGAGCACACCTTCCAGTGCTGGTCCATTCCAAAGGGATCCTATTCACATTCCCTGAGAGGCAACAGTGCAAGCCAGACCATGGGAAGGCAGACAAGGAGACTGGCTGCAGATGCACACTCCTGACCAAAAATCATGTTATAATGTAGATGCACTCCTCGTGTTTTACTCCCAGAGCTCAAAGTTATAGAAACAAGCTGACAGGGATTTACATACTCAGTTTATAGCACACATCTAATAGCTGATAGAAGCTTAATGCAGTTATGTTGCTTCATTTGATTCTTCAGTTTGTCAGGGAAATGTATTTTTTTCTGTGGTATTTTCAGTGTGAGTTTATCCTAGTGTTTGCAGGAGAGACAAACTGAATCAAACAATTTGTGCAAGTTTACTCTAGTGTCTTACCAAGGTCTGACCAGAAAGTACTTTTACAGCTGTCACTGTTAAAAGCAGAAATTTATTGAGAATAAGCACTCATCCTGAGTAATTTTTAAATGAGGAAACATTGCCATGTTTTATTTCAGCCTCAAGTCTTATATTGGTGATAGAAGATTGCATGCTGTTCAGAGACCACTGGGAGCCAGTTCATTCTACATGATCAACCTTGCCTATCTCAAATCCTTGAACACCAGGACAGGTTAGCTCTAGCTGTCAGGTAGTAGGCAGCAACTCTCTTTAGATCTTCTTATGTCATGCCATAAGTCATTGGTTATATGAGACACTGTTAAGGAAAAGGGCAGATTACATGTTGCTCTTCTGAAGGTTGGAAAAGGAGTCTGTAGCCTTTGTTTTTCTTGTGGTGACACCTTCTTTGCAACGTGTTTTATTTTCACAGGTTGGAGGTATCCAGCAGTACTGTAATTTATGTTATTTTTTCATTTCAATTTGTGTGTAACTGTAAAGCTCTGAGAGCTGTTAAACAATGTAGGCATTTCTGTATTCAATTTTGAACACATTATTATGATGCTGCTTTGCAGTTTAGCGGCACTAAAGATCAGAGTTTGACTTTGTGTTTTATGTGCTTTATTATTTTTATGTCACTTTTACCACCAGTCCACTGAATTGGAGTTAATGAGGATTGAGAATACATCTAATGCATAATTTGCACCAAATTGCTGAAATTACTGCTCAATTAATTTGTTGCCCACTGTAAGATTTTACTGTATCAGCTCTGTTTTCTGGTGATGATAGATTTAATAGTTTTGCTAGACTGTACTGAAGTTCTCTGAGGGAAATGATGAGAGTGGTCTAGAGCAAATGCACCGGATTTTTCTTGGTTGGAGCAAAGCCACAATTTCTGTGTTTCAGCAGGTGAATTACTCCCTTACTACCTTCAGTGGCTGGTGGTGGTTTGTCCCTGTCTGTGTGTGTAGAGGGAGGGTTTATATCTTTGCAAAGGTTCAGGTGCAGTAGCATAATCTAGTTCTTACTGAGTCCAGCAGGAAACACACGTGGGCTTTTTTCTAGCTTTTCCCTTCTGACACCTTTAAATAAAAATGTGCTTAGTGCTAACAGCTGTCTTCTAAACTGATAATAGGAGCTGGAAATACATAGTGCTAACCTTAATTACATGCTTCAGGCTCTCATCTTTTGCACCAGCTCTGTCAAACACAGACTATATTTTGTCAGAGATAGGAATGTTTAATCAGATCGACATGAACAAAGTGAAGCTGAGGAATTTGCTTTACTGATTTCTTTTTGTAATGTGTTAAGAGTATTCTAAGATGTGCAAGTTGCCTATCATGAAACTGTAACTAGATTAATGGTCTCTGTATTTCTGCAGGGGTGGAATTGTGTGCTTCTTAGTCTCTTAGCAAAATGACTCCCAAGACTTTATGGTTCTTTTCATTTAATAATAGTTTACCTTAAATTATTTCCCTTCCTAATTTCCCTTCCTCCCCTCTCTCTCTTCTTCACAAAAGCATACTACTAGGTTTACATAGTAGATCTACACAATTTAGTGTCTATTTATTGTAATCATCAGAATACCAGATTGGAAGAGACCTCAAGGGTCATCTGGCCTGACCTTTCTAGGCAAAAATATAGTCTAGAAAAGATGACCCAGCAACTGTCTAGCTGAATCTTAAGTGTCCAAGGCTAGGAAATCTGCCACTTCACTGGGGAGATTATTCCAGTAGCTGATTTTCTTTGTTATGAAAAACTTTTGTGTCCAAGGGTGACTTTAAAATCATCCTTTTCTCTATGTTGCATTTTGAAAACTCCTGTAATAGGATTTGATGGTGAAAATGAAGCTAAGGAAATAAATCAGTTATTTTTTCTGAAAAGATTAGGGACATGCAAAAGTCATATGTTCCTATATGATCTTACAGACTCAGATTAGGAATAATAGCATTTCAGATCGTGACGTGCCCTAGAAGACCACCTGGAGATGGGAGCCAAATACCCCTTAGAAGCAGGGATGTAGAGAGCATAAGGGCCAGTGCTGTCACAGAGAAGTAGACACACAAAAAAAATCTCTATGTATTTGGCAATTTACACTGGGAGACTGGTTGTTCTGCCTTTTTGCTGTCCTCTAGAAGGGCTGTTTCTGAGCCTTACATCGCTATTCATTAGAAACTGTCTTCAGGTTTTCAGCCTCAGTTTACTCATGACCACTTTACAAGCTTCTATTCTGACACCAGTATTTGTCCCCTGTTTTCTTGCCCTTCTTTGGGATTATCTAACCCTGTACTTCTACAGAATAACCCTGCTATATTTCTAAACTGGTTTTGTTGGGCTAAGCAAGCCAGTTCTCTTCCAATCTCTTCTTTTATGACATTGGCAATTTGTTTCCCTGGTCATCCTTGGAGTTTGTGTCCCCATTTATTCTGGTACAAGTTGGTTTGTTTTTTAATGTGGGTAACTGGAATCAGATGAGATGTTTCAGATGAAGTCTCTCCCATACCAGTGGTTTTGTAAGAAGCCTTCAATAGCTGTCGGCTTCTGTCAAAACACTTCTGATGTGTCTGGAAATTTCATTTGCCTTTTCCACTGCTGCATCATGCTGGTGATTTATAGTCAACCTGTGATCAATAAATACAGCCAGACCTTTTTATCACTTTTAGCTGATGTACTCTCATTCTGCATCATGGGTTCATGTTAATGGCCCCTTGCCCTTGTTCTATTACACTTCATTCCATTTCAATTACAAACCTCAAAGCCACCTAATTTTTCCTGGGTAATATTCTGTTCCTCCTCTGTATTGATGTGTCCCAGCTTCATGCCATCATCCATTTTCATCATAGCAAGTCTACTTTTTTGTGCTAAAGCCATTTAATAGAAGCATTATGTAAGACAGCCATGAGGAGTTCTGCTTTCTTGCATGTCAATACTTAGTTTACTTACACATTTTCCTTCACATAGTTTCTTACTTGTGTAAGCCTTCAGCAGTCTGATATGGTTTATTTGTAAATTATTATATATTCATTGTTGTTAATTTAGTGTTTACATTTAAACAGCAAGAGAGAGACAAATAACAGAATAACATCAGTTTTAATAGGTGGAGCAAAAGCTGCATACACAAGCAAACCTGGGAAAGCAGGCGTCTGCCATGCCATGACTGCAAACATCTCCCCTTCCTGCTCCTCTCCTGGAGCTTTTATTGCTGAGCACAATGGGACATTCCTTTGGTCACTTGGGGTCAACAGTCCTGACTGTGTCCTCTTACAATTGTTTGTCCCCTCATGGCTTGCTCACTGAGGGGGGATAGAGTGGGAGAAAGAGGAGACCTCGGAGCTCTGCAGGCTTTGCTCAGCAGTACCCAAACCCATGGTGAGTTATGTACACTGCTTTAGTCACAGGTCCAAAACAAAGCACCACACATGCTGCTATGAAGATGATTAACTCCTGCAAGTAAGTATAAGTACATGGAAAATTACTAAAAAATTCTATAGGGTTGGGTTTTTTTCCCCCCAGAAAATTCACTAAACTGATTAGTCTGTCAAAAACCAGCAACAATACAGACAGTGTGGGAGGAGGAGATACTGATCTACAGGAAAGATTAAACCTTAAGACTAAAACTTTTTCTCTATGATATTTTTGGCCTTGACTGTTGAGCCCACGTCTAAGAGCTGGCAGCGTATTGAAATGCATGGGATACTTCTTCAGTTTCCTAGTCAATAGTCAGTTTATGGACTTTCATGTGTTTGACTATAGATGGTTTTTGTTCTCCCTCTTAGTTGTTTCTCATTTCACCAGGAAGTTTTGGACCTTTATTGTGCTTCACTTGACTAGCAGTGAAAACAAATGTTTCTCCTTTGAGTGCATTTACATTAATAAGAGTCATAAAATCATCCTGTTTGCAGATATATCTCAACATTCATCTTACACCTACAATCACAAGGGTTCCTAACGGACAAGATTTCCCAACTACCAGAGGTTAAAATCAGTTTCTAGTCAGTCACTGCAGAACTGGTGGAGTCTCAACAGTGATTAAACTGAAGGAGATGCTCTGTGTGACCCAAGAAGAGCATCTTGTGATAAAATCATGATCTTGGCAGGCACATCTGTTGTAACTCTGTAACTCTGTAAGAAAGGGTCAACTGCTTTGGGTTGAGACCAACTGTAACACTTACAGACTCAGGGCACGCAGAACTGCTCCCCCAAAAGTAAAGAAATGGTAACATCTTGGGCTAAGCATCAGTGAAGATCAGTCTGTACTGTTTTGACTTCTGTTTAAACCTTAGCAGGGAACTGACTTTCCTGCTGAGCTACTGAATTTGATCTGACATAGCCATAAGCTCTGCAAATGTTATTTTTTTGTTTTCCACTTATATATTGCAGGCTGGCACTTAGTGGTCTCTTTGAGGTACAGCATGAGGATGAGAGCTCAGAAGGTATTTCAGTTCAACTAGGGGAATCTCCTTAGTGAAATCTTTTCTTCACTTTTCTAATACTGTAGTGTCTCTAGAAAACTAATTAATTTACATACCTAAAAATTACTTCCAGTGCTGAACTTTAGCCTCTTTGAAAATCTTAACAAATATAGTTCTATAAGAAAACAAAAGGTATTCATTTCTACAACCATTTTCTGCTTTATTTATCCTGTATTCATATATATCTAAAAAGCAATTTAGGAGCTAGCTACCAAGGCTTATTTCCAGGGTGTGCTGAAGGGAAAGGGTAAAGAGAGTCAATGTTTGAAAATGCACAAGGTATCCCAAGCTGATGCTGTAGTTGTAATGGCTGATACATTGCCAGATTTGCAGCCTGCTTAAACCTTTCCCCTTGTTGAGGTAGGAATGCTTTTAATTGTTTTGGTGTGATACAGCACTACAGTGCTAAAGCCCACTTTGCTACTGAACTGTAGAGAAGGGGATACCTCATCAGTTTAGTTTTTCTTCTAAGGTCTTTCAGATTCCACAGGGGCTCAGTTCCTCAGCTGTCAGAAAACACTTTTAATGTATTAGGCTGTACCAATGTGATGAAGATTTAAGTTCCCTGTTCCTGGTAATTAGATCCCCTTCAGCCTGAACTGTTGCATGTTCTGTTAATTCTAAGCATAAAATTCGGAGAGCTACACATTATTCTGTAGCTAATATTGTTGAGCTACATATTAGCTACATAGTAGTACAGCAGGTTATTTATCAGTTTGTGGTTTCTGTTTTTCCTCTGCTGGAAAGGACAGCTAGAGGTTGGTGCTGACTTGTAAGACTTTGAGCTGTCATTCTTATTCATACCAGTGAGGATTTGAGAAGGATCTGAAACAGGTGCCTGGAAGCAAACTGATAACAGTGTAAACTTTTGTTTATTGCTTATGATCCCAACCCACTAAATACAGTAAGAGCTCTCCCGTGGTTAAATATATCAAACACATGGACTGAGATACTTCTTCCTTTCAGATACTCCCTAGGGAATGTAGCATCATGATAGACAGAGCCTTCAGTCCAAAGGCTGAATATTTCAAAATGGAGGGGAATAACTGTGAATTCAAAGGGAATGTCTCGTTTAGAAAACATGGGAATTTTTTCCCCTTTCAGCATTTAACCTTTCTACATGAATTACTCTTGGATTAATTTCCAGCTGTGCTCTGACCATTGAGCCTGAGAGCCTGAATGCTCTCCCATTCCGAAGTCATGCAGTCAGAGAAGAGCAAAAGTAGCCAGTGCTCTGTTGGATCTTCCTGATTCCCCATATGAGAGTTCATCTTTCTGACCAGAATTCTTCTGCTGGGGTTACTGTTGACACAGAGCACCAAGCTGGAAAACAGAGATAAGGTGTGTCACTGCTGTGATTTGACAGATGCTTTGATTCCAACCTCCGTGCCTCCCTGTCCTTTTCTCTGTTGCACAGGTGGCGAAATCCTATTAGAACTGATTTAGTGAGTGGCAGAACAGGTTCATAATTCTCAGCTTCCTTCCTTTTGCAGCTTAAACAAGATTTTGAAGCATAAAATAAATTTTAATCTTTCCCAGGAAAGATGCTAATCTGAAGCTGGCTGTTGGCTCAACACTGGGTTCCTGCTGTCTTTGATAACGGCTCATGGCTTGTGGAAATTTAGCACGGATTGAGATGTCAGTTTGTAACTCACACTCCAGGCTTCCTTGACTAATGGGAAGTAGACAGGGATTTATAGCTGGCTGGGGCTCAGCACCATAAAATTTAACTATGCAGTTCATGAAGTTCTCAGCTTTTGCATGTGATCCTTCTTCGTTACCCACTGGGTTTCCTGGAAGAGAAGTGGGTGTTCAGCGAGTTCTTAACCTCTCCAGTCAGTCTTTGGTTATCCATTTATTTCCACCCCGCAGTCCTAACAAATACTTTGATTTCACACTTCTGAGCACAGTGAAGAAACCATTTTAGCTACCTGTTATACAAACAATATTGACATATAAATATGCCAGAGCACTAAGGCATATATGACTTTGATTTCACTCATATAAGGCATCAGTGTTAGAAGGTTGGGTTAATTCTCCTGTGGAAAGCGGCAAAAACAAAAGTTATGTTCACATTCTATTTAGGACTAAAAACTGTTTAGAGGGAACAAAAGAATATTAACTGTTCATCTGATTTAGACTGCAAAAAATGTTTCTGTACTTTACTGTGATTTGGGAAAAAAATAGGCATTTGCATTTTTATATATGAAACTTCTATTGTCTGTTCCTTAGTTGTGTAATACATTTCAAGTCAGAGTCTGTTGTCAGAGACACTGGTGTAAATCTACAGTATTTCCACTGGAGACACTAAAATTGCTTCAGAGTCAAAAGTTTTGTTAATGAGGTCAGGAATTTTGACAGCACTTTTTTAGTGGTTGCAGATTTGAATGAAGTTCACTGTTTTCAGAGTAAGTTTGGGAAGCAGCTGTCATCAAGACAGGCAATTCTCTGAATGTTGATGAGATGCATGATTGACATGCCTATAATTTTGCTTGTTCTATGCTTCTGTATGTTCTTGGGACTTGGCTGTTTAGGATGAAATGACAAGAGCTGCTCTCAGTGCTTTTGGACTCAGTTTGCAGTTTCTATGAGGTTGGAAGACAAGAGAGTCCAGAGTCCCATTAATGTCATTATCTCAAATACTTTCTCTCTCTTTTTTTAAAAAGATAAAAGCTTGTTTTGTTATTTAAAGTCACTTCTCATCCTAAAGAGAAAAGTCAGAGAGGACTTCCATTTCTAAATAGTGCTTAGAGCTAGGTTGATTTTTTCTGTGTGAGGAATAGATGTCCTTTTCCTTCATTCACATTACAGCACACCATATGGATGAGAGAGACAGACATGCTATAAGATCTGCCTGTAGCACTGCTGGACCAGAGTTCATTTAGAGTGGTGCTGGCCCTGTGAATCATAGTGTCTGCTCAGCCAAGTGGGAGAGCTGACTTCGTCTGCAGCAGGCTCGTACATCAATTTAAAGAGGAAGGAAACTTGCCACAGAACCACAGTTCCAACCAGCAGCACTGCTTCACAGGAAAAGTAATCCTCTGGCATTAATTTCTTGTCAAGGCCAGTGATGGGTTACATTTGCCAAGTGGGATGTGCTCAGCTGAACTGCAGTATCTTGGAAGCAGGGTGTGATATGTCACTTGCTCTTTCTTCCTCTTCTGAAGACTGTTGCATGTTGGAAGTGTCGTTCTGTGAATACTTGCTGTAAATTAAGATAGCTATTCTTAGAAGTGCAGACATTGATCTTGGCTTCTCAAACTCTCAGACTATGCAATTCTAAAGCAGTCTGCTCCTGTAGGTATCTATAAATCCAGTTGGTATATGAAGCAGCTTTCCCCCTTTCTGCTCGGAAAGTGTAGTCCAAAGCCTTTTCCTACAGAGGGCCAGTCCTTATCGAGCATTTGAGGATGTGATGAGTGTGAATTAGATGTGTGCAGAATTCACATAAACATCATCTAGGATGGTTTCACTGACATTGTTTTAATATAAATTTTCATTCTGAGCACACAGCATTTATTTGCATTTGCCCTCAACATCCTGTATGGGAATATAATGAATATTGGTGTAGTCTCATTTCTCAAAGGGGAGCCAAAGATAAGGGAGGTAATTGTTCTGCTCATAGGTGTACGATGAGCTGCTATCAACACTGAAGCTCAGGAGCCATGTCCTTCATGCCATTACTGAGCCAATAGACTTCCATCTCTCTTGCTTGTGACATTTGGATCTCCTGATGAATAAATGCACTGAAAGTTGTAATTCACTGACCTGGTAACTGAATTCCCTCAGTGTAGGAGGGAAATGGTCCTTTGGGATCCAGAAAGGGTGGAAGGATAGACTATGAGGGAAGCACTGGAGTCAGCTTTAAAAATAGCTTTGTGTCATTCACCAGGGTTATTTTTTATTCCATGTGAGTAAAGAAGTAATGTTTAGGGATGGTTTCTCAAGAAAATACTCCTTATCTGCAGAAGCATTTCTCTTTGTTTCCATTCAAGTGTCAGGGAAGATTTATGGGGAAAACATTTTCAATCTTTTATAAAAAGATGATGTCCTCACACTACTTCTGTTTTATTTTACATGGGACAATGGCATGCAGGTGCCTGTTGAAAGTAAATATGTTACTAGAAGTTCCCACAAGACCCCCCAGGTTTTTAAGTTATGTGATGAAAAATATCCTCTGCATTTTGCATGGAATACATGTTTGGAGATGGAAGCAATGTGTGTACTAATAGATCAAGCATCTGTGTTTCATTAGAGGTTGTTTCCTGATGCATAAAGGATAAAGTGGTAATTTTAACTTTATTATTTTTACATAACTGCTTGAATATATTTTTCTTTCTTTGGCATTCTGTTTGTAATATATCATTTGTCACAACATCATGAGCATCAGGATACCTGCTATGATACAAAGTTGTAGAAAAATTCTTTATTAATTTCTTGTTAAGTAACATGCTGTCTGAATTTCTTCTCACTTATGTGGACTGAAAGAAAAAGAAGTGTTTCCAAAGTTAGTGTTTTAAGATCAGGTTAAATGCCAGAAGATCCAGCATCAGGCATTTATGAATAAATGTCTACTTGGGTAAACACATAAAAGACAGTTTTTGTTGTTAATTTTTCCTTTGACTTCATTAAATGTATTTTTTTTTTTACCATATTAAAACAAGCAAACAAATTTTACAACTGAAACTGACCAGAAGGAAATGAGTAAATGCAACAGGAATGAGGAGCAGCAGAAAGATTTTAGGGTGACAGTAATGACAGCTGCTGGTAAAGGCTGTTACACTACACTCAGTGTTGTGTTAGTAATGCTGATGCTGCCTTTCAGTCCCTGTATTTTCCATTAGGATTCCTGCATTCTGTTCTAATCAGTCTGAAAACACTAGCAAGCTGCCTGTTGGACTAGATGATCTTTTGAGGTCCCTTCCAACTCCTAACATTCTGTGATTCCTTTGTGTGGCCTTTAATCCCTTTTTCCACTCTGACTTGTCTTTAGTCTTCCAACCCTCCCTTTGAATCCCCAGAAGTCCTTAGCTGATATTAGTGTATTCTATGCCTGTTGAAAGCAAGCTGATATTCTTCTTCTGAGCCCTGTTTGGTTCTCCATGGAGCGTTCACAAACCATCCTTAACTGCCCTAGCCACAAGCATTAAGCTTTGCAGCAGCTCTACCACCCTGGACCAACCCTGAACTGAGTGTTCTCTATGGAGATGTTGTCCATACAAGAGTAAGCTGAAGGGTATGCTTTTCTTTTTCATGGCAAAAGCCTATTTTTGTTTGTTTCAGTAAGAGTTTTGCAGAATTGTTAATGGAGTTTTAGGATGGTTCAAAATAAGCAGATTCTTCTCCCTTCTTTACATCCCTTCTTTTTTTCCTTTCATCTACCAATCCTTATTTTTGTACAGCTACTGGCAAAGGAGGAAAGAAGTAGGGAGCAAGCACAAACTATGAAAACAAAAATGTGTGGGTTGTAGACAAAAATGAATCTGCTGCTTTTATAATCTCTGTTCTTCAGTGTTTTAAAGCTGTCTTTAATCAAATGCATGTATCTGTAGCACAAGAGTTGTAGCTGAAGGTGAATCTTGTTATTTTAGACTTGTGTTGCTTGATGGCCACCAAAATAACAGCGAAGTTACCACGTCTGTGGTTGATTATTTGTAGCATTTTATAATGTTGAAATAGTAAGTGGCAGTAAGGACCACAGATTAATATGAGGTGGAAATTGCCTGTGTGGTTCTGTGTATTAACCTTCACTAACAGTAACACAGCAGTCTGTCTTCTTTCTGATGTTATCAAGTAGTTCATTCTTGGAATCAATTCTGAAAGGAGTGCCTTTTAAGCATAGCCAGCCCACAGAGGTGATTAGCTGCATTTCCAAATTAGAGAACTCTCTTTCCTGTAGGTCTCATGTAAATCATAATCTAAGAAAGTTAACTGGAAAAAGCCCTCTGAAAATTCTGACTGTGGAAATTCAAGTAGCAAACCAGGCTGGCAGTGTTCTTTCCTTTAAAGGTGCTTTGGGATGTCTTTTCCATTTATTTATTCTTAAGGAATAAGTTTTAGAGAAGCAATGAGTAGTAGTAGCAATTCTATGGAATACCAGGAATTTTTTGGCAAAAATAAATGATTAATATGTTTGGATTAGACATGCTTGCAGGATCTTTAAGACTAAAGATGTTCCTGGAGGCAGATACAGGTCAATAACCTTTTCACTTGGATGCCCGAGCTCATAATAAATATTTTGAAAAGTTGGTGGCTTTTTGTTTGCTTGGTTTGGAATTCCTTCCTTATTTTTTCCCCAATAGTGAGAGGTAGCTCAAAAAAGGTCACTGCTCCCTCTACACTTTGTTCTGAAAGATCACAGAATCACAAGATCACAGAATATTAGGAGTTGGAAGGGACCTCGTAAGATCATCTAGTCCAACCCCCCTGCCACAGCAGGATTCCCTACACCAGGAAAGATGTTGTTGTATAGCATACAGGAATAGGGTGGTAAAAACTAAGTAAAGTAACATTAAACAAATCTTAAATACCACACCTGTAAGTATTTTTGTGGTAGATGTGGCTGGGGTCCTAGACATGCAAATATCAATTAGCTTTCTTTGCATATCTGAAGTAGTGGGCTAGACAATCAGAGGATGAGTGACCATAAAATAATGTGGATTTGTATTTAGGGTTTCCTGCTGCTGTTTATCTGATAAATACTGCTGAGTGATTCAGTGGCTCACTGTGGGCAGGCATAGGAAACACTCAAAATGGAGCAAACTGGAAAGAAACACTTGTTTTTTCTTGAAAGTTTATGGGTTTTGGAAAAGCACATTATGCTTTACAGAGGAATACTCTTACCATAATAGAGTAAATACTAATTACCTGTGATTTTTGGCTAGTGTTTTTGTAGAACTACTAGAAGGCAATAGCATTCTGCACAGTCCTTTTAGTAAGTGATGTTTGTATTTATACAAATACTGTATGGAGAATCATCCTTTTTTTCCCTCCCCTCTAAACTTTTCATTTTGTTTGAGGCCTTCTTATATTTTCATTTCTCTCCTTGTGTTCAGGAAAATGCTACCATCATAATACTTCTTATAATGAATCCAGTCCTTCTTGGAAGTATATCCATTTGAATGCAACTTCAGCATTACTGAATCGTGGCATTTTATCATCCTCCTGGTACTATCGTTAGAGCCAAGATGTTAGCTAAAGGAAGATTTAAAACCAAGAAGAATGTTTACACTTTATTGTGAATATTTATGAAATTCTTTGTTTTCTTGAGAAAATGGCTGTGCCTTAAACTCTAATGGAATTCATATATTTTGTGTTTCTGCTGTAATTGCCTGGTGAAAGTGGAATACTAAGTAATTTAGAACACTTTAAAGACAGAACAAGATAAACCCCTTTACCTACATGAACCTTTGTGTGATCATAGCTGCCTACTTTTCAGTAATTCCTTTTTGCTCTGAATTCTAACTTTCAAATTCAAAATGGCCAAAATCTCTTGGTCATTAATTCAAAGCTAGCACATCTACAGTACAGCCACAGCAAGATTCCTCTGGATTCATGCAGACTGTTCTCCTTCAGGCAGTTTTTGTGAATGGGCTGAGTGGTTTTTACCACTGCATCTAGATCATTTTTGACAAAGATTGTCCTGTGTAATTCAGCTTGTTCTTTGAGGTTGTCTAGTCTCTGCTGGGAATACAATCTTGTGTTTTGGTTGATTTAACAGCCACTCTAAATAACACAGTGTGGGACAGAGGTTTAATAATTTGATTGAACATTCTCCCAGTGTTTTAACCAAATTGTGCTTTACTTTATTACTGATTTTACATTTAGACTTAAAGCTGTACCTTTGTTTTGGTAACAGATGTCTCTCCAGACATGTGTGTGGATTTAAATGGACCTGGCATAGCATAATCTTCTTGCAGAAAGAGATTAATGTAACGGAACATTTTTGTCTGCACAAATTAATTGAACAGTTCTGAGATGATGGATGGCTACTCTGTAATAATTGCAGTTGTATTTAATACAATTAATACTCTATAGTGGAATTGGTGTGAAGTAGCATTTTTTTGCATTGTTAAGGTATAATTGCAACCCTAGATTTGTCTGAATAAACACTGTCACTGCATGCCACTCCCAAGAGCACCTCTCTGGTAATGTCTCACAAGAGCAAGATCTTGCAATTCTGAGCTTCACAGACATCAGACTTAACTGGCATCCTATGAGGACTAACACCAAATCAATGGATTGCTTATTACCTGAGCTCTTCTGCTTCATTTTATTATTGCTTATAATGGAACTAGTAGTGTGAAAGATCCAGGAGATAAGGAGTACACAACAGCAATTTGTTCCAACCATTTTCTGAACCTGCTGGTGCATGAGTTTCTGAAGAAAAGTGCTTTCTAGGAGAGAATTGCAAACCTTTTGTTCATTTTGCTCTCTCTGGAAAGAACTGTGAACATTTTTGGAAAATGTAGTAGGTCTCCCTGCCTAAAATTAGAACAGGCAGTGCCCCATCAGTGGAACTCAGTTTAACCTTTTTCGGCATCAAAAAACCAGTGCATTTATTTCTTATGAGCAGATGATTGGGAAATGATATAACAGGGCTAGACACAAATAGAAAAGAGGCAATGCTGTCAATACCTGAGTGAATTTTTTAAGCAGCAATCCTGCATTCAGACATTCTCAAAGGAGGTTTACAATATGTTTGTAAAATGTGTAGTAAGAATGACAGTAAAGCAGACAAGGTGCAGTTGTCTCAGTTCTTGGTGCTCCTCAGAAGTGCAGTTGTGGTAGATTGAATGAAAAATGCATTTTTCTAATTATGAAGCATGCATTCTGTTTCTGAACAAAATTCCCAACCATGGGTCCAAGGGGTTGAGTGAATAAATTTGAGTCTTTGCTGTCAGTGAGCTTAATGCTTCACTGCAAATTTTGAGGCTGTAAATTATGCAGACTTTCTGCCTTACCTCGTTACTGATAGTCTGTATTCAAATTTGGTGGGAGAAGGGTAGCTAATGTGCAGCTTAAGTGGTTTCATACTTTACCAGCACACGAATTGTCAGTGTTTGTAGAGAGTCAAACCTGTTTGCTATACCTGTCACAGAGGGTGAAAAGCCCTTCAGCTGCTGGAGGAAACAGAGAAGAAAGGGAAAAGGCCTGCTGGGGTGACTAGACAGTTCAGGGGATGAGGCACTGCAAGGTGCAGAGATGATGACAGCATGTCTCCATTTGAACCAGTGGAATTCTGCTCATGTCAGTAAAGAGACTGCCCATTTCCAAGAAGCAGTTTTGTGACAAGATGTACTCTGCAAGGGGTAGAACCTCTTGAGATGGCCTCTAGGCTATCTGAAATGCTGGAGTCACAAAAGCATACAGTGGACAAGGTCTGCCTGAGAGGTTTTGAATAGGATGCATTCTAATTTTGGTTGGGTGTAACACCTAAAATGTTCATTAAACTGTTGGCAGCCTGGATGAAAGGTAGGAAGGAAGATGATTTATGTGCAGCTAAAGAAACCAAGTGAAGGGAAAAGGGAAGAAAGAGTGTATGAAAATGCTGTCTTGATTCTAAACATGTGAGTTGAGCAGACAACTTACTTGCCTTTATCTGCATATTTCTAGTACCAGCTACAATACAAACTAATCTCTTTCCACTTGGAAAACTTGTGCATCTCCTTGCTTCTGCTAATCCCCAGTGGCAAAGCTTGGAGCAATAAATAGCTTGTCTCAAGGATGTTTGGTTGGCCAAGAAAAGAAAAAAGGTTGTAGTATGGTTTCATGATAAGGGCATATGTTCAGCAGTTTAGTTAGTTCTCATCCTGGAAAGTCTGTGAGGATCTTCAAAGTACCACATGCTTTTCCATTGTGGTGTTACCTCTACCTCATGGCCAACCTGCTTCACTTTTTCCTTTCTATTCCAAACACTTGGGCAATAATTTGTATGGTAGTTTTTGTGAATTAAGTGTCTTGAGAGTTAGGTGAACATCATTAAATTCTTATCACATTTAACATTGCTGTTGCCAAAAGCAGAAGGCTAGTTATACTTCTTTCATTTCTTATGGATTGCTTTACATTTGTGTGGTGGCCACAGCTGCCCAATTTATTCCCAGTTCTCTGGAGATACTTTCTTCTTGAGTCTTAGCATTACAGTAAGCTGGAAGTGCTTGCCTGTAAAGATCCCTAGACTTATAGAATAAGTACTTAAAAATTCATATTTTTTAGCAATAACATTGATTATTCTTACTACCTTGAAGGAAATTGCCTCTGTTTGTGAACTTTAAGGTTCCACTGTGGTGCACCATGGTCATCATTTGCTGAGGAGCACAGCCATCTCATCCTTTTTTGCAAAGTATGATGAGATTCAGCAAGACTGTTTGGTTGAACTGTTGGGTCAAGAGCTGGCTCTTTCTACTCACTGTTAGATGATTTTTGACTTACAAGGATTAAAGTTTTTTCTTGTTTATAATATTAAATTTTCTTTCATGAGCATGTAGCTGTGGCAGTGCTTCATATTTCATCCCTAGTTTTACTATTAATCATATTACATTTCCAATTAAGTTCTACTTACAGATTTGTTTCAGTATGGTTCTTAGGGGAATCAGTAAATGTGTTTTATAATTAAGTGCTCAAATATTAGAATCTAATAGTTTGTAATTAGAGGGTTTTTAAATTAGAAATCTGTCTTCCTATACAATTTGAAGAGCTAAAATCTAATTTACATCTTCACCTTAAGGAAAATTCATAAAATGAACTGAACTAAAGCAGTGAAATACATTTTTAATTAAAGGGAGGAAACTTCTAATCAGGTGCAACTTAGGAACATAACCTAATAGTGAAGGTATTGTACAACATCATATAGTTTCTTTATGCTGGAGAATGAAGTACAGTGGTTAAAAAAATCAGATGAAACATTACTTAAAGCAGTGAATTTCAATTTGCTGTATGAAATGTCCCATGGCAAAAGTATTCCCATTATCTTCGATCTCCTTGTAGAAATAAATATATACCTACTGAAGCACATGAATAAGGACTAATGATATTTGCATTGTTCAGTAGTATGCATTCTGTCACAGGAATACTGACAGTGTGTGTGTGGATGTAGAGATGTCTGCCTTGTTATTTTCTGAGGTGCACGAACTCACAGTGATGTTGATGGGTGGTTAGGGCTGTGTTCATAGTATGTCTGCTCTATCAATAGACATGATTTTGCCTCACGTGAAGCTGCATTATGCTGCCAAAGAAGTGGAGAAGAATCTAAATGGAAATGGTAAACTGGACACAGGATCTGCTGGAACTGGTCTTTATTGATTACTTTGGTGGTGGTGGTGGCTGTTCTTGACATGATGTGATCTGACTTTACTGTGTGCTTCCATTCTCAGCGGTGGGGAGAGGAAACTACCGAGATCCTTATTAAACATTGTGCTTTTGCTTCTTGATTAGCTGAATTCACATTCTCCACTGAATTATAGGTAGAAAAAATTGCTAATGAATGGTGCTGACTGGCTTGGCAAGAAGATCAGCTGTACACATACCACAATGGTACAGATCACAGACTATAATAAAAAATTACTGATGTATCATGCCCTTCATTAATATTTCAGGATTCAGACAGTAAAGGGAACAGTTTATCTCTGTACAAGTTAGAACACTGTTTAATAAGGTTTTGTGAGGAGACAAGATTAATGTTAATAATGTTTTTTCACTGACAGGAAAATAGTGTTAACATTAGTAACTCACTCTTTCTCTTAAAAGAAGAGCATTTGTTTTACAGCTGTCCACAACAACAAGGTTAAACTGAAAAAAAAAAAAGCACAGACTGTAAACAAGGTCAGGCCTACAAAAAACTAAAACATCAATCTGTTTTCCTAGGCTAAACTCTTACTAGGATGAATATTCTTACAGATCAGAAGGAAGGTGACAAAGGCTATAAAGCTATTCAAGCAGAATAATTCAACTTTAGTCTCTCCATTCCAGGAAGTGCCTACTACATTGTTTTTAATAGTCTCAAACAGTGAGTTATAAACTCAGCTAATTAAGCTTCAAGTTTCCTGTGTTTTGTAGTCTCCTTAATTCTGAAAGTAATACATGTGACTTCATTTTATTTCTCAAGTTTTAAGGCATAAATGAGCTCGGTACAGGGTTTCTTGAAGGTATATTGAACAAAGTGTATGTGTAAGAAAACAACATATTTGCTGTGCCTGGGTAAGTGTTTCCCCTTCAGAATATATTTGGCTTCATTAGGATGACACATAGACATGAATATGGAATATTTGGTTCCTCTGAGATTGCTCATACCCAGCTAAGGACTTTTCTAGGTTATAGCAATATACATGCTGATACTAATATGGCATTGTTGTGGTTGCACTGATAATATTTTAATGAAGGCACAAATAAGGTTTCTGTCAATTCAAGAAACTGTATTATCTAAATTAATCCACTTTATAAAGCATACTCTACAAACATGCATAAGTAGTTCTGTGTGTAATTACTTTTATGCATAGATTATGATCAAAATGTGGTGTATCTAGAAGTTTGTGCACGTCCTTAACTCCTGAAGTTTTGATAAGTCCCAAAACATAATGGCATATTCAGTCACCATCTTTCAGGTATGTGTAATACAAGGTTTATGAGCAGTACCAGGATTCCTAAATTGTGTATGTCCCCACACAGAGCATATGTGGCCCAAAGCTCTGGTGTAATGAGGAACTTTGTGATTGACAAGTTCCCATTCTGAATTGTTCTCTGTTCATATGCAAACAAGGCAGTCTTTGCATTGCCCACAGCCCTGCTGAATTTCCTGGCTACCAGTCTCTAAGGTTTTCCTGTCTCTCTGAGCATGTAATTAATTGTGGAAGGAATTACAACTGAAACTGCAGAAATAGAAGAGCAAATAACTCGTAAACTTGTGGTAGTAAAGCATCCTGTCTAAATTTGTCAAGGAAGAGACTTTCATTTTTGGTTGTCACTTCTCAGATGTGTGGAGCATTTTGCTAGAATTTCCTGGATTGATATGCAAAAATAGTCCTTTCATATGAAGATCAAAATATGGCTAAAACAATGTCTCTCTCAATGTGTTCTTGTTTTGGCTCTTGCTTATTTTGAAGAAGCAATCAAAAATAGCAGGAGGTGTGTGCACAGCTGTGAAAGTCAATGTTGGAGACAATTAAGCATGTAGCATCAAAAGATTTCCTCCACTGTAAATGTTCAGCCCTCCCTGAACTCTCTTTGTTATAAGTTTATCTAAGGCAGAATCTTGCCTGTAGCCAACATCTTCATTAAATATCACCTTGGAATGTAAGTACCAGGTAGAAAATGTTTCATGCAACTCCATCTACAAAGCTGTGGCCTGATAGTCATGCCTCTGCGTGGCTGGGTGTTACACCACCCAGAACAGGGCATGCTGTTTGCTGCACAGCTGCAACGTACAGATGAAAAGTACTTCAGAGTTTGTTACCTGTACCTATCTATTGGATTCCCCTGTTGAGTGTTTTAGGCCAGAGCTATAGCTGCAGCTCATTCTTTGCTTGGAGCATGACCATTTTAAGTTAGAGGAGTCCAGAGTGAAGTAGTGAGTACCAGGTGGTCACTGCATGGGATGGACAGGTGTGTGTGCGTTGTCGTTTTGTGAGTAGTGTTGCTGTGCTCTGTGGTGAAGCAAACAAAGGAGAAGGTATTCCTGAGTATTCAAGGTTCTTGCTTATAGATGCTGGTTCCCTTTATGGTTTTGTACTTGCATTTGCAGATTCTGCTGTCCTATGAAAATAGCAACAGAATATATCAGTCCTTTAGAGTGTGTTATTTCTGCACGTGGACATTGTGTGTGCTTATGGATTCTAGTGAACAGTTTATTTTTGAAGTAATCCTTTATGCTTTGTGCAGAAAATCTGAAGAGGGTTATGATGCTGCTTGGGAAATGTGCAAGGCTTACTGTGGTAGAAAGAATATCAGCTGACTTGCTTCTACGTGTCTGCTGAGTTTTGAGACGTCCAATTCTAGCTCCTCCAAAATAAAATCAAAGCTCCTGAAAAATTCTAATCATGGCTGTCAGATAGATGTTTGCTTGAAACAAACACTGGCAGTAAACATGGCCTGCAAGATTTATTCAGGGAACAAAGCATAACATTTACACAGAAAGAGGACAGCATTAGTGTGAAGAGAGATGATCAGAGCTGACCTTTGGCAAGCACTACAGATTTCTAAGTATGAATGCCCCAGTCAAATAGATCAGTTTCCAGAACAGTTAATTCCTCATGAAAGAGAAGGTCAGACAGAGAGTGTATGTGGGACCATTTTGAGTTTAATTTATTTTACTGTCTTAAGCCAAAATAGCAGGTTGCATTTTACCAAATATTTTTTAAGAGAACTAATTGGTTGAGTGATAAAAATCATTTTAGAAGTAAAAAGCTAAAGCCAAATGACTTCAGAAACTGGTAGGGAAGTGTCAGTGGAGGAAGAGGAATTCCTTTGACTGAACTGGAGGTCTTTGAATCAAGATGCTCCATTTTTTTTCAAAGTTGTCTTGGACTTTGGGTTAATGTCTTTGGGTAAATGTCTTCTTCCTCTGTTTTAGCTGTGGGAAATGGGAATGGCAATGAAGCTTTTTTATTGTTACAATTGTGTGCATAAGTAATTTAGATTTATTTTGAGGTGCTCCAAAATCTCTCTGCAGTGATTTTGATTTTGCATTTTGTTGGGTTTCTTTTTGGTTTTGGTTGTTTTGTTTTGATTTGTTTTTTTAATGGGCAGCATTGTTCTACAGAGCAGGTAGCCTTTTCATCTTGCAGATATGTACTGAGGATTGTAATTTATGGTCCAAGTAAAACGTCTTTGCTACAACTGTGATCTCTCTCAGATGAAATGGCTTTGCTGTATGTGTGACACAGTGACATTAGTGTGAGCCAGTCAGCTTGCCAGATTGCTGTTAGTTTGTAATAAACATTTAGAAAAATGAAGTATCATTAAAGGAAATCAGCTGTTTCATGTAGCTGCTGTATATTTATAGACAGTCTGCTTACAGGAATTAATTAGTCCTTGACTGGGGGAAGCACTGTGTATCTCCACCTCCTGGCATCTTTCCATTCTCTCTCTTCTTTTGCTGTCCTCCACTGTACTGGCATCCACAAGGTAAAATGAATAATTTAAAAACTACTTGGTATAATGCAAACAAAGTGATTGTAATAGAACTTTAATATTGGTATTCCTCTGTATTTGTGCACAGCACAAGTCCATTACCTTCTGGTAATCTTCTACTCTTGTAATATTATCTGTTAAATGGCAGAACAAGCATTATGCAGGCCATGTTATCCAGCCAAAATAGGATTGGTTTAGGTTTGGTTTCTGGGCAGAATTAATTGCTGTTCTGTGATTGTATAACCAGAAACCAGTCTGAGCAGTCAGATTGATTTGACATTAAGTTGGTTATTACTGCTGCCATTTAAATAAGCATTCAAACCTTTTTGAAACACATGTCTAGCTGAAAGTTGGCATTGAGATTTTTCTTTCAGATGTCAGTCCTTCAGTTTTCTTATTTGATGCCAGTGAAATAACTTTCTGCTTTGTCAAAGGGTTACTCATGTCAACAATTTCAGAAATGCTTAGGTAATGTTTAAGAGTATATTTTATTCTTAAAATTGATTTCTTGCCCAGCCCTCTGTCAGGTGTGTATCTTTGTGCATAAGGAACATTGCAGAGTAGATTAGATAACTCACCAGAGTGGAGGTGAATAATCCTATGGTTAATTCAGAATGGTAAGCATTAGATGTTTTTCTTTGCAAGGCATACAAAATCTGGACTGCTAGTTGAATTAATTCTGTGTAATAGTGATCCAAAGGTGGGAATTGCAGTTTGAAAGAGGCATTCTGCATAGCATTTGACCTTAGCATGTAGCTGAACTGTTGTTCAGAATCAGGTGCTCCTGAGTGTCATTCTTCTACATTTCCAGAGGGTTCTTTGAACTAGGGCATTCCTCAAGTAAATCAGAGGAACCACAAGACAAGTTTTTAATGTGTGTTAGCCATTGATGAGAGTTTGATCAGAGATGGGAATCAAGGTGGATTTCCAGGGAAGGTGACACAGCAATAAAGAGCAAGCCCTTTGCAGTAGCATTGCCTAATGCATGTTAGTGGGTGTCTCTCTGATGCACTTTTGGTCAGTATCAGTACAAATTCCTGACAGAACAATTGCAGTTTTTATGTAACAGTGGCAAAAATTAGGTCTAACTGCTGTTGGTTGTGCTGGCTATATTAACAGTGTTTTGTCAGTGCACACTGACATTGTTCAAAGCCATTGAACATCTAGCAACACTGTGAGATAGGCAGGAGTGTGCAAATGAGTCTCTGCAGTCTGACTCAGTGTGATGTATTGTTTAGAAAGGGTCATAGCTGTATTTGGAGCTTGATGACACACATTAAAAAACAAAGCCCACCTTCAGAGTTCATACTCTGAACTAAAGAATCAGAGCATAATGGGCAATTGGAATTATTTTTCAGGACAGAAGAAGAAAGCATCTGAATGGCAGTTTCAAGTAATAATGTAATGCTTTTATCACCACCAGATTAGTAATCAGTTATGTCATCCTTTTCATTAATTTAATGTTGGCTTTGATAGTTGTAACATTACAGCTCAACATTACACTGAACTTTTACATTACAACTTTAGCATTGAAGTTGTTTGTTAGAATGAGATTGGTATTGTTAATAGAACAGCAGCAGCAACAAAGAGCTCTGCAGTGACTTTGAGGATCCCAGCAGTTGTTCTTATGGAGAAAGGCTGTACTGTTGGGGCAGTGGAGTAGGGCAGGGCAGGGAAATTAGAACCACCTCAGGGAAGGTGTCTTTCTCACAGCCACACCACCAGAAGATTTTGTGCAGTGCCCTGACCATCAGGTTGTTCCAATTATTCTCACTTCCTGGGTATCCAGTGAACAACTTGATTTAAAACTGACCTCGCTGCTCTGTGTGCCAGATCACTGGAGTAGGACTGGAGCTCTGACTGGAATTTGGTGATGTAACATTATAGTGCATGGAAGAGGTTTTGGGGCACAGTACTATAGGGATGTGACACTTCCGCAAATCACAAAGCAGATTCTTAAATCAAACTTGTCCTTGATGATTGCTTGGCATGTTAATAGATGAGATTTGTAGGTGCTCTTATGCTGTCTAATACAGGTCTGCTTTTGTGCATTTTCCTTTTCACCTATCCACAGGATTATTATGGTAGTCTAATAAAACATCAGGAGTCTGCAGTTTACTCCAGGAGGGATTTGGCTCCTGTTTTCATCTCATACTGCCAATCAGCAGCCTTACACTGAAAGGTAATTAGATTATCCTCTAGGTCTCTTTCCAGCCTACACTGAATGCATATAATGCATTTAAATTTAAGGAGTCTAGTTTGTTAACGGACTGTACTTGATAGACTGTCATGGCAAAGCTCTGAAACAAAACACTTCAAAGGTATTTCCTGGGAAAAGTCCAATTAATTTTGTTTGCTTGTTTACTTGTAATTTCTATTTCTAAGAGACTTTGCTCTGAAACATGGCTAAAGCAATGACAAGGATGCTTCCAGTGTTGTGCACAGTTGATATGAAGCATGCATATTTTATGAGTAGGAATAGAATCTGATACCTGAACTCCAAACTGAGTTCCTTTTGGCTAATGAAGATCATCAGATCTAGACACTTTTGCAGATACCTGTGGAACCCACTTATTTTCATTAATGATGTCTAGATATACGAGATAACAAAATTACCTACTCATTTGGAACCATTTGTCAATTTTACTGTGAAGCTTGCTGGAAGCAGTAGCCAGCTATTACCTCTTTCTTACCTTCCTTGCTTGTCTTCTGTAAGCTGCAAAATCTTACTTCCCTCATGAAGGCAATGGGTATGAATCACATAGATGGAACAGACTTCATGCAGTAGGAACTTGTCATTTCTGCAGGTGATGTTTCTGACTACAAGTGTAGTTTAAATGCATCCGTTACCAGTCAGTGTTGGGGAATGATGCGAGTTTCAATCTGAAAGGAACTTTAAAAAGGCCTAGTTGAATTCATATTCACTCCCTGTATAAGTACATTTAAGAAGGCTTGACCACTGCTTAAGTTAGGTTAGACACTGGGTCATTGGTGAGTTGCTTAAGTTAAAAGTGATGTAAATTAATCTGTGTCGTACAGGCTTAAAAGAGCCAACTAAAACTATTGCAACTTTTATTCTGAAGGCAAGGGCTTAGAATCAGAAAACAATTATTCCTTAAAAACCTATAATTAATCTTCCTCTTTCTCCTCAACACTTCTGAATTGTTCCCTTAAATTACATTTTTTTAAGTCATAAACTGGTCCATAGTGCATGCTTATGCAGTTCATACTCCTATTTTTGTTGCTTTGAAACTGCTTCTGGTAGTCATGCAAATGTTTTAAAGTTGTCTTTTCAAGATGACTTTGATCTCTGTTTTCAGTGTCAGCCATTCATTACCAGACATTTTGATTTTTAATCTCTCTTTTCCATAAATCTCAGCAGCTCCTCGATGCTTTAGCTACTTATTCCTCTTTCCATTTTTGCTGTTAGGAATTACCTACTATGCAGAAAGTCCGGGAACAAACTTCCTAACAGAGTAAATTCCCAGATATTTTGAAGCATTTCTTATATTTTACACCTGATACTTCAGAATTTTTGAGATATGAAATATTCCTCATGCTGTTGATTTAAAAAAGTTGTATTGTTTTGTCAATGTTTGTTTTCCTTTAGTTCTGAAGGCCATGGCAAAAATATATATAATTCTGCTGGGAAACATTTTCCAGCAGAGAAGAGCTGCATTTGTTTCTAAAATATGGAATGAACTAAATAGAATAGAAGATGAGGGTGTTTTGGACCTATTCATTTGCAGCTCTTGTTTAGCAGATATGTTAAGAATCTCACACTTTATGTTCTGTTTCCTTACCTTGTTCTTCCTCTGTCTCACTGAAAATGAAAGGGAATTTTCAGTCTACACCGGATATTAGAGGGTTACGTTTAATTTTTAAGATATATTCTGGAGGCATACTTCTCTTGCACTTATTTTACTACTTGTGTTTTGCTGAGTCAGTTGGAAATAGGATTCCATATAGGAAAAGATACAGGTTTAGGAAAGTATATGGATTATTGCTAAGCCTAGCTTTGCATCTTAAATATGTAGCTTTATGCCTGCTCTTACGCATGAGTGCCCTGATCTAGCTCTGATTTTGTACTGTTCATTGACTCCAAATACTAGTTGGGAAACAGTTTCCTTCTTTTCTTGTCCATCTCCTCCCCTACGTCAAGCAATGCAGAGCCACCAGTGGCATACTGGTGGATCCTCTTAGGTTGGTCCTGAGTATGAGCTGGATACAATATGTAGTGGTAAATGTGGGCTGGGTTGCTTTGGGACTTCAAAACTTGGGACTTTTGGGGTCCTCAGCATCAGGAAGATGTGGACCTGTTGGAGTGCATCCAAAGGAGGGCCACAAAGATGATCAGAGGACTGGAGCACCTCCCCTATGAGGATAGGCTAAAGGAGTTGGGGTTGTTCAGCCTGGAAAAGAGAAGGCTTCGGGGGACCTTATAGCAGCCTTTCAATACCTAAAGTGGGAGAACAAGATGGAAGGGGAGACACTTTTCAGCTGGTCAGATTGCAACAGGACAAGGGGGAATGGATGTAAGCTGAAGGAGGGGAGGTTTAGACTAGAAATTAGAAGGAGGTTCTTTACCCAGAGGGTGGTGAGAAACTGGAACAGGTTGCCCAGAGAGGTTGTGGAGGCCCCATCCCTGGCAGTGTTCAAGACCAGGCTGGATGTGGCCCTGGGCAACCTGGTCTAGTGAATGTGGCATCCCTGCCCATGGCAGGGGGGTTGGAACTAGATGATCTTGAAGGTCCCTTCCAACCTAAGCCATTCTATGATTCTGTGATTCAATGATTCTGTGATATGATTCAAGTGCTAAAGAGTGCAGGATACTTCCCCAAGGAGTATGGAATGGGTGGAGCTGCTGTGAATAGTGCTGAAATAGGTTGGAAGTTAAAGGAAAGCTAGCAGACCTTTCTGTTGATACTGGAAGCAGCTTTTGTCTGACTGCTTCATCTTCTGCCTCATCCATATTCTATTTTATCTGTTTGAAATGGGGAATGAAGATTTTTTCCAAAGGCACCTACCAACTTCAGTTCATCTCTTGTTTCCAAGTCTCATAGACAATTAGGAACTTCAATGCTGTGGAGCATTAGAGCATGTGGAGCATCTAGACAACAGATTCCTTCTGAGGATGGGACTTGTGGTCCTCAAGCATATTCACCATGAAGCACGATGTTAAAAAATAGCAGCAGTAATTCCAGATGATCTGATATGAGGTCATGTGAAAATCTAGAGCTGTTAGTTTAGGACACTGTCTAGCTCAGGCAGGCTAGCTGCATTAACCTCAGCACTACACTGACACATTTGTAGTGCTCCCAGTTTGGGGATTAACTGATTTATGGTCAGTGTGACAGTGGTTGCAGTGAGCAACATTCACATAACTGCAGGGTATGTCTAAAACAGTTTCCCTTACTCTTTTCTCATAGTCTTAGATGCCATGTAAGAGCTGGACATTGACAAGCCAGGATTCAGTAAGCTGGACACCTTCACAGCAGTCACATGGGCATGCAGAAGAAAATACAGGCTTTTATATTTGAAGATAGCAGCCTATCTCAACCTTTATGTCAAAACATCAAGACTTGGAATTTTATACAAGTGAGATCTTGTTCAAAAAATCAGCTTGTCCTTTTCAGATGGACACTGGAGGCTTTGTACAGCTGTAATTCAGACTGAAAAAAGAACGTGGCTCTCTGTTAGAGGCAAATAGGTAGGAAAAGGTACAAGTGGCTGTATTCACAAAAGCATTTAGGTACCTGTAACTGAAATTGGCAGCATCCACCTTGGTAGCTGTCAGAAAGAAAAAAGTAGAATATATGTTACAGATGTGTACCATAGGCATGGAACTGAAAGATCTAATGTCTTCACTCACAACAGTACAAATTTACTGTTTTATGTTCTTAACATTCAGAAAACTTCTGGCAACACTGGTGTTCCTGGCTAATGTTTAACAAGAATAGAAGCTGCGTTTGCTGTGGGAGGTAGAATACAGAGTAAAGATCACTGCCTCCCTCCTAAAATTAAAAGTGAAGTGCAAGACAAAATAGATTATTTGTGGTGAGAATCAATTTTAAACCAAATTTTGCAATGATAGAATGCAAATAAAGGTCAGGAGAAGCCAAAATCTCTGCTGTCACTATAATTCAGTGTTATTTAAATTCTCTATTTCTTAACTGTCGTCCTGCTAACCAGACAACCTTGCGGGCATCTTTAATGTTCTGTCAAGTGAGTCTTCTCATTCCCAGATGGATTTGAGAGTAATTAGAACTATGCTCTCTCCCTGCAAAACTTGCATGCTACAGAAGGCTTTTCATCTGAAGCTTCAGAGGGGAAAAACCCTGTACTCCTGCTTTTACCAATATTGACCATACAAAAAAAAAAGCTAACTAATGATCCTGCTGTCATTGTTTATATTTTTTATATCATCATATGGAGGTTTAGCTTCCATTAGGGTTCCTTCTTCCTCCTATCTTCATTTTCACAGTGTGAATTAACTGAGCAGGTATGCTGGAGTTATCAGAAATTCCTGCAAGTATGTGCTTAGTAGTGGGTAATATAATCAGGAGTCAGAGTGTAAGACAGTTATAGTGGTCCAATTTGTGGTCTATTGTTATATATTTTCTATGGTAATGGGATTTTCTGGCAGAGATCAATATTTTTCATTTCTACAAGTGAGAAATTGTTATGCTGTACTTCATGCAATGGCATTAGTCTGTACTTTTTGTCACTGTTTTTTAAGCATAGCTCTTAAAAATCACAATAGGCTTGAAAATGAAACATAAACTTTGAAGATCTCTTCATCTTGCAGGCTCTTCCTTCAAAACAAAACAAAAAATCTTGTCAAAGTCTAGTAGAACTTTTTCACAGTTAAAACAATTGAGTATCATTTTTACTGGAACTGTATCACATCTCTCTGTAGTTCAGGGACTTTGTTCAGCTTCTCAGAGTATGACAAAGTCTTTAAAGGAAACTTGTGCAGAAATGTTTGATACAGGCAGTCTTAGGAACAAAGCTGACAATGTCTTTTGCTAACTGCTCATAAATTATTCCAGAATATTTGATACAAAGAATTTTTAAAGTAAAACTGGAATCAGATGAACACTTTTGGAGGAAAATGAACTTTGGATGCATGACGAGGAGTACAGGTTTAGGATACCTGTTTAGATTTTGCTGTTAGCCCATTTCAAGGGTGAAGAATGAAGCACGTGTTGACATCGAGGTTGTACTTGCAGTAGGAACTGGGAAAATAATCTAGAAAATAATTATTCTGTGATCAGATCTTTAACATGCCTTGCAATGGAGCAGAGGCTGAGCAATTGCCTTTTGTTTTCCCTCCTTGGAGCAGGGAATTATCAAAGAACAAGTTAGAAGAAACCCTTGCAGAAACTTGAGTGGTTGCCCTCCCTAGAGCAGAGGACATGAAATGAGAGAGGAGCGTCCCCTTGTATGTGGCTCAGCAGTAGCAGCAATGTCAGAAGATGCTTTTCCCACCCTCAAGTGACAGTAGTCAGTGAATTGCTGCTACTTTTTCTCTGTGCAAAATGTAAAAGCTCTTGAATAAGTAGAAAGTAAAATAATTCCTTTTCAGCAATGTGCAGGACCAGAATTTACACATGCTTCATACAAAGAGCTACAAATACAGATTGTCAGTGGTGGAGTGTTTTCCAGTTAAATTCTTTAGCCCCCTTCATACCTGTCAAGTGCTCTTGTAGCAGCAGTGAGATGTCAGGGGGGCAGAGCAGAAATGTCACATCTCATAGAGAAAAATCTAACAAAAGGAAAAGAATGGACATTTGTCCTGAAACTGCAGAAAGATTTTGTTAGCACATCTGTCATTGTGTTGTCAGTCAGCTTCAGGTGAAGCATTTGATCTTAGCCTGTCATCAGATTTAAGCGTTTTGCTCCCACCCATCTGACGTAAGGTGGAAAATTGTTGTGTGTCATGACAACTACAGCTGATGTCTCAAATCCATGCATAAGAGAAATGCATGGATGATTGTTTTATTTTTAAGCTTTTCCATGCAAAATATATCTATTTTTTTCATAGGGAAATGGAGCATGCTTCTATTCAGTTCCTTAGATGCATACTTTGATGAAGAAATGTCTTTGTTCAATGGGGGAAATTGGTAAAATGTCAAACTTAACAGAAAATAAACTGAAACCCACATTTAAAAACAGCTCACTGAAGAACCTGCTTCCCTGCAAAGAAATAAAAGTGTAGTGGAGGGGCATGTCAATATAGGACCTTCTTTTCAGGACCTCATCTTTACTCCTAAATTCAATATGATTTGGTCTGGAAAAATTTTTGTTCATGTTGTGAATTATTCTTATCATGCAAAATGTTAATTTCACATGTTAAAACCTCGTGGCTGCTTCCATATGCTGCAGTAGGGAAGAACTGAGAGAATGGTTAGGCATTGGCACAGGCTGGCCAGGGGACTGGTGGAGTCACCATCCCTGAAGGGGCTACACAACCTGTAGAAGTGTCACTTGGTGACATGGTTTAGTGACATTGTGGTGTTGGGTCAGTGGTTGGACTTGATGATCTTGGAGGTCTTTTCTGACCTAAGTGATAAATTATTCTAAATTATTCTGTGCTTTACTGCTGATAAGGTTCCTTTTTTCCTTAAAATACAATGCACGGATAAGGTACAGTAACTGCAGCTCTGAAATCACAATTGATGAGCATATATGAGGTAAAAATCTGAAGGTACAAAGAAAAGACAAGACTACAGTACCAGAGGTATTTCTTTGTATCTCTGAGTTTCCTCTCCAGTGCTACTGTTTTTTCTCTCCCAACTTGTAAAGAAAATAAGAACCACAAGTCAGAAGCTTAACCTTTTTATGTTTGTTCACTCATCTGTAGAATAGAGAATATTGCATATGTAATACTGTTTTTAGGATGAATATGTTAATGTCTGAAAAGCTTTTTAAGAATGTAAAACACTATGTAAATGTGAAATATTAGCATATCTTTATGCTTCAACAAGAGGGGGAGATGCTGCAGGAGTTCAGATGCTAGTCTTAAAAGTAGTTCAGTGCAGGCCAAAGTGTCTTGGAAAGTGGTGTCCTGAGAGAATCTTTGAAGTGGCAAAAAACTTACACTCCGACTGACTTCAGCACACTTGTATCCAAGTCTGTCAGACAGGCTATTCATATGGTTTCTTTCTCCTCCCTTCTTCACTTTGGGGCAGGTTTGGTAACGAACTGGACATGCAGACTAGGGGAAGCACATCACGGTTTTGCTTCAATCGCAGAGTTCTTAGGTATACCTGTCATCCGCAGTGAAATCTGAACACCCCAAACCACATCACTTTCTTCCTCCCATCCTGCCTATCCCCTAAACAAATTAAAGGTCTTCCTTAGCTGAAAGCTGTTGTTTGCTGGAGGGAGGGAGCAGGAAGGCTGAGCTATCTCATTCACCTTACACAGTACTAACATCCTAAAAACATATTGGCAGTAGCTCCAGACAGAACGTCAAAATACTTGGTCTAGTGTTTGATCTAGTGCATAGCAAGAAGACCTGAGAGGTGTGCAGAGACAACAGGATGCAGAAGGCATGGCACCTGTTTCATTACTTCACTCAAAAGCTCTCCCATCTTTTGGAGAGCACAGTTAGGCCTTGGAGATGATAATGATATAGTTTGTGTAGGTAGAGAGCTATGGCCCTCAAACAGTGTTTATGTATTTCCTTGTTAATAACATTACAGATATCCTTCTGTTAGAAGGAAGTTTAAAGTCTACAGTCTCTTTTCTCTTGCTTGGAGCTCATATATCTCTATGAAATAAATGGAAACTCTTTACACCTTTAAGACTGCAGTATAATTGGGGGGTGGGGGGTGCAGAATACTTTGGTACCTGAAGTAAGCAAGGTTTGGTCAGTTCTTTCCCTCATTTTTAATTAAAGAATGGAAACCTTTTGTTCTAGGCAGGTTCTCTGCAGTCATTAAATATGCAGTGTCAGAAAAAGGACACTGGAAGGCCGTCCAGATTAAGTACCAGTGCAATTGTGAATTTCATGCCTCTCTGCACACCTATGATAGTGTTTATCAAGGTTCTTTTAAATGCATCGTGCTGTAGAAAGGACCAAAAATGTCACATCACTTGCTACATTGCACCTAAAGGTGGTTTATATTTCTGGTTTTTGGAATAGCAGGTGGATCCAAAAAAGTGGGCATTGTCACCAACAGCACCCCATTGCTCATCTTGATATCAACAGCCAAACACCCCAGGAAGCATCAAACAGCTGATGTGCTTTGCCTGTGATACTGCTCAACGAGCCCTTCTCATACAGTCTAAGTTCTAGTAATACTAAACTCTGATTAAAACTGTCCTGAAATGCTTTAAAATGCAATCTAAAGTAGCCTTAGTATTTAAAAATGCTGGTTCTCTGCAGAAGGCTATGTAGGAGACAGAGTCCATTCCAATGGTTGGCTCAAAGGATTTTGTGTTCTCTTTATGTAGTTCATTTGTCCTTCCTTTTAATAATGTACCAGTGGAACTAGTTCATGTAGCCATATGAGTTACTGATCTCTGACCACGGAAATGTGAGATGTTTCATTGACTAGCTATGTCTCTGCTGACATTCCTGATGTTCTAGGAAAGTGTTAGATGCTCCTGTAATGGTTTCCCTCAGCCCTGAGGTGCTTGAAAACATGATAAATTGAATTTATCTAATTCTTGTTATACTCATTCAGTTTAAAAGTAGCATCACCTTTGGAATTACTGGGGAAGAAAATCAGAATTTGTTGCAAGGACTCTGATTTATCTATTTTATGATTTTTTCAGCACTGCTAGAATTCTGTCTTTAAGTCATTTAAGTTGCAAAATCTGGGGTATAACATAATTAGAATATAGGCTCGTATTGTGCTGGGATCTTTGTGCAAAATGCTGTACTTATTTCTTTAAGTCCATGGCAAAACTGAGGTAGCTTCAGAAGCATACAATGGAAGACAGTGAATTTGTTGCCCGAGATTGAAATAAAATGGACTATACATACATCACCTGCCAAAAAATTGCTTATTTTGACCATCAGAAGTTGGTATTTGGATTAGTTCAGTTCACTGTATAGTATCTGATCTGATTATTATTCTTTTTAATCTCACAGAATAGCCAGAGTTGGAAGGGACCCATTAGGATCATCTAGTCCAACTCATGTTTAGGCACAAGAGAACTCCATAGTCACACCATGTGCCTAAGTGCCTTGTCCAATTACTTGTTAAATTCCATGAGAGTAGGGGCCATGGCAGCCTCCCTGGGAGGCTAATACTAAACCACTTTGGATTTAAAAAAAACAAAAACAAACCAACAAACCCAGACTATTCCAAAGGTCAATATGTTATCATTATCTTCACGTGGAAGGTAAACTTTATGTTGTAAAAACCAAGGTGATTATTTCTAAAGAAAAAAACTTGAATCTTCTGAGTCTGTTTTGTTGAATAATACCACAGGAGTCAGTAAGCAGTAAGTGGTGATTTGACATAAATGGTCACCTATAAAGAATAACCTGTCTCAGTTAGTAAGGGTTTTAAAATGTGGTGTGGTTTTGGATCAACTCTAGCAATATCAGCTTGGGCTCTACTGCCTGAGCCTAGCACTATTCATTTATTTCAACCATCTTTTTTTTCCTGAAACAAAAACTTGATAAAACATATTAATGCTGTTATGGTTTTATTTCAGAACCTTTTCATTATTTGAGATCTATTATCTCCTAAAGTGTCTTTTTTATATCTTTTATAGCTGTAACGCTTACTTGGTTTTTACACAAGATCTTAAAGCCAAATAGTGGCCTTGTAAAACCAAGACAAAATCAGGAATGATTGTATGAACATTCCATTTTCCTTCCCCTTCAGAATTAAATGAAGAGCCAGACACATAAAAGGCTTTCATTTTGTCCTATTCATTTCTCAATCAGTTGTTTTAGGGAAAAGTCAGTTTAATTATCATTAAATTCTCTTTAACGATAACATTTGTCCCACCTCTAATCCTGCACTTAGGATATTAGTTTGCTTGTTTTACATCCTAACTGGTTTTCATGATTTTGGACTTACTGTTGGTAGGTTTTGTTTGTAGAAAAACTGAAGATAGCTGAAAGAACCTAGTAATTTGCCTTCAAACTTTCTGGCAGTGGAAGACACACTGCTATAATTCCTTTTTAAGTCAGTTAAGTTACAAAATAAGGGTAAAACAGAATCAGAATTTAGACTCACTTTATGCTGGAAGGTTTGTGTAGAATGCTGTACTTATTTCTTTAAGTCTGTGGCAAAATCTTAGTCACTTTTAATTTTCATATAGAAAACTAATTCTGTGAAGAACATGTGCATGCATTCAGTGGTAATGAGGTACAAGCCTTCACAAATATGGTAGAATTCATTTATTCTAATGGAAAGTAAGATTTCAGTGTGGATATGTATCAATGGGTGTGTTTTCATTTGCAATGGCACACTTTAATCTGGATTTATTTGATAAATGTGCAGTGTGACTCCTGCAGTTACCTGATGCAGGGATAACCCTAGAGTAGGGTACAGATCTTACTTGTTGAATAACAATCAATAGATTTTTGTCTGTTTTCTTCCTGTTTTCTGTCTGTTGCATTATTTTTGTGAGGGGTGATTTTCACAGAATATGGTAGCAAGTCCCAAAGGTTTAAATTTCTAGGTTGCTTGGTTGAGGGCACTTTTGTTGTAAATGGCTCATTAAAACTGTATGTCATTTTCTGAAGGCTTAATTATGTCAACAGAAAGTACAAGGTTTTGCTTATTAATAGAGAACAGGATATGGTTCTGGGGCTAAGGCTGCACAGAAGCATTGACTACATCAATGTTTCTTTTTCATGTTAAAGATAATTTATTCATGTGCTCCCCTCACTTTATATTTTCAATATTGCAAAGGTACCTAAGTCAGGCTTGGTTTGGATTTAAAGCTATAATAGATAGAAACAAGAAAATAAGTTGTCTTCCACAAAATGCTTCCTAGAAAGCAAATGAAAGAGCTGGGAAATGAACTTTCAGCCATAAAAGAGTATCAAAGTGAGAATTATTTCCTGGGACTATTGACTGACTATGAATGTCACTTTAACATTAGCTAGTTTTTTCTCATGAGCATTTGTGGGAAATATTTTGAGAGGATGTTTTAAACAAGTTTCCTTTTGCTCTGCTTGTAGACATGGTTTATCTTTTTCTGAGGCATTTTTTTTTGTCCATGTTCTGCTACAGCTTGGAGCACAGATCTCAGGAAAAAAGGTTGTAGTGCTGAGAATGTGAAAAAACCAAATGTTAATTATCTGTTTTAAAGACTTGACAGTAGGAGTCTTTACTAATTGTTAGCCAAGGAAAGAGAATCTGGATGCAGAAGCATAAAAGCTCTGGTAAGTTTACTAAGCTTGACATTTAAGTGTACGTGTACAGTTTGTTAGGGCTAATTTAGGGAGATGATCAGTTCATCCCTTCAGATTGGTGTGGCAGGGTCCTCTGGTGCTCATGCATACATTTTGTTAATTAAAATGCTGAAATATTTCAGTTGCTGTTGTAGTATGCTTGCATACATGGGAGTCACAGTTTCAGTGTTGCATATTTTGGAGAAGGGAAGCAGCCAGGAGGTTTGTGATGGTGCGTGTGCGCAGTGGGAAGAGGAATCCTCTTCCAGAATACCAGTGCCTGCTGGTTAGAAAGAAAGTTACTTTAACATTTAGTGTTTACTTAGTAGTGTGTGGTGGATGCCAGCTCTCATCTCAGGCATTTAAAAATGTGCAGGGTGGATTCTTGAGGTCTATGAAGTGAATAGAGATAGGTTGCTGAGTTCAGAGCATTAACCAGCAAGTCATGTAGTGATATCATTTCAGCCTGGCTGAAGAACTTTTGGATGGGCCAGTCCGAATGCTACAGCCTAGCACTGAAAACAGGAGGGAGTTAGGCTCTGTGGGTTTGTGTCAGTCTTGACATAGAAATCCTATTCTGCTGGTAAGGTTTTGTATTTAGCTGGTTACTAACAACTGGGGTTGTGCTAATGTACGTCTTGAGTAGTGGTTATTAATTTGTTACCTAATGTGAGTTCATACAATCGGGAACAGAAGTCAGGAGCCTCCCAGCAGCCTAGTGCCAGCAATATCTTTAGCTGAATTTTTGTCTTCCCACAAAAGGGTTGAGAAATTGAAGCTGAAGGATTTTCAGGTTTCAGGAAACACAAGAATTTCTCTAGAAATTCTGCAGAATTCAAGATTTAATAAAATAAAAAAGAAGGTATATAAGATAATTTATGCCCTGGTTTGGTTTAATATATTCAGCTGAATTTGATACTATCTTCACAAGAACTGGTACATTTTCTATTAAAATAATTCAGAATCCTTTTATTGAAACTGATTATTTTACTTTCAAGTCTCTGCTTATTAAAGCTAAGGAACAGTTTCCCTGAAGACATTTGCATCTATTAGCAAAGGAAATATATGTACTACTAGAAAATACTTAACCTAGGACAAATTGGTGACAGCAGGATATTGAGCAATTAAGTCTTAGAGAGGATGTAAGGGAAGTCCCAGATAAATGTAGCAGATACTTAAGTTGTCAAACTGAGCTGCTTGGACATTTTGTTTTCTGAAGAAAATAATATGTATATAAAAACTGAGGGTATTTGAGGCTGAATGCTTTTTGGCTGTAGAAGGTTTTCTGATGAAAATTGAAAGCTATCTGTGGCAAGCAGGAGAAAGAACGTTTAGGTTTTTTACATGGAATTGTCTGTTTTCAGCAATGGATTACTCTAGTGAATAGATGGAAGGATCAGGCACCTGTAGACTGACAGTGTAATGACAGACTACAGGCCAGTGGGGAAAAAAGATCACTCAGAACACTGACACATTTTCTACTCTTCCTTAAATGACTGTTGGAATTCTTCCACTTTGCTTCAGTGTCCTCCATTTCCAGTAGGATCAGTCTCAGTGTAACTGCACTACATCCAATCAATTGTATTTATCATTTGCTTTCCTTTTAAAGGTAGTTTTCAGTGCTGCCTTTTGTTTTGTGATGGTTGATGTTTCATGTATTTTAAACCCTTTTTTTTCCTGTGGACTAATAACCAGACACAGGGTTATATTTTAGATTGTTTGCTCATAGGAAAAAATACCCTTTTGTGTGTGCTGTGCTAAACAGTTGCCAACCAGAACCCTTCTGAGCTTCAGTTCTGCAGCTCATAAAACTTAGCTGAAGTTTAGGTGATCCTGTGGATGCAAAAAAAAATTCTGATGTTTATTTCATTATTGGTTCACCTTCTTGTAGGTGATCTGTGTTTTCTGTCTTGATTCCATAACTTGGAATTGTTAGGTACATATCTGTAATGGTAATTTGTGTGCTGAGGTCTGTAACTTGTGCAGACATAGCACACCAGCAGAAGCCAATAGAGACATAAATATTACTTATGGAGACTATGTGTGTGCAACACATTTCCAAGGCCTGTCTGTGTATATATGTACAAAAATATGCAGTTCAACAGCAGCTAATGATGCTGATTCAGTGATTTAGTTAAAGGTGAGAGCAAACTGGTTTTATTCATGTATCACAATTTGGGGGAGGTTAATTTGTTCTCTGGTTTTTGTTTTTCATTTTTTCTCCCATTCCTCTGGCTCACTGTAGTCTTCCTGTGGTCAGCAGTTGAAGGCACAGGTATAGATCAGACTGGTTTCTAAGCTTTTCTTCAAATATGAAAAGTAAATGATTTTCTGCAGTGCAATGCTACCCTTTTCCCACCAGAATCCCTGTGTTTCTCATTTAACAGCATTATTAAATCTCATGCATCATCATGTTGAAGAAATTGGTGATCTGGAAAATGCAGCCTAATTAAGATCATGCTACTGAATACAGAGTGTTTTTATATAATAACTGATTACTGCCAGAGATATGTCTTACACCAGACTGACATATACAAAGGAGATTGTCCCCACTGTTGAAAATAGGATTGAAGTGACAGCAAACTGCAGAAGTATCTGTGTTTCAGCAGAAGACTGGGTACTTTATTAAAGTATGTTTGTTCTGCCTGTTAATTTAAAACAAAAACAAAAACACACACACAAAAAAAAAATAACCACAAATGACAACCAAGTCCCCAAGCTCATCTATTGCATGGCTCCTCTCTGGAAGCTGATAATTATGGGCTAATTAAGCAGAGATTAGAGTGACAGGCTTTGCCTGAATTCTCTAGTGTAGCAGTTACTGATTTGTAGCATTTCCTTCCTCAACAAAAAAATAACCTGACCCTGTTTTTAATTTATTATCAATTTGGAAATAGGTACCTTTTGAAACTTGATCTTTTCAGTTTGTCTGTGAAGAAAGATGATTTTTCAAATTAAAAGGGGTATGTTTATAAAAGAGCACACTGTGTGCTACTTCATACTTTTTGGTATCACTTAAAAACAACTATTAAAAGATATTTCCATAAAGGAGTTGCTCATATGAGGTGATAGTTTCCACAGCTGTCACTGATCTGATTGTTCAGTGCTCACTAATGGCCAAAACAAGGCAGAATTTGAGAGCTGTTTTGGAAATGGTTTGAATGGTGTCTGTCCTAATGTTGTCTTAAGCAATACTGTAGGTGGTATCAAGTATTATTCTTGTTTTCCCTCTAGAAAACCTACCTATAGGTCACTAGACTTTGGAGCTGAGAGAGAGGTGGCTCTCCAGAATATATTTGAAGTATATTCCAGGAGGATAACACTGATGAGTTATTCTGTAGGCAGTTAGGATAAATCCCTGGATTGGTAGTCCTTGTCACAATGGGAGATTTCAGCTTCCCAGCCATCAACTGGGGTACTACAGTGCTATGACAAGCAAGCCTGGGAAATTCCTGAACTTTGTGGAAGATAATTCCTTGTCACAAGTACTCAGTGAGCCCCTAGGAAAGATGTCCTCCTGAAGTTGTTGTTTGTGAACAGAGAAAGACTCTTGGGAGATGTGATGGGAGGCTGTCTTGGCTGCAGTGGTCATGAGGTGGTCAAGTTCAAAGTTGTTGGTGCAGTGAGAGGAAAGGTCAGCAGAGTTCCTACCCTGGATTTCAAGAGAGCAAACTTTAAGGTGCTTGGAGCTAGTTAGCAGTGTCCCCTGGGAATCTGCTTTTGAGGGCTTAGGGGTCCATGAGTGCTGGTCAGGTTTAAGAACCAACTTTTCAAACCACAGGAACAGACAATCTGTTGTGTCAGAAGTCAAGCAAGTGGAGCAGAAGACCAGCTTGGCTAACTAGGGAATCCACTTGGAACTCAGGAGGAAAAAGAAGGGGTATAATCTCTGGAAGCAAGGTCAGCCTTCAGAGGAAAGTTACAGGGCTGTGGTTCAGGTATGCAGGGAGAAGTCTCAAAGGTCAAAGCTCAGCTAGAGTTGAAACTGGCCAGTGTGGTATCAGACAAGAAGAAAAGCTTTCTTCAGTATGTTGCTACCAGGAGGAGGCCCAAGGAAAATATTGGACTGATTGTTGTTGAAGATGGTTATTTGACAAAAGGATATGAAGATGAAGCAGAGGCATTAAGTGCCTTTTTTTGCCTCAGTCTTTATTAATACAGATAGACCTTGAGCTGCCTGGTCATCTGAGTTGAAGGACCACTACTGCAGGAACAGTGACATTTCATTTATGGACACTGACACTGTAGGGGACAGGTTGTATCAGCTGAACCTTCCTAAGTCCATGAAGCCTGCTGGGATTCATCCCAGAGTACTGAAGGAGCTAGTAGAGCCCTCTCAACCATCTACTGGAGATCTTGGGAGATCTGCCCTGCAGACTGTAAGCTATGCACTGTGACATCAAGGTGAGAGACACAGCCCCACCCACTGCAGCCCTGCTCACTGCCCCTCTGCCCAGCATCCTTCCAAGGAAGGCCTTTGGGGTGCTGGCCCTGAGGCACAGTGCCTGTGCCCAGGAGGAGCTGTTCCTGCCCTTGGTGGCCATGCACTGGGTACAGCTTCTGCCATTTGACTGCCAAGGATGAACCTTGTGTTTTGATTTCCACTGACAAAAGAACTGGTAGCCTATACATTTTAAAACTATGCTTTCTTCTTTCCAAAGCACCCCTCAAGGGGAACGAGTGGGGGAATAGCATGTCCCAAAATAATTAGCTCTAGCTGTACTAATTGCATTCCTGTACTGTGCTGTAGCTAGCAACGATCCAGATTGGAAGTAACAAATTCCTTGGTAATTGCAGTGGCTGCCACATCAAAAAGGGAAGGTCATTTTTTTCAGAGAATGTCAATGGAAATGTTTTAGAAAGTGAAGGTGTTAGTTGGATTTCTTCTGTCTTTAAGAATTCTTTGGCTTTTCTTTTTTAACTGAGCTCATCAATGGCCATCAATCTTGTTTTATATCTCCTCCCTGTTGTTTTCCTCTGAACTCCTGTTACACAACAGGGCACAGCATTGTAGCAGTTCTCAGTAAACAGAGTGCTGTTTACAGCTCCCCTGCAACAATTCTGCTCACATCTTTGTGTTCAGGTGGCCCAGAGTTCATGGTAGCGCTTCTAACATCTGACCAAACACATTCCACGTGTCTTCCTTTTTCCTTCCCTTTGACAGCCACATTTCATGCAGCTGATGTAGAAATAAAGGTGCAAGCTTTAAAAATGTGTTATGGTTGTCCACCCTTTCCTGTTGCTTTTTGGCTGGCTGGGACACAACTTGCTATGGAGGCATTGCCCAACATTTCATTCTGCTCTGAAAAAGATCCTCCAGAGAGGGGGATTTGGCGAGTGAGCAGCATGTGCGCCAGTGTGCCAGTGCTCTTACAGTACGCATGATGCTAGCAGCAATCTTGGAAGTGCTCCCTGTGGTGTAGTTCTCTTGATTGTCTGTTTCATAGTTCCAGCTCTAGAGAGGCATGGAATGACAGGAACAGCAGCAGGTGCATGGGAACGGGTCTTGGCTTGTTTTGTTTTGGACTTCTCTCTCTGGTTATTTCTCCTAATGTTTCCCATAGTGAATGTCAGTCCTTTAAGAGTGAAGCTCTTGGAAAAAGTAATTGTAAGGGCAGTGTGAGCTGCTCAAGGTGGACATTAAATGGAAGGGAGTTAAGACCCTTTCAGTGTCCCAACTCAGCAACAGAGTTAAGAAAACTTAAAAAAGTAAAGAGCAGGGTCATAAGTGATGGCTGTTCATTTCCACTGGCTAGGGATACATTTTTAAGAGCATGAGTGTATCTAAATGTGTGAGGAAATACTCCCAGAGCAAACTGGACGTTAGACAGAGAATGATCATTGACAAGAATTTGGTTTCTAAGAAAAAAAATAAAAGTATGGAATATTAATAAAGTCAGAATGTGTCCTCATGCAGGTAACATTCCCTAGTCAGTCATCCATAACAGCTGTTACTTCCAGCAAAATACCTTTTGAAATAGCTAGTGCATTGGCTAACTGCTCATGGATTAGCTGAAGAGTCATCTTCAGGAGGCAGAGCAACTCCAGTTACCTCACCTGGGTCTGTTGTACCATCCACAATAGAAACAGCAGTATCAGAGCTGGCCCAGTGGCTAAGACAGCATTTGGAACTGCAGACCAAGTTGCATTTGTGATGGTTATTCTTATACTGCTACACTAAACAAGGCCAAGGGCTGATTTCTGGCCCTTAAACAAGGTGATATAGATGGGCCACATCCGTGCTACATGACTCATACTTTTAGGGCTCTCAAACACAGTAATTGTCTTCAGTTTGGGGGGCAGGGTGGTGGTGTGGTGGGTTTTGGTTAGGGGTTTTTCTTTCTTTTTCTACCATTCAAAGGTGAAAATGGCTCTAAAATTTATTCCTATGAAGAGACCTTATAGACAAAGATAAATGTTCTCAAAGTTCATTTATGATGGATATGATACAGAATTTCCAGTTTTAATTTCTGCACAGGAAAAGGTATTGGAGAAGGTGTGTACTCAAGGGTGCAACAGGATGAGATGGTGGATCATTTGCAAAGAAGAAAGGATTCCCTGACACCTTCTTTAGAGAGAATTTAACAGTGCAAATGAAGTGACTTAAAAACTATCCCTTCTCACGGTAGCTGAAGTTACTCACTAGGGCACTATGTGTAGATACCTTGGCAATTAGCTGTTAGTTCAGAAAAAGCTGTGTTCAGTGAGGGACAAAAAGAACATCTTGCATCACCAGTTTTTTTGGTTTATTGCATTTCCATGTTGCTTTGGGAGTCCTCAGGGTGAAAAATTCCACATAATTTCATTATTTGAGGAGATGAAACTACCCTAGGAGCAGGGAAAGTAGGTTAGTACTTTCTAATTTGTATAATGTTTCTTTGTATGATAAATCACTTCTGGTTATTTTATATCTACTATCCTACAGGATGTAATCCACAGTCAGGAATATTGCTAATTACCTATTGGCATAATATTAAGCATTTAAATCTCTTCCAGTACATGTGAGTTAAAATACTTCCTGCAAATGTTGTAGCCCTAGACTAGCTGTACCTGCCATGAACCTCAAACACTTCTCTGGTGTTTATACATTAATTTAGAGAGAGTATCCTGGATGCTTGAGAAGGAATCACATCTACTTATTTCAAATATAAAATTCAGAACTGAAGATATTATTATTTGGAAGTTGGATTCATTTAAAAGAGCAATAAAAACTCAATGCAGACTTGCAAATAAAAGTTTTAATAACCTTGCAGAAAATTAAATTGTAACCAGTGAAATCATAAACAAAGCCATATTTTGATCTTCCTTAAAGGTAGAATAAACTAAAACTTTCAGTTACAAGGAAAAATAAAAGTTACATTCTTTTTTTTTGCTGACAAAGTCAGCCATAAATACTGTTGACTTCAGTGTATATGAAAAAGCTGGAGGTAACCTTGTAAGGAAGACCTTTAATCATTTTAGGTTTTAGCATGGAAGCCAGTCTCCCTTTCTAAAGCTGTATAAATAATTGTGCTTTGGGTTACCCAGATAAAATGAAAAAGAGTAATAAACTACTTTCTAGCTTCCCTGTTCTCCTCCTCAAAAAAACCCCAACAACCAAACCAGAGACTTCAACAAACAAAATTTTCTGTTTCAAATATATATATTTGAAATATATATATATATAAATATATATAAATATTTTTTTTTCAGTATTATGGTTAAAGTTGAATTATATGTAGATGGGCTTACATTGAAAAGGAGAATTAATTCCACTACAAACCCAAACATTTCTGGCTAAAATTAAATGAACTAGAACTAATAGAAGTAAATGGAACTAGTCTACTTTTTTTTTTTTAGTAAACTTACTCTGCAATTTTTCTTTAAGATCATCTTAAAATTTGTGTTGAAAAGATCAGAAAATCAAAACACTTTAAAACTGAACACATTTAACATACTAACAAGCTTTACCTTTGGTGACAGTATTGGATATTTGTCACCAGTGTTCTGCAATTCTTCCTTCTGTTACTTGGACAGAACAGAGGCAAGGACCTTGCCATTACACGTGTCAAGAATGATGCTTTTCCTAGGAGGTTTATGGATATCTGCACCCAGTATTGGCAATGGTCATGCTCACACCTCTGGGCTGCTGTTGATTTTGCCATTCCCAGCCCAATCCAATACATTTGTCCCACAAATAACAACATCCCTAGAATTTACTATTTTTCTTGTGCTGTGAAGGTAAACAGTGGATAGGTACAATTTGTAGCTACTTACTCTTGGCAATTTTATCTTTAGCTTATTCTTAAACTCTTAGCATATTTTATTGCTTTGATTTGGAGTGGTTATTGTGATTTGGCATGGTACATTTCTTTGTCATGTTAACAGTCATGGTGAGATCTCTTCAGAGTTCAAAAAAGCAAAGAGATTTTTTTTTGTTTTCAGAGTTGCAACAGAATTTCCATAATGATAAGTATGTGGGGTGAAAACAAGTGCCTGAAGATGTTCCAGCTAACCAGGTATCTTGGGATCCACGCAGAAGAGTGTGACCAGCAGGACAAGGGAGGTTCTCCTCCCCCTCTACTCTGCCCTAGTGAGGACACATCTGGAGTCCTGGGTCCAGTTCTGGGCTCCCCCAGTCCTACTAGTTCTGTCTGGCAGGGGAGGATGAAAGTTGGCATACAGAGCAGCAGAGCCACTAGGGTCTCCCTGTGCATATTGATACAGCTCTTGTAAGGAAAAGGATTAGAAAGATTAATGTTGAGGTTTTAATTATAGTTGGATCCCTTTACGATCAATGAGAAGAGGGAGAAAGAGAGAGTCTTCCAGAGATTGGAAGATCTTTGGACCCCCAAAATGAGGTTTCTGTTTGCATCTCTAGAGATCTTAGGAGCAGACTGATCTCCTGATTTTGGTGTCTGAAGTTGAACCTCACCAAAACCTACCCCTCCTATTTCTGATGCCAGACCTTTTCTACATCCTTTGGTGCTCTCATGGTGTCAGAAGTAAGTCTGCCAGTCACATCTCTTGGGCTCTGAAATATTTATTTCACCTCAAAATTTCTCCCCCCTCTCTCATGCCCAAGTCTCTGTATTTATTTATTTTTTACATTTACAGAGTACAAGTGGTCAAAATATTTACCCAAACCTGAGCTTCTGTGTGACCTGGTCTAGGGAATCCTGCTGTGGCAGGGGGGTTGGACTAGATGATCTTTCGAGGTCCCTTCCAACTCCTAACATTCTGTCATTCTGTGATCTCTGCTGTCATCACATTGGCAAGTTCTGGTGTTTTTTTAAAGGTTTGGAAGGAATCAGTTTTCAGTGTTGTCTAAATAATGTGGCTACTTGGTTATTTGTATAGTATGTACATTACTGCTCCCCTGCATGGAGGAAACTTCTCCACTGCTGCTTCACTTCAAGCTTCCCTTTTATTGTATATCCTCATCTGTAATATAAAGGAAAGAAGAGAGCTACAATAATAATACCTTAGTGGATCACAAATGAGAAAAGAAGCAAGTCTTTGTACTCACTACTGAGTCCATTTCCAGTAATGGATTAGCTAAGAAGCTTGAAGTGGTTTACTTTTAGAGATGAGAGCTGCCTGTAACCAGATGATTTTGCATTGATGTCATTGTGCCTGTAGAAAACTATGAGTTTTAAAGTTCCATGCTTCAGAGCCAAGTCTTTGGATCATATAAATGATTTCATTCTGTTGTTGGGGCACAAAGATTCTGACAAGTTACCTAAGAGAAGCATCTAGTGTTGCTGTCCTTAATGAATGGTATTTCTGTAGGTTGTGGTGATTGTCCTGCAGCAGGTAGAGAGAATGAACCAGTGTGTGGTTTAGCAGTGTGTAAGAGAGGTGGATTTATTTCTCTTCACATCTTTAAAAACTTTGAAATGAATGCTGATTTCAGCATTACTGCTTCAGTCAAGGCCTCAGGCAATTCTTTTTAATCAGTATTTGAAGAACTCCTTTTTCACCTTAAGAAACATTTTTGAGTGTGGAAATGTGCTTGGTTTCTTCAGGCAATAAGAAGCCATTAGAATGGAGAGTGAGGGATGGGGGGATAGTAAAAGCTTTGACAACTTTGAGGAAGTTTAATTTATAGAATTTTAATGTGCACAACCTGTTAGGAACTCCTATAGAGTTAGGAACTCCTAAAGAGGTGCTTTACACAGGGAGAAATTTTGCTTGTGAGCCAAAATCCCAGACTAAGAAAAGAAGTCTGCTAATCATCCCAACATTAAAGATCATATGATCCCATGCAGCCCTGTGGGCACATACATACCCCCCATGAAATCCCAAATCAGTTCAGGTTTGTATAATACAAAGACATCCAGTGCATAAATTATGGACTTCTGTAAAATAAACCAGTACAACTCTGTTATGACCTTGCATCACAAGGCTGAGCTCTGAAGAATCCCTTATTTTGCTTTTCAATTAAAAACAAATCATATGACTTTACCTCTATTTTTCTTACTAACACAGGGATTTTCTGTGCTGGAGCATGTGTAGAGAAGGGCAGTGAAACTGGTGAAGGATCTAGAATACAAGTGTTATGAGGAGCAGCTGAGGGAACTGGGGTCATTTAGTCTGGAGAAGAGGAGGCTCAGGGGAGACCTTCTGGCTCTCTACAACTCTCTGAAAGGAGATTGGAGTCAGATGGTGGGGTTGATTTCTTCTGCCAGGTGACTAGCAACAGGATGAGAGGAAAGAGTCTCAAGTTGTGCCTGTTGAGGTTCAGGTTGGGTATTAGGAAAAACCTCTTCTTGTGGTCTGAGGGACATAGTTTAGTGGTGGACTTGTCAGTGTTAGGTTTATGATTGGACTCAGTGACCTCAGAGGACTCTTTCAACATAAACAGTTCAATGATTCTGTGATTTAAAATGTTCTAGCCAAAATGAGATCTGCAGACTGTATAAAACAAACCATATTTAGTTGCTCATAGGATACAGAATTTGTCCACCAAATATAAGAGAACATTACATAATCATAAAAATCAATGAACAGCTTGTTAAACTCAGACACTCAGGGGAGAAACACCCAGGAGAACAGATAGCTCCTGCACTCTGCTTTGAAACCAAGGAAATCCAAAGTACACTGAACCAAGATGTGACAAGAAAGGTGAGAAAAACTATTCTAAGTGGTAAAGGTCCTTTAATATTTTCCTGTAATATTAGTTTACACTTTAATCAGAAGTAATTGTAAAGAATATTTTTCAAAATTCATTTTAACTCCAATTTCCTAATATATTAAATTCTCAAAGTTATCACCCATTAACCTTGAGGATGTGTACTTGAGTGCCTTTCATTAGGCTTTGTCATTGTGCTACATCAAACTTTGTATTTAATTTGTTGCACATTTGTATAATTGTTATCATTTTGCTTGTTAACAGGGTGGTATTTTCCCCTGGGGGAAAGAAAGCTATATTTTAGAATTCTAGCAGCTTAGGCTAACCAAATCTAAAGTAAGATACAAAGCTAACAAAGCTGTCTAGTGTCTTTAACACCAAGTAGATCCATTTAAAATTAGAAGTCTTGATTATATAATTTGGTAGGATAAATATTTGAGCATATGCCCTGTGCAGTGGGGAAAAGAGCATTTGCAGTCATTTATATCTAAAGTGATACAATCTGCAGGCACTGTAGAGAGTTGTATCAAATGTCAGGAAGAGTGATTAAAAAGAAAAAGACAAAACAAAGCACTAAATGTCTTGACATTATACAAGATTAGAATAGTGTTGACAGTTTAAAATTTAGCTTCAAAGATACTAAGACTTTGAGGCAGGAGACTTGTTTTCAGAGCTGCCTCATTTCCCACCTGATCCTCAGCTGGTGTGTAACCTGTGGTTCCTTCAGCAGGAAAAAAGAACTGTCCAGATTTCCTTTATGAAGTATTGCAGAAGAAAATCTGTAATGAAAAGAGCCTCCTTTATGGAGGGATGTTATGTAGTTTAAATTCAATTTTCTATTAGTGCTACCATAAATTGAAAGAACCATAACAAAACACAAAAGAGGCAAATCAAAGGTCTTGGAGTAGAGAAAAGGACTAGTCAGGAATGAAGACTGACTTGAGAATTCTCTTCTCCTTCCCTGACTTCAGTCTGTCTTTCATCAAACCCAGCTTTAAGGTAGTGTTGTGACACAATTTTGAATGAAGATGAAGAGAGATGACCCTGATGGAGGAGAATTATGGATAGAGTAGGACTTCCTTGTATCTGACTGCCTAGGAGGTTATTTTTTCTTCTAGGTTTTTTGTTGTTTGTGGGGGTTGTTTTGTTGTTGCTTGGGTTTGGGGTTTTTTTAATTTCTGTAGGAATTCTTTTGAATTTAACATGTTGTTTGTTTTAAACAGAAAGTTGTGTTGAGCTGAAAATCCATGATTAAGCTTGCTGGGAATAGATGAAGAGGATTTTATAATGAAAACCAACACTTTCTCAAACAGAAATTTGGGACAGGAAAGGATTTGTAGGTTTTTACTGTAAATTCTTCCATGAATATCTGGGGGGAAGCAGTGGAGTGGCAGTTTGAATTTAGTTAAAATTCTTGGTGCTTTGTTCAGTGACCAGAATTTCAAATTCAGTCTCCTCTTAAGTTATGGTCTGCATGTGCAAGTAGTCAGCCTTCCCTTTTCTTCTGTGGGCTTGAACTCCATGCAGTTTTCATCGTTCCATAGCGACTGCTCTGAGGGAGTTGTAAGGTGTGTTACATTGGACATAGTCTGTTTGGGAAAAGGGCCACAAATATGGATCTGAGAACCCATTGCTTGGCAAGGCAATATTCTTCTACAGAAAACATGGGAGTAATTTCAACTTAAGTAGTTTGATCACTTCAGCAGAATAAAATAAAGCAGCTCAGCTTGAGAAATGTCATTTTAGTTCAGTTGTTTTGATGGGACCTGTTTGAAATGCTCCTTTTTGTCATTTTCTAGACAATATTCTTAGGAATTTGCATGCTGCTATTTCTAGTTTTTAAAATACTTCCCTTTTTCACCTCACTTTAGGTAGAAATAAACAAGTTCTGAAGTACCATTCCAGCAAATGCTCTCAGTCAGTTATCAAACACTTTTTATTTGATCAACACAAAAGCTTTCTTTGGCAGTTCTGCATAAAATAGCAGCTGCCAAGGTACGACAGAAGAGTTGCTCTCAGCATCAATTATTGCTATTAGCACATCTCAGAGCTGCTACTTTCTTCAGGAGCTGAGGGTCTTTGTTGCTTTTCAGCAAAGACAGGTAGCAGGCAGCTGTGTATTCTTTAAACTTGCTTTTTCAAGCTCATCTTTGCTGATTATCAAAGTAGCAAAAGAAACTGTTTAGAATGACTCAGGAGGCAGTAATAGAAAACAAAACCACGCTATTAATAGTAAACAATATCAAAATTATGCTATTAGGTGATCTTTTTTTTGGCTATATTGCCTCAGCCAAGGGCTGTTTTTTTGACTCATGCAGCTTATCGCTTCACTGAAGTAATGGAAAAATCATATTTAGCAAGGAAATTGTGTCAACATTACTGAAGAAAGCCAACACAGAAATTCACTGTATTCTCCTTTCTTGAGAGTAGCAATACATGAAACAGAATAAACAGTCTCAGTGCTTTTGGAAAGTGCTCTGAGATCCTGATCTTGAAAAGTCTCCCATTTTTCTCACATTAAAAAGTTAGTTCATCAAATTCACTGTAAATAGCCTTATCTGTAACAGCTAGTGAGTGATTTGCAAGAATTGAAAATTGCAGCTAAAATATGGTACAACCTTGAGTATGGAAGGTGTGAATTTTGCCCATCACTGTGAAGTGCAGCCTCCTCACCTGGAGCCCTGGGCCAGCTCTGCAAGGGTGTTGCTCTACAAATGGGAGTGGCAGCAGATGCAAAGGGAGGTAGATAGTGCAGGTGTCAGTGTTTCATCCTAGCCATTCCCATCACAAATGTGGACTTCTTTCCTGAACAAATAAAGGACCTTTGCACCTTCCCCAGGAAACCTGGGTTTGATTGCAGGTATGTGAAAAGAGGATCCAAAATAATTAATGGAGAGGAAGGAAACATTTTTAATTGTAAAACAGGCCTAAAAAAAAAAAGAAGTTTCAAAAAAGAGACAGAGTTGAATGCCATTGGTAATTTGGCTCTGTGCTGTCAGATCATACCAGTGAATTCCACCTGCAAGTGTTTTTATTCTCAATATTCAAACCACTGAGATGCTCCTAGAGGTTAAAAGCACTCTTATTTATCGTAGTGCTGTACTTGCATCTCACAAGTTACACACTGAGCTGTGAGAGGCTTTTTATTACTCCTAGAGCAAGGAGAAAATGACAACATTAGTTTTCTTTTTCTTCAAAAGATGATTTTTGTCCATATAGTTCTAGAACTTCAGGTACTTACCCTCACGCTTGAATCACAAACTACCAGCAGCAAACAAAACCCACCTTATCAAAGCAGCCATTCAGAGTACCAAATCCATTACATATTTCAAACTACCTCCCAAAAAGGTCAGACAGTAACCATTCAGGATGTGACTTGAGCTGAGGAAACATGATGAATAGGGGGAGGAAGGTAAAACCTTATGCCTTTGGCAGGAGTAGAAGAAATGACTCAAAGGAGAAATCTTCATGAATGTGCTTTCCTTAACCTGTGAGCCAAAGGTTCACAGTAGGTATCCTTGCAAAGGTGTCAAACTCTGTTTATACACTTAGGTTAATTGAGATTGTTACTAATCAATGCAAAATGCTTTTATCTAAGAAAAAAAATAAAATAAAAATAGAGAATCCATGTAGGCTATGAAAATCCTTGGGATTCTTCAGAAAGCTTAGGGTATTAAGCTTTATTCCCATTGTTTCCGTGGGTCAAACTCATACTTCCCTGCTGCATCATTCTCAGTGTGGTACCAGGAAAATAGAGGCAAGCTTTCTGCTTGCTGTTCTCTGCTCTGGCCTAACAAATCTCCTCTGCTCTCAGAATTTTCCAGAGGATTGGAATGCAGTATCTGTAGAGGCTTCTATCTTAAACCCCAGATACATCCAAGTTGATTGCATCACAAGTTCGATATTTGGTGAATGAGACCTTTCAAAAGAGGTTTGCCTAAGTCAAGGTTTTCTTGCCAAAGGATGACAAAGAATTTGTCTGTGGATTTTACAGCATTCTATTGAGCTTTAGAAGAGGGAGCCTGTTAGCTTACTTACATTAAACACCAACACAACAGAATTAAAATGCAGCAAACTACAAATCTGCAAGAACTGGTTAGATTTGATTACCACTTTTTTTTCCCTGAAAAATAATACTTGGTTCTGACATAATTGAAAAGTCAGCTCATCAAAGCCAATCTTATTTTTGTTCCTAAATCTCTCAGCATCTCAATTATACTGCATTAATAGAAATGTAAAACTGAACGTGACTCAAAACTTCCTAGATTTGTTTCTTCATGTAAATCCAGGGATCTGAAGCTTTCTTTCTAATAGGAGATTGGAAGAAGTCCTTAAATAGTTTTCCTGAGGCCAGTGTTGTTTCTTACCCATTGTTAGCAGCAGCTTCAGCAGATGTTTCACTGAGTTAGCTGTAATGAACCACATTGGAAGATTTGGTCTGTCTTGTCTCTATGAGAAGTCTTCTCACCAGGGTGGTAGCTAACTTATCAAATCTTTGGATGCTGGTGGTTAATTTTGCTTGCACATTATTGGATGTTGAGGAAAGCTTCAGTCTCTCTTGGTGAAAATAATTAAAAGTGGGTGTTTTGTAGATGAAGCATTCTTACAATGTCAGAGAGATACCTGTACTTGGGGGATGGATTTGTACTACCTCTTGCTGATCCTTTAGGGATTGCTCTGATCTGAAGTGCTCAGCACTGTTTTTTTCCAGAGGTGTTTGCTTCTATAAGTGCATAAGTGGAGTGTGTCCACTTAACATTTATTCAGCAAACACCTATTTTCACTATTTAGTATCTGGAATTATGTTTGGGGATTTTTTAGTTTTACTTTACCAAATGCTTGACTGGGCCACTTTATTGTGTCAGTGCTCTGTCTGCTGACCATAGGTAGAACTAACTTTTAATAGGAAATTGGGAAACTTGAGTGTTTATGTCAGAATTCCACAGTAATAAAGAAACAAAGCAGTGACATGCATTTCAAAGGGTTTGCATTCGATTCCTTTTTCCTCCCGGTCTCTGTTCTTTCTTTCTTGTTGCTGGAACACTCTTGTGTTAGTTCTTAGAAAACTCTGAAGGGTGTGCTCTCTGCTTCTTAGGTGATAATTAAATGTGTGTTTGAAATGGAACACTCCTCCAAAAAGTCTTGAGCAACTTTTGCTTTTATATCCATGTGGCTGTTGGTATGATTGCAGTTCCATGGCAGACTTTTCCATTCTTTTGCCTTGCTCTTTTCCCTCAACATTTGACTATTTATAGAAAACTGATGTTATTACTGACATATATTTTGAAATTGAGGATCACTGCCTCCATCTTCTATGCAAACTCTGGAAATGAAGGATGAATTGCTTACAGTGTGGTCCTGCCTTCTCTTGTACAGTTTGGCATGACATTTTATCACATAGTTTTTCCTGTTCAGCCTTTGACCTGAATATAGATTATCAAATACATAGATTATTTTTTTTTTTAATGAACAAACATTTCTTTTTTAGTTAAACTGTACTAAGTGGAAGGTCAGGTAGATGTTAGAACAGGATTACAGAATAATAGGTGTGGCGCTGTACTGAGGTCTAGCAGACTGCCAAGATAGGAGCAAGGGGCTTTCATGGTATCCTGGCAACTGCAGCCACTGGTTCAAGTGGGCTGCCAATCAAACACTGGAAGGTTTATAGTTTGATTTTTTAAATATATGTTTTCTGCAGGCTATCAAAAGATTTTCATGAGGGAATCAGGAAGCTCTAGTATTTAAAATTCATAGGGGTTTTTCACACTAATTTGAATTTTGGGTTTGTGTCTGTTTAGGCTGTATTACTACTTGCAGCCAGCTTTATTTGAACAATGATTTCATCAGATCAGAGCAAAACCATATCCTAAATATTAATAGGTATAGTTTCAAGAACATTTGTACAATTTATAACACTATTTGCTCGACTACACTCAGGCTATTAACAGATATTAGCCAAAAGTTATTCTGAGGTATGATTTTTGGTATGTGAGAGTGCATACAAAATTAAAAACTCCTAATATGTGTATAAACTTGTTAAACATACACTGTACCAAGAGTACAGGCCCTCTGTGTAGCTACCCCTCGTTACTTCAGCTGAGGTTTTTTGTGCTCCCTAATTCCTAATATCAAGCAGCAGGTTAGAGGAAGAACTGACACCTCTTTAGGACCATCCCATTTCAAACCAAAGCCAGCAGTAGTACATGCTCTTCATAGTCACTGTTGCAGTTGTTGTAAGATGAAGCACAGGAGGTTCTGTGTGAATACACCTAGAAATGTTTTCCCAGTTGAGGTGCCAGACCCCTGGCACAGACTGCCCAGACAGCTTGTGGAGTCTCCTTCTCTGGAGGTATTCAAAACCCATCTGGATGTGTTTCTGTGTGACCTGGTCTAGTGAATCCTGCTGTGGCAAGGGGGTTGGACTAGATGATCTTCTGAGGTCCCTTCCAACTCCTAACATTCTGTGATTCTGTGATTTCAAGCTGCAATGATTTCTAGTATTTGACAAAAACCCCAAACCAAACCAAACCAAACACCCCAGCTAAACTATTATTTTAACCTATGGAAATACTGCTTTTCCACCTTCTGATGTTTTGAACAGAGGCATTCCACTGCATGAGGAAATCTGTCCTCTTGAGGAAAATGATGAGTGTTAGAGAAGCATGTTCTGCACTTCATTAGAAGGAATGGCTTTCAGTGTCTCGGAGCCTTATTTTCAGCTTATAGTCTTGTTTTCATTACTGCTCAAAATTAGCAGATTGGAAGAAGATAAATAAACAGAGATTTATTAGTTTTGCAGTGAATATTTATTTAAACTTTAGCTGGAAGAAAACTGCTAGTGACTAGATCCTTCATTTCAAGAAATGGATGCACATATCAAACATACAACGCTTCTCTAGGTGGATTTCTGAGAGACATACTTACTCTACTGTCTATCTTTGGATTTAAAACTGTGCTGTCTTTTGAATGAGTGCATAGAAAAACTTCCATCCTAGAGTAAACCAAACACAAAATTTCCCAGAGGTGTGAAGAGGGTGAGCATCTTCACAGATTTCTGTGGCTTGTTCCCTCCATTTGTTCCAGCAGCCAAAAACTGTGCCATTGTTTGTTGTGCATGCTGGTTTAGGTAGCAGTGATAAGAGTCCACTGTGTTGCCATGAGAAGTTCAGTTGTGCCAAAGCATTGGCTTTTAGAAGGCTGCATTGTGTTTCCACCTCCCTGCATGGACTTGATACTGCATTTTGCTTAGGGAGTGTTGCCACTGAAGGCAGTGTGGCAGTTGTTCCATTTTTGCTGATATCAAGCATCCATGGATCAGCCGAACTGAAGATGAGCTTCAGAGAGAGAACACATGGGAATCTCTGTCAGCTGAGTTGTACCCACATTGTGTTCAGTACTGCCAAGTGGAGACAGTCTTTATTTTTTTTGTTTCTAATGATTTCAATTTCAGAGGTGTGCCAGCAGGTTTCCTCAGATGCTTCTGAAAGTAGTTCTGCCATTGTCAGACTGAATAGGTTCTTTGCCTACATGTTACTGGTAGATTATTATCCTTTCACCATGTCCATCTAAGCTAATGTTTTCACTACTTATCCCTTCAAGGGATACCTGAAATGAAACAGAAATGTCTGTCATGCCAAACACAGAGGAGATTAGTGCATTATCATTGATCTTGATCCAAATTATTCTCAGAAATGCACTGCAAGCACAAATTTCTGAATCTTTCAATACAACAACTCAGACCTTAGGTAATCATTGTTTCTAACACATAAATCAGAAGATAATCCAATTTAGGTTTCCAGTGTAATACAGTTAGACAAATCTTGAGTAGCCACTGTGACTTTTAGCTTTCAGTCCAGGTCTTAAGAAACTCTGTTGACAAAGCCCAGGAAAGTCAGCCAAAGCCTGGAGATGAGCTCCTTCTCTTCATGCTTATAAACCTCCTGTTATCTCCTCTCTTAGAAGACATCTGGAAAGCTGCAAGTGCTCTCATAGTCACAGAAGCTATTTTTACTGATTTACTGATAATTCCAAAGCTAATCAGAATTTTGTTTTCAACCTAATTCTTCAAATTCCACATGTAGGAAAACTGAATTGTATCCCTCCAACAGCTTTGACATAAAAAGATGTGTGAGTACTTAGTGTTACTAGAGTGGCTATTCAGACACCTGTATGCTGGTGCATCAGTGTGTCTCCAGAAGTATGAAAACAGTTCAGTTGCTGGGACCCATTCCCTCTGAGCTGTTATGGAAACTGGCAGTGAAGGCAGCAGTTGTGATTATCTGGAGAGCTGAACTCTACTAGGACCTTGGCTGAAATCATCAGGTTTTTATAGCTAGCCACATGCAGCTGTTGAATTTTCTAGTTACTCTTAATTTGGCATAAATGTGAGTCAGTGACTGGAGGGGATGTCAGAATGTGCATGCAGAATTGTTGGTGCTCTGAGCCATTCTGTTGCCTGGAACTGGATATTGGGAGCTTTAGTACTTCTTAGAGAGGGAAGAGAAGTAACAATCTGAGCAGCTGAAGGTTTCATCTGCTCCTGTTGTGGGTATAGATGTCAAAGAGAGAAAAAGCTACTTTAATCATATCCTGTCAGTTTAAATGTAGGGCTTTTTATTTCCTATTTTTCTGGGAAAATATATACAAGAGTGTACCACACAATCATGTAAGTACCAGATGGGAAAACCTGCAGAAAAGTGTTGCTGTAGTCTAGATCCTGAGCAAATAGCCTAGTGAGACATTTTCATTTTCAAAAGTCAAACCTGCCATTATATTTATGGCTTTGTTTAGATCCTTTCTTTTTTTTTTTCTTTTTTTTTTTTCCTTTCTGTGCATCTCCATCTAGAGTTTACAAAGAAAATAGACCTGCTGTGATATGAACCCCAGAGGAAAGATAGGCTGCCTCTGTAATACACTGAAATGTCAGGAAATCATTTATTGAGCCCAAAGTACCTTTAGTGGCTGTTTATAATTTGCTTTGTTGTCTGATAATGTGTGTGTTTGTAGATCAATTATCTCAAGAGCTCTTTGGAGCCATAGGTCATCTTTTGCATATTTGTCAGATACTTCTCTGCAAAGATGTCAAGTAGCACATTTTTCTTCCAGAACTTAATAGATCATTCCTCAAAGCAAGTGAAGAAAGGGATTCCCTGCTGCTGTCCATACTCTCAATGATGTAGCTGTGCCATATTATCAATATGTTTATATAGATGCATATAACCAGCAACTCATTGGAAGATGTCTTACTAAAAAAGTGGCCTCTTTCATATTGGTGATTGGTAGTTCACTTGTAAGGACTTTTATTCAGATCCCAGTATTTTAATCTTGATTGTATCCAGGTGGACAGAAGAGTCTTATGGCTCCAGCATCATTTTTCTCAGTGGTCCAGGAAAGAGTGGCCCTTCTGAGTGGAATCCAGTCTGTAATGCTGGGTTCAGGGCTTGTGGACACCAGCATTGCTTCCTTTCCTCTTGGGAATGTAGCACTGAAATGTGGTTTTACTATCAGTTGAGGAGCCAGAAGGGAGAAAAGGATGTGAACTCACAGCATGTCAGACAGATGAAGTTATTAAATTCAAAATCAAATAGTAATAATAATTTAATAGCACCTTTACTGGCAAATTTTAAGGCACCTTGCAAACATTAATTGAGAGGCAGAAGTGCATAAGGGATCATTAAACTATATGTGATTGTTAGGTACAGAAAGTGATATGATAATATTTCATCTGGATAGTAGAATGTGTTCTGAGAGCAGTCCTAGTTTACAGCACTTTACACTAGTGTATAAATTTGCAGTAGATTGCTTCTGGTGTATAGAATATTGTGCAAATGACACCCTGACACAATTGATCCTTAATCCAGTGGTGCTCTGAAGGGTCACCTCAGGCATGTCACTGCCATGGTGGCATCTTAACTGTCACCCTGACACATGGAGCTCACAAAGATGATGGGTCCAATGCAAGAAGAAGTGGGGAAGGTTAAGCACGGGAGAAAGTTCACATGAATAACAAGTAACACCTTACATGGATAGGCAAGGCTGACCAAGATGGATGGGACCAGAAAATGAAAGAGCTGGTGCTGAGAAGGTCTCAGCACTCTCTGTGTTTTCAGGACTTCTGTTTTAGACTGGCTCTAGACTGATTTCATGGACCAACTGATGATTATTGGTGGGGCATCTTTTGCTGTAACTTAATCTGAGAGTAAGTTTGTATGCTGCAAGACCATGCCACAGTCCTGGTGTTCACTTGAAAAGCAATCTCTGATCTGAACTGAAATGAAAATGTAGACCTGCCCTAAAAGCAGGAGAATTGGAAATGCTGGAGGAAGAGATGTACCTGAAGTTGTGCATGTCCTTTAGTTTAAGGTGAACCCCGATTCGGTTTTTCTTTTGGCACTGGGAGGGGATGGATGTTAATACACTGGCTAATAGATGGCTAAGAAATTAAAACCTTTTTTCTTCTTCTTTTTTTTTTTTTTTTTTCTCCTGCCTTTCTGAATCTGAGACTGTTTCAAGAAGGAAAGGGCTTTCAGTGCCTACCCTGTTTTGCATATGAGCCTGAGGCTTGTGTGGTCACAACATGAACTGGACTGTGACATGAGGCAGCCAGCAGTGTGAGCCTGATGGTGCCAGAGAAAGAGCAAGGGAACAAAATCCTTAGTAGATTGGTCATGTGGACTCTCCCTTTTAAAGGAAAAGCCATGTGGTTTGTCTTGCTGTAAATAATATATGCAGAGTTTAATCATGGGCTGGAGGACCAGGAAAGGAGAAGTATTGTCAATCCATAGTCAAATGATGTGGATTTGCTGCATCTGATAAATTGTTTTAGTGGCAACTTCACTTGTGAAGTGCTCTTTTTTTATTATCTGGTTGAATTTAAATCTTGAAATCTTTATGGAGTGTGCATGTAAATTAAAAAGCTAAAGAAATGTTATAGTCATTCATGTAGTCTGAAAACATACAGAACCTTCTAATAGAATTTGCATGGTACATAATCGGAGATTGGATTCAAAATTTATTACTCTTGAAAGATTTACAATCCAACTCTTCTAAATATCTTCAGGAGAGAGGAGGGTTGGGACCAGAAAACAAAACAAACCTGGTATCTGGTACAAGATTTGTGGCTGTAGAAAGCTAACTGTGGAGCTGTCAGCTTCAGCCCTTTCTCATCTCTGCATGTATGTTCATGCAGGCCACCCAGGGGAAACAGTACCTTGGTTTGGATCTTTAAAGCCTGAAGCAGCCAAGAGCTAATTTGCCTTGAGGTCCCTCAGTGTGCTGAATTTAATTTATCAAAAGCAAATGAATATGAAATAATAAAATAGTTATTGAAATGGAAGTGAAAATAAATGGTTGAAACCTACCAACATCGGAAAATAAAGTAAATGACTTCTGAAGTTTGTGGGATAATTCCCACTTTAATTACATTAATCATAGTTGTTATTAGGTTGGTGATGGGACAGCATTTTCTATTTTGTAGCAGCAGGTAAGGTTAGAGAATTAAAATATATGACAATGAGGTCGTGCAGTCCAAATGAAGGTCATATAAAGGGACTTTGTTTGTAGAACTACGAGTTCAGTGAATGCAGGAAGAATCTTCAGTGTGTATTTGTAAGCTTTATAAATACAATGCAAGCAACCCCCATTTTTTAAACTTTCTTTGTTTCTTCTGTTATTTCTTTAAAATTTTGGTAATGATTACATGCCATTTCTGTATATTTTCCATGAATTCATGAGTCCTGGGAGTTCACATGCTCAGAAAAGCTAGGTGCAGTCAATCTCTGAACGTGTTTTCTCTAGGTTACTTGGATTCATCTTATCAGGGAGCTGTGATGAAGTTTTGCTCAGGGTACTTAGCTGGATTTCTGGGAACAGAAAACCTAATCCCAGAGTTGTCCTCCTTTGGGAGATCAGCCTGATCACAGATCACAAACAAGGCTTGAATAGTAAATCCTTGAAGGTAAATGTTTGTATTCAGTGGATTAATTAGTCATTTGTTAAGTTCATTAACAATTCCTGAATATAAACACATGACTTGGGACAAAACCCCCTCAGTCTTCATAAGCAGTAATGAGCAGATCAAAACCTAGTCAGTATTAAGAATATTCCTAACACTGAGAAGTAGGAAGTCTCCATCTTGCAAAGCCATACCCAGGTGCTGACCTCTGTGCAACGTGAGTGATGTCTGATTGTGATCAATGGCGTTGGCTGGACGTCTGTGAAGTCTGTCAATATGTTTCAGACCTATGTCTGATTCTTGAAAGTCCTTCCTAGAACTTTTTCATGGCTAGAACTGCCTTTGCCAGTAACACAAAGAGCAATCAGAGATTGCTTGATGAATCTGGTGGCCTTCTATGAAGAGGTCACAACATCAATAGACAGGGGAAGAGCAACTGACGTCATTTACCTGGACCCGAGCAAAGCCTTTGACACTGTCATGCACGACATCCTGGTCTCCAAGCTGGTGGAATATGGGTTTGATGGATGATGAAGGAGTGGCTGTCAATGGATCCATGTCCAAGTGGAGGCCAGTGACAAATGGAGTCCCTCAAGGATCAGTACTGGGAGCGGTTTTGTTCAACATCTTTGTCAGTGACATGGACAGTGGCATTGAGTGCT